>JAYEPQ010000012.1:9398941-9771441 GCA_036321105.1 Dracaena cambodiana
AAGAGGACGACGACGACAACGAAACGCTTGACGACGACGACGTGGTCGAAGAGGAGGCCGAGTACACGACGTTGGGGGCTTTCTCGCCGTGCTCGGAGACGATATTGTCCGGCGAGAAGTTGTGGGAGAGAGGACGAGATGAGGGAGAGGAAGAGACAAGGATATTTGGGGAATATTGATGGGCTAAGTAGGAAAAATCCTCTCTTTCGAAAAGAGATGTTGTGCTCACTTGGAAAAGTGGGCTCACTAGGAAAAATCTTGTGCCCATCCAGAAATTCCCCAAATCGACCCAGCGTTTTAGGTTTCTAGAACCTTGTATTATTATGTATTATTATCCTCTCTCTCTCTCTCTCTCTCGGTTCTTCAGCGATCAAATCCAAATCGAGAAGCGGAGCTTCAGATCGATCAATGGCGCAATCGTCGTTCACGAAGTGGTTATTGAACCCCCGACGGAACCCCCTGGCGGCGATGCACCGCAACTCCATCGCCAACCGCCTCAAGAGATACGGTCATCTATCTAACCTCTAACCCTAGGGTTCTTGCAATTTTAGATCCCTTGTTACAGAAAAGATTTATCATCTGATATCGATTTCTTACTCGATTAGGGCTTCGTTTCGACGATTTGTACGATCCGATGGAGGATCTGGACATCAAGGAGGCGCTTGACCGCCTCCCCCGCGAGATCGTGGATGCGAGGAATCAGAGGCTAAAACGCGCCTTGGATCTCTCCATGAAGCACGAGTACCTCCCCAACGACCTCCAGGTCTGAGTCTCCCTCATTTTTTTAAAAAAAATTCTGATTTATTGTTGAAATAGTTGGATAGTTTTGAGTAATGAATAAGATTCAACTTTATTTAATGTTGCTAAAATGATAATTAATCAGGTTCAACCTTTTGGTCATATATGATATTGTAATGTTTTGTTTAAGAGCTGAGTTTGGATTCCTTTGGAAAATTAGAACCATACATTCCCAGTATAAACCTATCTTTTTGTTTGAATTTTTTTTTAAAATAAAAATTTTACAGAAGGTTATGGGCATGTTACAATTAGGTATGAATCTTCCTTTATATCGAGCAAGGTGTTAAAGCCACAGGATCCTGTTTTAGACATAGCATTGGGTTGGACATTGAGCAATTGTCGGATTAGAATTATATGAATTGGATAACGTTATGTTTTATGTGGGACAACTGACAAGAGATACAATATCTTGTTCTAAAGCTCGCGTTAGCGCTAGAAATTTAGAGGGGTGCATGTTGGTTACGATGAGGAGAGTGAAGAAGACCAGTGAAGGAAAGAAAAGGATCAAGTTTCTAAACATCGGCAAGTGAAGTCCTTTTTAGAAAAAAGATGATTTGACTGGCAAGATGGAAGCAAAAGGGGTCATCTTTTTGTAGGAGAATGTTTATCTCTTAGAGTTTTTGATAAAATAATGATATAAAATTCTGTTCTTCATAATTCAATATGCTTTGTCTGTGTAATGACTAATGAGTAACTGACCTGGGTCACTACTTGTCCCATAGGTCGATGACTATAGAGTTTTACCTAATGTGATGTAATGTTGCATAGAGAAGATCTGTTAGTACAATATGACTATGCCAAAATTGATAATAACAGGACTGCAGCCTATTTATTCTACATCTCCCGGGTTAATTATAAATATTTTCTTTCTACTTGAATTAACTGTTTTCCAATATTATTTGGTATATATCTTTGCCTTAGCGGCATTAACATACAAAGTTAATTCTACTTTCTTATTGGTGAGATTCAAAATAAATATTGCATCAAGTTTATAGAGTGGTAGGTTTGCTAATGTATTTAGTATTCTGACTAGTATCACTTACTTATTTGTTTTTTTCATGTCATTAGTTAAGATTTTCTGCTTGTTGCTTTTAAAGCAACAAGACTGAAGCAGTGGGCACCTAATCATTGTTATTATCTACATCCATTTGTCCTGTTATATAGTTAAGCTATGTTGTTACATTCATGTTCTTTACGTAATTGAGTTCTTGCATATTTCGTATCTGTTCATCTTTAACAGTTGCCCTATTCCATAAAGCATTTGCTTCCTGCAAAATATGTGGTGCTTTTTCTTAAAGCGGCTGAACATACAGAATGCAAAAAATTTCCTGTGACCTTAAGAGTCTGCCTCAATGCAGGGGTTAGTTAATGTGTCTTGTCGAGAGATGTGCCAAATTTGATGGATCTCTACCTGTACAATATCTCTATGAGACAGCTTATACCCAACAATGGTTGTTGTGTTCATTATGATTTGAGGAAACTACAAATTGCATCCATTTCACCTAATCTATATTGATAGAGACTGCGACTTGCATCTAATGAGCGGTACTGCTCCACTGTCATTTTGGAAATCAGAAGTTATGTTTCATTATGATAATGGATGATAAAGCTAGTCTAGTAGAAGTAACACTGATTGGTCCATCAAACATTAAATTTTAGTGAACCCAATGGGATTTGCTTTCCACTTTATGTAATGAGTTATTCATTGCCCTTCTTTGGGCAGCAAAAGCAGCTGTTTCTCATGCCACAGAAGTAGCAAGCTACTGAGCTAGAGAACTTTTTGCTTTAGTTAATGGTTCCTCTTCTTTGGCACAGTGAACAATTTTCTTTGTAGCCTATATCTGTGGCAACTGGTAAGCCCTCATGTGCTGAAACATTTTAAATTTAAGGAAATTAAATGTGTTCTAACTATGTGTGCGTGTTGGTGGGGGGGGTGGGTCTCTGTTGTGCAGACATATGGAGGTGGTGTACCCCCTTGTCCATCTTTTTTTTTTTGGGTTTCTTCTCGTTGGATTTTTTTTTTTTTTTTTTGTGGGGGGGGGGGGGGGGGGGGGTTAGATTATGCATGCGTGTAATATTTTCAGGACTAACCTGAGTCATTATTCTTTTATTCTCTAACAGGCATTACAGACACCATTTAGAGGCTATCTTCAACCTATGCTGGCCCTTGTAAGTACTTGTGTCTTCATAACTTTCATGTTAAGCCTTCTTTAGTCATCTCTTTTGGATTTTGGATTTTTCTTGATTATCAGTTTGATGCTACTTTGATATCTACATCTATGTGAATACCTGCATGCAATCGATTTTCTTTCATATTTGCGTCTTTCAACCTGCTTATGAAAGCAGACAACTTTAGACTCTCTTTTGGATTTTTCTTGATTATCGGTTTTATGCTACTTTGATATCTACTATGTGAATACCTGCATGCAATGGATTTTCTTTCATATTTGCGTCTTTCAACCTGCTTATCAAAGCAGACAACTTTAGACTCCTGATACAATGTAAATCATTAGGCATGCTAGTTGCTGCTGGTGCTTGAGAAGGAAAGCTTGATGATGAGTATATATGCAATCTAGTTCTGTTTTATCATGCAAGGAATAAAGTTTGATGATTAGCACATTGGTAGACTTATCAATTGGTCTATGCTATCCACGATGTGCTGTCCTCGCTGTGCTTAGAAAATCTTATCTTACAGCTTGAGCAGAATTCTTTGGAGGTATTGCCACTGGTTCATGGTTCCGGGTCTCTGATAATCTTATTAATGTCTGAGAAATTTCTTCAAATTTATAACAGATCTTCAGAGTTAGGAGATGAACATACAAAGATGTAGGTCAACCTAGCCTTGTACTTTACATATCGTGCTTACAAAATTGCTCACTCACTTGGGTATTTTAGCCATGTCTAGCTACAAAAAGATGAAATAAAAAAATGAGCTGGTTTGAAAGAATATTTAACACTCGGGTACGAAGACATAGTTTGATTAGCATATATCAGCCAACTTGTCGCTTCCTACATTAGAATTCACTATCTTTACTTTTTGGGAGATGACTTTCTCCATATTTTGGAGAAGGGGGAGAAAAGTGAGAAAATGGTGGTATATGCGTCTCCACGTTCTTTTCTCCTTGTTTTCCGCTTTCACTTCTGGCACCCGGACATGCCCTTGCTGCCACATATAAAAAATGTTGGACTTGGAAAAATTAGAAACATGAGAAAATTTATGATCGTCACAACCAACCCTATAAATTTTGAACTTTTATTTTTTACCCCCCTGTTAGTACATTGTTCTTTCCTTGTTGATTTCCATAATGGTATGGTGGAAGGTGATCCTGTAAGCTTACTATATAAGAATATTTTTATGAAGGGAACAGGTCTTCCCTTGTACAACTAGGGAAATTTCATTATCATCCCTTTTAATGTGCAGAAGTGTGCTCACAGAATGATTAGGCATGCCTAGTTGGCTGAATTCACCAATATCTCTCTTACTGTTTATCCACTGCCATAGTTACTGCTAACTGCCTCAACTCCAGGATCATTGTATATAAATTTGGATATAATTTCAGTGACAATTACAAGTTGCTTGTGTACCTTTCATTCTTTTCCCAAGCCTGCATTGCTTCAAGCTAATGTAATGGGCTTTTATGAGACGTTTTGCATTGCTTCAGGTGAAAAAAGAGAGAGCTGAACGAGAGTCGCTTGGAGCTCTGCCCCTCTATCAACGTACCATCCCTTAAGCCGGTTAATGGGTGCTTGGTGCCTGTAATTACAGTGAATGAATCAGGCAGCAGTTGCAGATGGTGGAGTGGAGTCATGCAGTGGGTTTATGTAATCTGCTCCTTGATGTTTTTGTTGTTTAGGTTCTGTTGCCCCATAAATCTGGCCTTCGTTCATCAGCCCAGTAGAACTTTGTTAAATTTTTGACTTCGGTTCTGATTATTTATATATCAGAGTCTAATAAGCTACTGTTGTACAATACATCGTATGGTTTGTGATCTATTATAGATGCATAGTAGTATAATTGTGGGTGCATAGTCTAACTAGTTTCTGATGGTATTATCCGTGGCTCAGGCATATGAACGAGCCTTGTTTTGACATTTTTATGGGGTGTTTGGTTTGTGGTATGAGTGTGTATCGCAAATGGTGTTTTTGGTTGCTTGGCTGTAATTGTAGTCGTAAAATTTATAATTTTGTGGTAATTATAGTTATTGAAAAAAAGCATATAAGACATGTTTCCAACTAAATATCCATAATGAAGTTATAGTCGTCACTGGGGCTAATTTTGCATTTGTTGGAAGCTCGCCCCAAGAGTTTGACATCAAATTGCATCTTTCGGATGATAATTATTTTATTTAGATTTTTAAGAAGCCCTGAAAGAAAGAATGTACGTTTCTTCCAGTTACCAAAACTTTTGCCAAGATAACAAATTCTCAAAAAAAAAAAAAAAAAAAAAAAAAGCCAAATGACCACAAATCAAGCACATTACTCTCACTTGCTTTCTTGTTGGGTGGTAATTTCATGCATTAATAAAACTAAAATTATATCTGACTTGTCGAATTATGATTAATCAAATCTCTGTTTTCATTTTCTCGTACAATTTTCGTTTCTCTTTCTTATTAAAAAAAGACAAGAAAAATCCATCAATCACGTGACGACTCTCGGGTATGAACATGAGCTGCCTATCAAATCATGAAGGGTATGAACATGAGCTGCCTATCAAATCAGTTGTCATGATTATTATCAGTCGTTTCTCAATACCAACACAAGGCCGGGGAATTTCCAAAGTACCACACTTTTTTTTTCCGAGTGCGGCCACTTTTCCTGGTGAGCGCCTGATTTTTTCTGCTTGGCACACCTAAAATTTTAAAAACTATATTTCTCTATTCTTTCAATATTACAGTAAATTTCGAGTTAGACAGTTTAAATACTCTATAATGGATTCAGATTTACAGTTTCGGATCCACCTTATCTTATCCGAACTGTCTAGTTCAGATCAAGAATACCGTTTAGATTTTTTTCGGAATAGAGAGGTTGAAAATAAGGTTGAAGATTTAGACGTTTAGTGGTGGAAGAGATGAGAGAGAGAGAATAGAGAGGAGATTTGGGCGTTTAGCGGTGGAGGAGATGAGAGAGATGAAATGAGATGAGAGAGATAATAGAAAGGAGATTTAAGCATTTAGCGATGGAGGAGATAAGAGAGAGAATAGAAAAACTGAAAATAAGTATATTTTTATCTTAAAATTTAAATGATAAAATTATAAATTAAAGTAAATTTTTTAAGTAGCCTCACTAGTAAAAATGGTGTGCCCTTCTAGAAACTCCCCAAGGTCGGCTCTCAAAAGTAAAAAAAACAAAAAAAGAACGCGATTAAAGGACCAATCAAACGAAGCTAAACATTCACTAGATTCTAATTAAACCCATAATCAGTGAAAAAATAATTGAATCGGCCCAAAGCAGGTGACAAGAGACCAATCAAAATCGAACACCAGATCGAAAGTTGGTAGTGGAACGCGACAACGGACAGCTCTAACCTCGGGCCCACTCCCATCCGGCCAGCTGTTATCCACCAGCAAGCAGGCCAGCCGCAGACCCCCCAATTGGGCCCACAAAACACCCTGTCAACAGCAGGCCGCCCGCGGGCAGCCTCCTCTGCCCGTTCCTCTATATAACTTCTCACCCGCTTCGTCTCTCTCTCACAAAGCCAACACAAATCACTCTCTCCTAAAGAAATCTCTACCGCAGACCTCGAATTTCTTTGCTAATATTAGAAATGGAGGCAACATTGAAGCTCAAGTTCTTCGCCGTGGCAATGATGGCCATCGTTGTCGCCTCGTCGATGGTCGAGAGAACCGCCGCTGCGGAGGCTCCTGCGCCTGCGCCGATCCCGACGTCCGGCGCGTCGGTGTCCGCGCCTGCAGCCGCTCTTGCTGCATTGACTGCTCTTGCTTTTGCACTCCTCTTGCATTGATTTGATTTGATATGGAGCTGGATCTGATCTGATGAGGTTGTCGTTATACATATTATTTGGAGTTGGTGTTGGATTTGGAATTGGATTGTGGTGATTTGATTAGTTCGGAGCATATTTTTTTAGGAGAGAAAATTCTTGGTTTGTGTATTTTACTTCAATTCTTTCTCTGTAATATAAATTTGTGCGCCATTTTGATTTTGTTTTTTTTTTTAATGAGTTGTTTGTTTTGTTGCAGTCTTTGGTGGTTCAATTGATTCAGTTTGAAATTTAGGTAGAGGCTTCGAACCTTGTGCTTGTGATTTTGATTATAATGGAGGGAGTTGATGATTAGAATAATACTCCAAGAAATATTGTTTCTAGTAATTCTCCTCGTTGCGCATGGATCGTGCTGTAGTTTATATTTTAATGATTTTGCGTTTTGAATTTTTTGATCATGTAATTTCAAATCTCTTTAAACAAGAAAGAAAGATAGATTCACTCACAAATTTAACCTTGAAGACTTCAACTGTTAGAGATGGACAGGAATCTGCTATGTAATTTTAGGATATATTTGGGAGATTAGTTTTGAAGTGTTTGGTGTTTTGAAATAATGAGTTATGAAGTGTTCATAAAATAATTGTTTTGTGTGTTCACAGAAAAGTGTTTTGAGGTATTTTTAGAACACACTGTAACGTACATCCAAACTAGAATATATTAGTTATATATTTATAAAATCTATAAAAAAATATATGAAAGACTAAACTTCAAATATATGTTTGAATATTTCAAAATTCATAGTCAAAGCACGAACATATACTATTAAAATACTTTAAAACACATATTTTAAAAATATTTCAAAATACTATGTCTTTGATGTTCAAACACAACCTTATAAGACTGATATCTATCATGTGGCCAAAATGGCTCTTGTTAATTTTGAGAAATCTTACTTTTTGACGTCTAACAAGATAGCTTATATATTGAATCCAAATTTGATTACCGACTAAAGTAGTTTCAACGGTTCGTTGGTTCATAGAAATTATTGGTCAATAGAAAGTAAAAATGTAGAAAGTGAACCAGTGCAGTCTAACGGTCATGAAAAGTAGTTCATGAATAGTAGCAAATTTTTTTTATAAAATAATCAAATTCTCTCCCATTCGAAATATAATTATGTCTATTTTCAATAGGATTTTGTGCCGAATCCATTCTCTAACTTTTTATGCCGACGTAGTCAAAATGAGTAACTTGTCATAAATAAGTAGGAAGGCATTTGCAAAACGAGGTGAATCAATGGTCATGTCATTTTGCATTGTCCTTCAGATTCCCAACTGCAAGATAAAATTGTCTAAGTTCGTAATAGACAAGTATATAAAAGATCTGTTATGCTAGTATTATGACCATGGGGCTAAAACGATGAGGGACTAATAAAATAAAATCGGATACAACTAGTATAACATAAAATGAAACAATATAATATTAGGACTACGGCTACTAGGATTTTACTAATTTACAGTGGAAACAATTTTGGCATGTGGCGTGGCTATGCAAATTGAACCAACTTAATCCAAATAGACTTGATTGGGGCTTTTAGAATTGAGATTAAACTTGGATCCCAGGATCCAATCCATTGTATAATGCGTGCATTACGTTTTGACTCATTAGGCACCAAAAACCTCCGGAAGGGAAAAGAAAAAGAAAAAGAAAAAATGAAACTTTTCAGGCCAAACGAGTTGGGCTCCAACTTTGGGCCCTAAACGTCAACCCTTTCCAAGCTCTGGAGTTCAAAACTCGGTTCATGCATCCGAACGGCCCATCAAAGGCCAGTTTTGGAACTCAGTCTCAATTTACAAAAACTGAAATTTCAAGAAACTCTATTTTTAAAACTATATAATTATTTATTAATTTGAAAAAGAGTTCCCAAATTCCAATTTTTAATCTCCTAAGGCTTCAGAATCTAATAAATCTCCATTCAGATGAAATTATTTTAAAATTTTGTTTAAAAAAACTTTTTTTCTACTATTTTTTTATTGTAATTGCGATTTTGCCGATTTTTTTTTTTGGTATTTACAGATTTATCCCTTGAATCTTTATAAATTATAATTTACTCCCCATATCTTCATATTTAGTATTTAGTCCATCAAATTATCTAAGTTACTGCAATTTGGTCCCCTACCTAATTTCCGTTAGCCCATCTTATTTTTTGACATGATTTTTCCATTTTACCTCTCTTTAATTCCCTCTTCTTCCTCTCTTCTCCTTTTCTTCATTTGGTTCATTGATATTTTCCTTCTTCTTCTCTTCTATCTCTCTATTCTTCCATTTTTTTCTTCATTAATTTCATTATTAAAAAAAAGTAAAACTTAAATTCTGTCGTTTATTTGGACGGGACGGAAAAACTAAACTTTAAGTCATTTTATTATTAAAAAAATATAAAAATTAAATTCTAAACTTAGAGGATTTGGAGACTAATCATAATTTAATTTAAAGGGCAAACCTGTATATATATATATTTGGTTGAGATTGAGAAGTAATTGGAGAGGGCGGCAGTAGCGGGGACGGGGACGGAGCCGGAGCTGTTGCTGCAGTGGGGGAACAGGAAGCGCCTCCGGTGGGTCAAGATTCAGGACGACGCTGCCGGGGGTTGTCGCCGGCGAGATCCGACGGCCAGGGCCCACTACGACCCGCGTCAACCGCCGTGTCATCAGAGGAGCACTACTGGGAGATACCAAGGAGGCTTTGGCATCTTCGACCTTGCTATATGCTCCTCCTGTTCACAATGGGTCAGTCAAAGTTTTGATTTTTTTATTTTTTTTCTTTTTATAGGAAAATGGATGATGGAGAGATGAGATTTTGATGGGGTTTTTGTGATACACGAATGGTGCTATTTGATGCAAATTTAATCTTCCCGTTTACTCACTGTCGGTAAATTTCCCGTTTACTCTGTATATACACACACATAGAGAGAAAGATGGAAATGTGCTGACAGCTCACGCAAATTATTGGAGCTGCAATTCATTTATACTATCTCCAATAATTTTTTTTTTAAAAAAAAAATCTATTGGACTATGATCTCAACCCTTTAGGGTTCACTAATACCCAATTTCTTGCGTTTTAGTTTTGATTTAGTCCTCCATCAAGTTGATACAAATTTTAACGGTTTTTAATGAATAAACATTTTATATCTATTTTATATCTACTTGATGAAAGTATAAATGAATTGCAAAATTTATGAAAGGTAGAGATCCTATTTTTAGAAAAAATTGAAGAAAAATTATTGTATTGCTATATTTTTGCCGCTAGTCACGTAATTTTTCTTTAGCTAGCGGCTTACCTACAGTAATCTCATACATACGTACGTGTATGTATATATATAAAAGCAAACGGAAAGTTCACTGACGTTGAAGGGGGATTTCTTTCACTAACGTTTAGGTGGCCTAATAAAATAATTATACGTGACGCCACTCAAAGCGCGGTTAAGCGAGTTGTTTTATTTATTATCTTGAGTGGCGCCATGTGTAATTATTTTATTGGGCCACCTAAGTGCTGGTGAAGGAACTTCCTTCACTGTCGATGAATTTCCCGTTCTCTCTCTTTCTCTATATATATATTTGTGTGTGTCTATATATATATATATATATATATATATATATATATATATATATATATATATATATATATATATAGACACACACACATATATAGGAAACGAGAAATTCACCGATAGTGAAGGGAGTTTCTTCACCGCCGCTTAGGTGGTCCAATAAAATTATTACACGTGGCGCCACGCGAAAAATAGTTAAGAGAGTTTTTTTATTTATTATTTTAAGTGACGCCGGCACCACGTATAATAATTTTATTGGGCCACCTAAGCGGCGGTAAAGGACCCTTTACTGCCGGTGAATTTCCCATTTTCTCAAATATATATATATATATATATATATATATATATATATATATATATATATATATATATATATATATATATATATATAATGAAATCTTATGATATTTTTTAAATAGCAACAATTTCAATTCTAGAAAATTTGTTCGGAAGGTAGAATTATAAATTTCAAAGTCACGATATATACCAAAAGCAACTTGATATTTGAATTTTTAATCTTGAATACACTTAATAATATAGTACCTTTTCAAAATGAAATTGATGGTTGCAATTAAAGGAACCCATGGATTCAGAGTACAAGGCCCAATAACAAACATGTAAGTATATACACAAACACATAGGATTAGATATCCAGTAAATCCTGTGTGGCATTTTATTCTTTATTCGCTCCGCATGCTCTATAATCAATTTTCATTTCTAGTACGGGAACTACACAGGCATATCGATTTTGTATGTCTAGCCCAAACTTTGCAAATATATCCCGCAAACACCATGGAGAGAGTGACATCACAGGTTCCAGAAACTATGGAGGAGAGATAGGAGGAGCTAGCATAGGAGGGATTATTAGTATACGTTCCCATCATGGCAGCGTTGTACTAGAATATCGGATCTTTTTTTGTTTTTTTTTTTTTTTTTTTTGTTGTTAGTATGGTATAGTCTCTCCACAGTGAGAGACAAACTATGTACTAATTAACCTATCATGTTTCATTAAGAGGATTTAATGGAATGCAGGGTGAGTATCTTCCCACCGTTTTATCTCAAAAACACCATGGAAAGAGCTGAATTAGCTAAATCCACAATGTTGCACATAAAGCTAGCAGAGGCACAGTGCAGGATACTAGAAGGTTATCCAATGAAACCTTTGGATCAGGTTTCAAACCAAACCTTGTTCTCCAGTTGAAATGTCCCTTCCTTTTGATTTAGTGAGCAATTGATTGGTTCCTCTATGGTGAGGACCATCAATCTTCACAGGTGACATAGTTCTGTTCATATCTAAATCACGAGAATCCAGTTAATATTCTGAAGCAAAGCTGTCTCTGAATCAAATGCGTTGTTAGAGTTGTAGAATATCTGAAATGTCTTCAGGCATGAAAAAGGTAGTTCTTTCAATTCCCGCAGCATGTCATGTCAGTATAACCATCATATTTGACATGTTCGAGAAATTTCTTCTGCTCTGCCTCCAACAGGATTCTTGCTCAAGTGCTTGCTTGCATCTTCAACGGCTGCTGTAGGGTTAGAAGGATCAGATTCAGTTCCCATCTTCGGCCCCTTTGTCAGACAGTCGTGCATCAGAGAAGTGTCAGCAAATTTCTAACTTATTATTAAGGTTAAAAATTATCATCGTATTATGTTTTGCCAGCCTGATAGCTTTGGATGTCATTTAACAAGCAACACGAGATCATCAGCAATGGCCGTGATTTTGTGAAATGGTGAAGAGAACTTGGCAACATTAGAGAGCTTGCTGAGCGGAGTATAACTTCAACAGCTATGGAGGCCATACCGAGTTCAGCAATATTTCCCTTAAGGAAGCTCTAGCCTTCTCAAGTGATACTTTGTAGATATTGTACGAAGTTGGAATAGTTTTCTTTGATTGTGTAAGAGCAAGCAGAATCTAAACAAATGCAAAAATAGTTGGTTGGATTTGGAGAACCATATGTTTGATCAATCGAAACTTAAATCAATTAGTTAAATAACTTATCATATGCATCTCAAAAGTTCGAAAGGCTAATGAATCTTTGAACAACTGCAAACTGAATATTGTATTTTAGTTTGGCCTGGGGCTCTTGCTCTTCAGTTCAATTTCTTCAAGTTTTAACAATAAGAACAGAGTTACTCATCCCATATGATTAATTGTTCCTTTAAATAAAACAACATTCAATAGGAAACCATAATAATTATAAAACATTTATAGTTAATGTGAGGTTTATGAATCTAAAATCTAGATATAAAGCATCTAAAATAAATTATTATTGTTATAATCTATAATGTAGATAGTTTTTTCAAAACATAACTGTATAGAGAGAGAGATAGAAATGAGTTGCAGCTCAGATAACTAGAGAGAGATATATAGAAATGAGCTGATAACTCATGCGAGTTATCTGAGTTGTAGTGTATTTCTACTATTTTTAATAATTTTTTTTTAAATATTTTCTTTTGGATTATGATCTCGACCCTCTACGGTTCACTCATACTCAATTTCTTGGATTTTAGTTTTGATTTGGTCATTTATCAAGTTAATACAAAATTAATGGTTTTTAATGAATAAAATATTTTGTATGTTCTTGATGAAATGGTAAATGAACTCTAAAATTTATGAAATTTAATTCGAAAGAAATTAAAAAGGTAAAGATAGTAATTGTAAAAAAAAAAAAAATTGAAGAAAAAAAATTGGATCATTATAATTTTGCTGCTAGTCCACATAACTTTTCCTAAGTTGGCGGCTCACGTACAGTAATCACACATAGATACACATATATATATGTGTGTTTATTATCTAGTTTTAGGTTTTAAAATATCATACTCACATATTTTTCGGTAATATTTTTCTGGTCCAATTTTGATATTCAACCTGCTAAATTCTTAAGTATCAGATTGGATTATTGACTTTCTAGGTATCATATAAAAATCTCTGTATAAAATCAACTTAGACATGATATCAACTTAGACATGATTGTTTTTTTTGTCTAGTAAGTTTTAACATAACATGGAATAGCAAGAAAAACCATTATTGGTTATTTAGGCTGTATCACTATTTATTTTGTTGTGAATAAAAATGATTTTCCTTTCCATTTTTTCATAAAAAAAATAAATTAGCGCGAAATAAGATATAGGTCTCCTGAAGTGGAAACTTACTTAAAAAAGTGAAGAAAAACAAAGAATAAAATCTATGGAGGGAATAATTTTTTTGTCCCAAACCTTGAAAAAAAGTTAAAAATGAAAAGGGTAAAAAAAGATTACTTGCAACAACTATTTTGTATTATTGAAGGTTTATCTTTAATATTTTATTAAAAAAAATTCTTAGAGACTGCTCATAGGGGTACAAGTGCAAAATTTATTTTCTTTTACACTTATACGCTATTAAGTATTTCTACATGAATTTTTTTTATATAGAAATGATACAGATAGGCTGTGTAATTTAAAAAAAAAAAAAGAAAAAGAAAAAGAAAGGGTAAACTCTATTTGAGCACACCACTTTCGGTAGCGAAACCGATATGGAAACCACCATCCTGGGGACTCAGAAAGGTGAGCTCACTGGATTTAGTTGTGTGTAAATAGAATTTCCCAAAAGAAAGACGGAAAGAGTGAGAAAGAAGCGGATGTAGGGGAGAGAGAGAGAGAGAGAGAGAGAGTGAGAGGGTTGAGTAAAGATGACGTCGGCCGAGGTACCGGCACTCGTCCACTGCCGCAGCTCCCCCTTCTCGGTTCCATCGATGTCTCGATTGGTCAACGCAAGAGGTTTTTTGTTGATCAGAACTCTCAATTCAAATCCTCTTCTCGTTTCTCGTCTCAGCCTCAGACCTTCTAGAAGAAGCATCTCCTCCCCCTCCTTTGCTCCTCTCGCCATGGCCTCCTCATCGCAGGTAACGAAACCCTAGGGCTTGTTCGATTACCCCAATCTTACATCGAAATTCTTATTCGAATCACTAGTAATTCTATTGCAATTTCGTTTTCAGACGGATGCGCCTAGCGGCGTCAATGGGGCCCCTGATGCTTTCCAGCTGATTAGGGCTCATCAGGTGCGAATTCCTGGAATTATAATCAGTTTCTTACTCTAAATTAGGGCTCTAATACAATTATACTTGTTCTTTTTCGTGATTGATTCTAGTGGTTGTTGTTGCTTTGCACTGAGCTGCCTAGATAAGCTATTATAGTTTTCGCAAACACCTCCAACAGAACGAAATCAATATGTTCTTCAAATTTGATATTTAGATAATCACATGCTTTCGCATTACTTGATTTGGTCAAGTGTCGATGAAACATATGCATATCCAGTTATATAAACACTGACAAATTTAACTAATCAGTATAGTAGTTATCACCTATGTAATACAATTGTAAAATGTAAATGTAAATTTGTTAATGGAAGGCATATTCATGCCATACTATGATATGAACAAGACATGAAAGAGTCAAGGTTCTAAGACTTAGTCCACTATGATTTATAACTTGTAGGCAATAAACATTGAAAACTTAGTTGAACATCAATTAACTATTATAATTCAAGTGCTAGTTTTCTCTCCTTGATGTAATTATTATACAAAACGAGTTGTTACTTTTAATTTTGTTTTTTCTCTCAACCAGGGAGTTGGTATCCTTGATTTTTAGTTTGGTACCCTAACATGAAACAATATGCATCACAATTAGAGTGTAGGGTTATTATTGTACTTTCGCTTCACTCATTATTCATCTATATAATAATGGAATCAACCCTAGTAGAGAGAAAATTAGAGTATAGGGGTTTGAGCCCTCAGATCTTTCAATTCTGACAATCACAATATGTTTATAATCGCACGAAGAACTTGCTTGGGAATTGAAACTTGAAAGTCAGAAATTGAGACTTGAAAGTCAGAAATTGAGACTTGAAAATTGTTGCAAAATGTATGTATATCCTTGGGTTTTTTCTTTCATGCTGAAATTATTTATTCTATCATGGTCATGCATTTGAAACTTATATCAAATATTAAAGGAATTATACCAAATCTCTCTAATATAATTACTTTGTGCCATATATCCATTTGAGGGATCCTAGGGAAAAGACTACATATATCAAGATTTGACTAATTAATTTGTTTTTCTTATATTAAATATTAAAGGAAGCAGCTGCTCGACTTCCCCCAGTTGAAGAAATCAGAACTTTACTTGACCGTAGTGTTCGAGGTGTGCTCTCAACAATTTCTCAGGTATGTTTATTGTATTGGGAACATATGGTGAGGTAGGCATTATTTTTAAGGGGGAATGGTGGACATTCGATCAATCTAGAGAAATTGATTACAAGCATTTTGATCTCTCTTTTTGGCTCTGTGTAGTTATTATAATTATATTAATTTGAATCTTATTTATTGAACCTTGCTAATCTCTGAGAACACTTTGTGAAAGAAAGCCCCAGGAAGTTTTAAGTGTCGATGATCATCCTTTTGATATTAATTTACAAAAATTGATAGCAGGCACTCTGAAGTCTCCTTTTTTGCTTCACTGTGACTGTTGTTATTATATTGCTTTGAACATTATCGTTAGGCAGGTTGCTAATCCCTCAGGAAACTTTATGAAGAAAAACCTTGAGGAAATATGAGTGTCAGTGTTTAACTTATGGAAAGTTTGAAAACACACTTTATCATTAATATCTAATGTTTTGTAGTTTTAGCTGAAAGTCCGTGTGATTCCAAATTGTGCATAGTTATATCCTGCATACTTACGAATGTTGCAGAACTAGTGCTATTGTTGTCATAGTGATGGAATTTCTCATTGAAATTGTGCCCTGGTAACACCATATAACTATTCCAACTCAATAAGATGGATCTACCTATCATAAAGACCTCTTCTCCTACCTTTTGGCTGTTTCAAAAGCATAGCATTTTAAACCCCAAACTTCTCATCATAACATATTCTTCTAATTTTTTTTTAGCTAATCTAAAATATAGCAGTTTAAATGTAGGATAGAATGCCCAAATGCAGACGAAGTACATGGTTTGATAATTGATATTTGGATCAAACCCATTCTGAACAGCTTATACAGTACGCTTTTGGCTAAATTGGTTTCTTGACTGTCGTAAAGCAATAGTTCATATTAAGAATGGTGGAGGCTTTAGAAGAAGAGGGAGAGGGAGATTTCTGTGGACATTTTTCTTCTTTTCCCTCCTGGATTTGTTGAGTATATGAATTTAACTATGAATTCCCTTCATCTGGTTTAGTGATTCTGTGATTTTAAAGAGCTTATGACCATAGACAGGTAGGCTTATCTATCAAAAGATGGTAAATCATAGGAATCTCCTCTCATGTTATAATTGAGCCTCCAGTGGTCCTCAGTACATATGGCTTGATCAGTAGTGGGTGGAACATTACTTTTGCAGGTTGTGAATCCATGCTGTCTCTTTCATGACCATGTTGCTGGCTGCATGCATCAGGGACCATTAGTTACTCACTTAACATGCTAACTCTTGACTCTCTCTCAACATCCTGAACTGTAACATGGTGGCATGGTGCACCAAGTGAATTATAAGACCTCTCCACGCACACACAAACATGTGCACACACACACAAACACACACTCAAACACAAACACAAATTTATTTCTCAAAAACTTGGTGTGCACCACCCAAAACTGAAGCACGAAGCTTGGTCTCTCTCATGCACATACATATACATATATTAAACTTTACAGGTTTCTATTTGTTGAAGACATTTTGATTATAACATATTTGGCTCAATCATTTATTTGCAGGATCATGAGGGCTATCCATCTGGTTCAATGGTTGACTTTGCATGTGATGATGATGGCTCTCCCATATTAGCAGTTAGTAGTCTAGCAGTTCATTCAAAGGTAAAGCATAAATCACAAACCCTTTTCAGTTTAGATTTTCCCGGCATGGTTTTATCTTCTTGAAGAACTGAGCTGCTCCTTGTAATATATTACAATGTTAATGACTTATCTTCTCTTCACATATTGTTTTTTGAACTTATAGTAGCTAACCAAGAGTTATGGCTTGAGCAGAATCTGGTGGGTAATCCGAAATGCTCTTTGCTTGTTGCAAAGGATCCCGATGATAGGACTGATACGGTTGTTACTGTATATGGAGATGCTATTTCTGTATGTATCTGTTTTATTTTTCCATGGCATTTCTAACTGGTTTAGCGGTACATAAATTGTTTTGCATCTGTAGATATTAGTTAGTGAGGATTTCTGAACAATTAGAACTTCAGTTTATGCAATTTAGAAGAGGCAATATGTGACAATGTTTAAAATAACGATAACGATACATTTTGTCTTTGTTAGGTTATGTCTCATATAGCGTAACGCATAACGTAAGTTATGTAATTTTCTATTTATTTAATTAAAAATAAATATAAAACTATATAAAATAATTTTTATAAATTCAAAAATAAATTTAAAATATAAAAAAAAAAGAATATAAAACCATTTTGTAATACATAATCTATTCTAATTTTATATTAAGTTTTATAATAATTTTAACATTTATCTTCATAAATTATATTAAGTCTTCAACCTTAATTCCAGTCATCATTTAAACAAGATAACAAGATTTTAATTTTTTATTTCAATTCCAGTTATTAGCATTGTTTTAATTTATATTTTGTAATGTTCAATTTATCTTTTTTATAATTGTTGATTTCAGTTCAGTTAAAAATTCAATAAAATCAATAAGTAAGATATTTCATCAACCGGAGAGGAATCATAACAAGCGAATAAGGAAATAATCGCAAATTAATAAGTTAGTAATTCCACAAGTAATCAAACAAGCCAACAACTAATTAAGAAAATTTCAACAATTGTCTAATAAACAAAATAATAATCAACAATAATATAGAAATTACTAAAAAACTAATTGTAAATAACGTAATATAACGTAACTTAACGTAACGTTACGTAATATAATGTAAAATAATATAAAAAACGTATTGTTATGATGCACTGAGTTATTTTTAGTTGTTACGTAGCGTTGGGGTCCCGTTAGGTTACTTAACGCAATATAATAGGTTTCATAACTTGTTATTTTCAACATTGATATGTGATATGTTGCTCACAGTACCTAGGCCCCCCTCCTGCATGCATGCATACACCTCTTTACCCCCCACCACTACCCCCAATCATCCAAACAAACCTTTCATCCCTATGAAAAGGCTGGCTTGGTCTGGGGAGATTTCTAAGCTTAGTATAAGGTCCTTACTTAGTAACCACCCTTGCTGATGTAGGTCTGTTAATTCAATTACAATTGACCATTATGATTAATTCCTTCTATCAGTATTTATTAAGTGACTGAGTCAGCTTATTGATTTTCTTTATTTGTGATCGAATGCGGATAGCAATCATACGCCAAAGTTTAGAGATATATTAAAGTTGTACACCATCTCACTCACGGATGAGAAATTAATAAGGTCTTTGGTTATTGTAATGCTTACTTCTAGTGAACTCACACCTTTTGCACTACAAGTCATATGATAGCTTGTTCTTTTTTAATCCAGCATATCTACTTATCTATACTATGTCAATGCTTACTACCTTTTCCTCAAATCAGTGCTTTATAGTGGGATGCTGATTCTCAGTGTGTCAGGTTTCTGAAAATGACAAAGAAACCATGCGTACTGCATATCTGAGAAGGCATCCTGATGCTTTTTGGGTAATTCTTTCCATCTTTCTCCCAATTTTATTAGCCTGTGTCATCGTTATGCAGTTTTCTCCAGTTTGGACTGTGTAATAAATAACTATACTATCCAAGGTTGACTTTGGTGACTTCCGTTTCATCCATATCAAACCAAAATATGTACGATATGTATCTGGTGTTGCAACAGCTCTATTGGGATCAGGAGGTGTGTAGCTTTCATTCATACATTTTTTTATTCTTCATAGAAATACGACCTTGTTACTTTTAGCTCAATAGTGAATATGAGCCCAAGAGCAATGTTGAAAATAATGCGTGTATATTGCGTTATGAAACCTAATGGAACTCCAACACTATATAACAACTGAAAATAACTCGGTGCACCGTAACAGTACATTTTTTATATGATTTTACGTTATATTACGTAACGTCATGATAAATTACATTATTTTCAATTATTTTTTAGTAATTTCTATATTGTTGTTGATTATTATTTTGATTATTAGTGAATTGCTTAAATTTTCTTAATTGATTAGTTGTTGGATTGTTTGATTGCTTAGAGAATTACTTACTAATTTGCGATTGTTTTGCTGTTCGCTTGTTGTAATTCATCTCCAGTTGTTGAAATATCTTATAAATTTTATTGAATTTTTAACTGAACTTACAAATAAGATAAATTGACCATAATAAAATATAAATTTCAACAACGATAATAACTGAATTAAAATAAAAAATTAGAATCTTGTTTTCTTGTTTAGATGAAACCATTATTACAAAATGGTCAGATATTCTTTTTTTATAAATTTTAAATTTATTTTTCAATTTATAAAAATTATTTTATATAGTTTTATATGTATTTTTATTAAATAAATAGAAAATTGCATAATCCACGTTACATGTTACGGTATATGCGACATAACCTAACAGAGGCAAAACGTTACGTTACCGTTATCACTAGTTTAAACATTGCCCAAGAGCTTGCATGAAATAATTAGTTAGTTCTGTACTGTGCTATTTTGTATGTTCCAACTTATTTTTGGTTTTTATTGTCCATGCACTATTCTACCTCTATGGTAGATGGTCGGGTCTTAGTATGTGGGATCTTCTTTCTCATGACCTTGGATTATATATTCCCAGAATGAAAGCTGTTTTTTTTCTTTTTTCTTTTTTTTGGTATCACCAGAATTTGATGCTGAAGAGTATAAAGCTGCAAAAGCTGATCCAATATCTCAGTTTTCTGTTCCAGTCACGGTATGAGAGTTTCCAATACCTTTTAGTGCTCCTCTTATATACTCATTTGTTTGTAACTCGATCTATTTTTTAGTCCCACATGAACAAGGATCACGCAGAAGATAGCAATTGTACAGCATTCTACCTCAGTGAAGGTAATTGTCAATATCTGTTAATTTCAATTAGTACTAGAGAAAACTCATAATTGGCTTTTATTTTGGGAAATTCTTTAGGATGGGTGTTATGAGCTCTGTGCTTCCTGATCTCCTTTTCTCTCCCATGTTTAAGCGGATGCTGCTATAGCATTCTCATTGAAAAACGTCTCAACTTGGCCATCCCCCTTTTCACTGGAGGTTTAGTTTTTCAATAAGTGAACTATGAAGGCTACTGCTAAGTTCTGATTCTTCTACAGAATACCCTTTGCATTCACTCTGATACAGTCGATTTCAAATACTTGTGCAGTCTTTCCTTTTAAAATGTGTCCTTCTGAACTGCCTCTGCCATTTATGCATTGAAATATCTCTCTTCTTCCGTTTTACTTTTTCATTTCTTTTGGGAGAGCGATAACCTGGTCAAAGCAAGATTGGATTGAATGCCAAACGTCTTGCACAAGGCGAGAGACTTTACCACTGTCTCACAGCATCATGTGCATGCATTAAATTAAATTCCACTGGGAAATAGACAATCCTCATGCTAAGGAGTTTTTATTTTAATAATCATCTCCACTTCAAGAAAATCCATTTTCTATGGCTGCATAACTGATTTGAGGGGAAATATTACCAGGTGGACTATGCCTATATGCTGGACTTGGACAGTCTTGGTTTCAATGTTAAGGTGATAGCATTTCTCTTTTGATATAAATTCATTTCATTCCCTACTCCACACTACACCTGTTTCTTTATATTTTATGAGAAAAGGCATTTTGCTATTTTTTATGCTCAATCTTCCCAAGTATTATTGTGTTCATGTTGAGATGATCTGTGCACTTTATGCTTCCAAATGATCCCCTTTCAAAATGGTGTTTTTTAAGGAAAAAGAAAAATCAGGCCAGCTCTGCCATCATGGGTGTAAGAAAGCTGAACAAATGATAATTGGAAGTTCTCTTGACTAAATATAAATTTTCCCTGTTCTTTACGAAATTTGAACAATTTCCTTCAAACATTAAACATTTAAGAGGGCAATCTCACTGAATGCATCTTAATTAATGATGCCCATCTACTAAAATATGACCAACAGTTTATTCACTAAATTATTTGGCAACTTTTAGTTTACAATCATTTAATGCCCCTAGACTTGCCCTGTAAAAAAAGAAGAAAAGAAAATTAAAGGAACAAAGGGGGAAAAAGTAAATTATGTAAAGATCAGAATGCAAATTAATGTTCCCAACTGCTTAGTATGATTCTTGCATTACTACAAACTTAACATTTCTAATGTGCAGCTCGGTGCTTTAAAAAATCATATGCATTATGTTCCCGTGCTCTGATTATAAGGACCATATCATCAAATAATTTTTCTAGCAATCTGTAGATCAGAAAATACTCATGATAGCTAATCTTACAAAATATTGACATATTCAACATTACTATTCAGTTTTCAATATTAATCCACGTACAGGGCTTTTATTGACTTGAAACAATTTATGGACACATTTGTCACCATCACAAGTTCAAGATTCTGCTAAATTACTTGTTACTCACTTAGGAAGCTTCTGCTAGCCACGAAGTTTCTCATACCAAATGTATGTAGCCACCTGAAAGATTTGATTAAGTGTCTACATGCACTTAATCGCTTTTCTTGTATAGTTTGACTTTTTGCCTTCATTTGATTTCTACTATTTCTCATTTACTTTACCTATCCCCAATTGTTTAATGAGTATCTGAAGTTTGAGTTTCTACGTGGACCCAGTTTCACCAGAATCAGATGTTGCTAGTTCCTCACTGGATTTATGCTAGATCCATTTATATGGCAGTTGAAGTAAATTATTCAATTTAGAAGCATTTATTTTGACTAGAAAGTGCTGATCACATGCATTGGAGGATTGGAGGAGTTTTTAAGGTTGGGGGAAATGTCTGGAAGGTTTTTTAGAACTCGTAAAAGGAAAATGGTGCAGAGGGAGGGGGAAATGTCTGGAAGGTTTTTTAGAACTCGTAGGGCTACAACAAGGTTGTGGAAAGTGGAGCAAAGAAGAATGGCGTAGGTTAATTGGAATTTTAATTTGAAATTAGATTCAATGAGTATACTCTTAAAAGCGAATAGTGTGGAGTTCGTCCCCACTTTACCTCCAGAACATCCTATTCTTTCCTCCTCTCTTTTTTTTTTGCCTCCAAGTTAATCAAAACTGTAATTCCAAATAAAGTTCTAACTAATTTTAATTTTAATATATTCCAATTCAAACCGAATTCCTATTTAATTTTAATTTAATAAGTTCTAATTCAACATGGATTCATCTTTAATTTTAATACCTATTTAATTTTAGTTTAATGATTCTAATTGGACCGGAATTCCTATTGAGTGATCACTTAGGTTTTTGTAAGTATAAAAAGGAAAATCTATAATAAATAAAAAAACCTAAAGCTGTTGAGTTAAAAATTCAATTGCAATTAGGAACTCAACAACAACTAAGCCTTTTATCCCAAATATTTGGGGTAGGTTACATGAACCAAAAGAGAATCACGTCGGATCGATCACGTTGATAGTCCTTCTTCATTCATTCCTATCAAGTAATATCTCCTCATTTAAACCTCTAGAATCCATATATTTTCGTATCACCTCCATTCATATTTTTTTCGGTCTTATATTTGCTCTTTTAACTTATCTTACATTGATAAGCTCTCCTTGTCGAACTGGTGTATTTGCACGTCTACGTTGCACATAACCAAATTATCATAAGGGATTTTTTCGCATCTTCTCATCGATGGGGACTATACCTATCTTAGCATGAATATTTTCATTTCTCACTTTTTCTCTCCTATTGTTGCCGCATATCCAGCGAAGCATGCGCATCTCTGTTACACTTATTTTTTGTGAATGACGTTTTTTTATAGTCCAGTATTCCGTGCCATATAATAAAGCTGGCCTAATAGCAGTCCTATAAAATTTTTCCTTCCGCCTTAACAAAATATTACGTTCGCATAAAACTCCCGTTGCACTCCTCCATTTCAACCAGCCAGCTTGCATTTTATAGTTGACATCATTATCGATCTCTCCATCATTTTGAATAATATAACCTAAATAGCTAAATTGACTGTTTATTTGTATCTCTTACTCATCCAGTGTTACAACACTATAGTTTAGGGTCCGTCATTTACTAAATTTAAACTTCATATACTCTGTTTTAAATGTACTCAATTTAAAATCTCTAAATTCTAATGTGTGCCTTCATAACTCCAACTTGGCATTTACCTCTGCTCTTATCTCATCAACTAAGACAATATCATCAACAAATAGTATATACTAAGGTATCTCATCCTGAATATCTCTAGTAAGCTCATCCATCATTATAGCAAATAAGAGTGGGCTCAATGCAGATTCTTAATACAATCAAATTGTGAGAGAAAAATCACTTGTTAGACTACCATATGTTCTGACATTGACCACTATTTTATCATATATGTCCTTAATTATGTCAATATATTTGATGGAGACTCTTTTCTTTATCAACGTTCACCCAAGTATCTCTCTTGGTACCTTATTATAGGGTTTTTTTAGGTCAATAAATATCATATGCAAATCTCTATTTCTCTCTTGAAATCACTCTATAATTTGACGAAGTAAATGAATAGTTTCTGTCGTCGATAGCTCTGATATAAATCCAAACTGATTCTCCGATATTTTAACAGTCTGCCTCAATCTATGTCCAATTACACTTTTCCAAAGTTTCATAGTATGACACATGAGTTTTATTACACGATAGTTAGAACAACTCTGAATATCACCCGTGTTCTTATACAGAATTACTATGGTACTCTTCCTCCATTTATTTGATATTCTTACTTTATCAAATCTTGTTAAAACGATCTGTTAGCCACCTCACACTCATCCCTCCTAAGTATCTTCATACTTTTATAGAAATCTCATCTGAACCAACAGTTTTTCTTGATTTCATCCTCTTCAAAACCTCTTTTCTTTTACGTAATTAGGAACTCAAAATTTACTAGAATTTAGTAATTATATATAAAATAATTTAAAATCTATAGGACCTCATAAAAATAATGTAATACCCATCTCGAATAATTCCATATCTGATATAAGACAAGAGTTAATTGTTCTTATGAACTCAAAGTAATCGTAGTTAGCTTTTTGAGGAAAGAATATGTGGTTAATTGTAAACTACTTTAATTCTTGTTTGTTGGGAATCTACTACCCAGATTCCAGGTAGGGAGCGTTACAATAAATAATTTAGGTAATATTTTTTTTTAAACTACTTACCATCATTTTCTTTTAAAAAAGAAAATTCAATAAAAAAAATTCAAGTGTATTTAGAAACTCTCATTGTATTAGGATTGAGTAATTACTCAATATTTTTTAAAATAAATAAAATACTAATTAAAAAATTATAAGCTTTTGTTCTACTGTTGGACATAGAACGATTATATAAAAAAATAAAAATTGTAATAAAAATTCAATTGTATTGTGGTTTGAACGAGTATATAGAATGACTATATCTAATGTGTCAACAGGTTATTAAGTGGATCGATATATGTGGACGAAAAAACTACAAAGTAACTGTCCTTGCCGGGCTGTCAGTAATAATGAAATTTTGTACTGACTAAATAACCTATTTATAATAGTTATAATGCTGTAACTAGCTTCAGTAGGAGGTTTAGGAGAAAAGATGTAGGAATAAATAGTGAATTGTGGTAATGTAATGTCTGATTTGTCAACCAATTATCAAGTAGATCTATTGATGTAAGCAAAAACTATGAAGATGCTGGTTGGTAGCTAAATGGTTTCCTCTTGCAGTTAATCATAAATTCCCACTTCATCGTCTTCTAGTATCTATTTTTTCTTTGCACTTGATAGACTTATATCATGTAAATGACGTGAACTTGAATTTTTTGTCTTTACTATGATACTATCTTAAAATCCTTACTTCATGAATATTATTTTCATATTCACTTCTTCATGTACTTCTCTTATATACAGGCAGGTTATAGTGGTAGTACCATGAAGCTTCGGATTCCTTTCCCAAGGTGTGCAGAGGATAGAAAGTAAGCATTTTACTACTTCTTCTAGCATGACATCTGTTCTTTCTGTAAGCTGTTGTGCTCTTGTTATTTTGGTTTATTTTTTGCTGCTCCACATGGAGAAGGATATCTTTCACTGCCATTTTCAAATTATCCAAGTTTTGTGTTATATTAGTGTCTTTACCTTTTTTATATTTACATTTATGCAATAATGAAATCAGCTTGAACTACTTTCTTTTTGTTCTTTGAATTGTTTGCATACTTTTAATTCTACAATTTTTTAGTCATGATCCGTAGTGCAAAATTACCATGCACAAGTATGTTTTTGTGACTGCTAGAAAGGAAAATATTCTATTATCCAAAGTTATTGTAATGTGAATCTGTTATCTGCTGTAAAATTTGTAAAAACCACTGTTGGACCGAAGGTTATTTAAAACCTGACCCCATTATACATCCATTATTTAGTCGAAAAACTTAGTGGTGGTTTTCATTTTGCTTATGACAATGAATGTTTCTCTTATGTAGGGATGTGAAGACGCTTATTGTGGAAATGCTTCAAGCCGCTAAAGCTTCAAGCTCTTCTTGACAGCTGATGATGACAAAGATGATAATGCATTTCCATTTGTTTATATGCAGGTGATGAATTATGTTCCAAATTTCCTATATTATATTTTGCTTTCTTGATTTTACTCCTGGGGCAGATTTTAAATTTTTCGAAGAATTTTCCAAATCTATGAAAGTGATAATGGTAATAAAAGAATCTGGTGACACGTTACTTTTCTCCTTGTGACTATTGGAAGCAAGAATTCAAGAGCTACTCACAAAAATATGCTGAGACGCTCAATCCTGCAAAACTATTGGCTATCTGAATTCTTGTGACCATTAGCCTTAATCAAATTCATATGTTACTTAAACTTTCCTTTTCTTGGACCCTGTTCTATTGATAGCTTGTGTGGGAGAACATCAGTCTCCCTAGTAAACGATAAAAGTTCAAGGAGTAGGAGTGAGAGGGGAAGATTAAAAAAACTACCATATACAGCTGGAAGGAACATAAAATAACAATATGATCTAATTTGAAGAAAATATTTAATTGTATTCATAGTGTTTAATCAATATTTAATATTTTGATATAATTCACAATTGATGTTTTAAAGCTATTTTGAAGATAGGGATGTACTAGTATATGAAAGCTACAGAGAAAAAATGGGTACAAATATGGAGGGATTTATACTGGAAATGGGTAGGAAAACTGTTGTAAATGAAAAACTTTACTGCTGGCATGTCAAAGAAGTGCACTGAAGACCACTGCATTTAACGTATATGTTGTGGGAGTCTCTAGTCGTCATGACATGACATTCAATTAGTCATGCCATCTATAGCATAGAGTTGGAAACAATTTCTTATAAAAAAGATGAGTAGATGTATGGCTTTGACCATTTGTAACTGAAAACCATAGTTATCCTTTTTTTTTTCTTTGTTTTATTTGATGATAACCAAAGGACACAGGTGTAGGACGTTGCAAAATACGTCTATCTGGTTATTGAAAAAAAATTCAGAGAGTAAATAAAATGGAAAAAATATGGTCTATCAATTGAGCGACTTGTCTTCTCATGGACTAGATCATATTAAAGCCTAAAATGTTGTTCCAACCATATAACCGTTACAGAACCTATGGAAGATCATCCAATTCAAAATATCTCTAATTACTAACTTGCTTGAAGGGGTTGTCCATCAAAATCACAACTATCATCTTCCTTATTGTTTACTTTTTTATATTAATATGGGTCCATTATGGTAGAATGCACTAATGGCAGGCAAACAAGTGGGAGTGGCAAAGAAATATACAAAAAAGAAGGGTTCTTATAATATTTACAGATTGATATATGCTTTAAGTGTAATGATTATAAGGATCATACTTTCATGGTACTTAAAGAAATATTTCCCCTACTTTAGTTTCTTAATTGCTTTTATATAAATCAAGATTTTTTTCCCCAACAATTAACGCATATGTTGATCTCCAAGCATGCAGATAGCCATTTCTTTCTTCTTGTCTGCTCATGTTTACTATATGTAATTTAACACCTACACTTCTAGAAGATATATTAACTAATAAGCATGCAGATGACAGTAATTATGACTAGGAAATAATATGTTATATATTTTACAATTTTAATCATTTAAATTGTTTTAAATATGTTGTTGTGTTGTTTAGCTTTAAAATGATTAATATTAAAATCACTTGTTAGAATAGAAAATTAAAATTGTCAACCCTTACTAAAACTTTGAAGTTTTGGTGTGGTGGAAGAAATTCTAAGAAGGTATAAGCATAATTTGGGTTCAAATCTAGGCTTGCGTTTAATTGTGGTTTTTTAAATGTACATCACTGTGCGAAATCCAGGTTTCGGCCAATGACATGGGCGCTCGACCAGCAGGGGCATTGATAGAATATAAAATTATAATTCTCAACCCTTGTTGCTACTTCAAACTTTTGGTGCAATGAAAAGTGACTTTAAGGGGCCACAAGAAATTTTGTGATGCTCTTGGTCCTAGCATTAAGAAAAAAGGACCATTAGATATACCAATCATGACTTAAACTTTCATTTATTCCTACAAATTCATATCATAGGTACCTAATTTACACATTTTCAGTTAATTTGTATATCGTAATTGTAAATACAATTTCTTCCTATGTTATTACTTTTAGTATTCTTTTGTTGACAATATAAGCTTTCATTTTCTTCAGAATCTTTTTGAGTTAAAATTAGTTCATCTTATCGTACATTAGACAAAATGCTCGAGCAGATGGATTTAAAAGAAAAAAAAAATTAAATGCATAAAAACCATGAAGCTAGTATTTAAATCTACTCAATACATGTTTTTCTTTTTTTGAGTTGGGTTTTTTTGTTGGGGGGGGATTACCTTTTAATTAGGATGATATATGCAAACTTTTAAAAGTAATTTTCTTTCTGTTTTATTTTTCGTTTTCTTTTTTCTAGAGAGAGAACTAGATGAAGATGGTTGCAGGGGGAATGAGAACATTCCAACAGACATTTGCAACTGCTGAAAACTAAAGATGCCTTCAGATATATAAGAATGGAGAGCCCATCCAGTTCAGTATATAATCTATTCATACATTAGTAAAATCTTGTTTGATTCATCACCCTCTTGCTTACTTATCATACTAGAGGCCACCGAAGATCAAAACTGCTGCCTCCTTGTGAGTAATTTTTTTTTTCCTCATAAGTGGCTAATGCCATCTGATAAGTTAATCTCAAGCACATGCGACTAAATGTCATCCTCACTCTCTCTCTATGATTAAACAAGTTCTCATAAATAGGTAAACTCAATTTGACATGTCATGATGCCAATCCAATCAATAGTTTTTGTTAATAATACAGTAAGTACCTTATAGAGTGTTAGTTGAATATCATTTAATTTCGCCTCTTCTACACTTCTTAATAGATGTCCGGGTATAGATAGACAATTCAGGAGCACAATCAGTTGAGGCATTGAAGATCATCTCTTGCTTATTTGGGAACAAAATAAGCACATGCGACTAAATGTATGATAAGTTAATCTCTAGCACACGCGACTAAATGTCAGCCTCACTCTCTCTCTATGATTAAACAAGTTTTCATAAATAGTTGAACTCAATTTGACATGTCATGATTCCAATCCAATCAATAGTTTTTGTTAATAATACAATATCTTACGGAGTATTAGTTGAATATCATTTAAGTTTGCCTCTTCTACCACTTCTTAATAGATCTCCAGGTATAGATAGACAATTCAGGACCACAATCAGTTAAGGCATTTAAGATCCTCTCCTACTTCTTTGTGAACAAACTAGGATTGAGAGCTGCAGTGTTAGAGGATGAAAGACCATAAGCTACTTTATGCTGAAAATAGATAGTATACAGTATCCTAGGTGTTTGGGTGCTTCCGTGCACTATCTTGCTCTGGTGCATTAGATCTTGGCTGAAGATTTGTCGGTTTGAGTCCATAATAGTCTTTTTATTTGTCTGGTCATTTATCGAGAGATCTCCTCACCGGGAATACTGTTGACTTTCTAGTAGGAGGATACTTAAGCATTAAGTAGCTTAGCTCTTTACTGTTTAATCTAATTGCTTACTTGTTTAATGACTTCAATTAAAATATAAACTTGTTTGAGATCATTTTTTTTTCTATATGAGGCTTTTATATTTTCATCTTAATCTATTTGTACTTTCATACCTATCCTTATGGTTTTGATTAAATTTGACTTTGATTAAGACAATTTTGTTCCTGTTTTTCTTTCCCTTTCTGTGGCTTGCAACTCTTTTCTTCTTGAATCTAATTTATGTACTTCCATACTTGGTTTTAAAACTTGACTTCAGTTAAAGATTTTATACTATGGAAAGTTTGAAGTGTGCTTGATAAGAAACAACTAGAGAGTAAACTTAAACCACCCATGCCCACGCCTGCGCAACAAATTACGTAGCTCGAGCTGTGTGTGTGTGTACACACAACAAATCATGTAGCTCGAGCTGTGCGCGCGCGCACGTGCATGCTCACGCAAACAACAACAAATTACGTAGCTCGATCTATTAGGGAATAATCCATCTAGGCTAAGAATTAGATAGGAAATAATTCCATCTAGGCTTAGAATTAGAAAATAACTCATTCAGACCAACTCTAGCCATTTATAGCTTGAAGGTTCTCTACTCGTGTAGGAATCCAAAACGGACAGGGGAGTAACCACAGTTTGAAGAAAGATGTTTATCAAGCTATACGATGTGCTTCAAGAAAAAACCACTCATAATGCTATGTCTGATTTCCAATGCATTTTGTTGATATTCACTATGCCACCAGCTATTAAAAAGTTACTTGACTGAAATCTAATGTCATTTCTCGTGGATGATGCAGGTTGGACTGGCTTCAATACCATAATATACACTGGACAAAAAAGAACCTGATACTGGAATGACTGTGTGAGCATATATTTGTAAGACAAGATTGGTTATGTAACAAGAAAACTGAAATTTGGATTGTCAACTTGGGACTGTGCCTCGGATCAATGCAATTCACTTGTTCAAAACCTTGTCAACTGTTGTGATCCAATTTAACTCTTTCCCAAGCCAAGCTTTCTGGTACTTGTCTAGGGCTGTGCCTTGTTGCATAAGCTTGAATTATTTGAATCGCAGACTTCTGAGATTTAGCTATGATACTGATTTCTGTCGCAATTGATCAGGTGCACGCATGCACTATTGAATACTATATGCAAGTTTTGGTTCGCATCTGTTGTTTAGATCTTGAAGTGGAAATTGTATTGCTGCTGGAGACTTTGACCATGATGGGAGGGATGTAGCCTGCCAATTACTTTGTGTCTTCAAAAATATGTTGGATTCCTAAATCTCTAATCGATCTTCGAAGTATCACGGCCGAGTACAAGCACACGCACACACTTGCAAAGTGGATTAGCTCCAATCATCATGCAGTGCTCTCATCTCTCTCCATGAATCGCTACAAAAGCTGAGCTACCAAGAAAGTGACACAGCTAATCAAATTCTGACTGCTACTAAAGGGCACTCTATCTACCATGTGAATCATCCTGATCCATTGTAGGTCCCGTGACCTAATTTCATTGTCACCACGCAAGAAATGAAAGGCGAAACCAAACCACTAAACCTAACAAAGATTTTCAACGATCAAAGTTAAGGCTAAGTCCATGGCTACTGCTGGAAGAAGACCATCATCATTCCTTAAAGAAGAAAGAAAAAGCAAAAGGTGTTGCTTGCCCATTGAGGGCCATCTCCCACTTGGTCTAATACAGACCAATCACCATCATATAAAACCTTTTTCCAGTTACAAATGTAACAAACAGTTGGATAATGCATAGGCACATGAATCTCATTCATCTATTTAGATAGCTGAACAAATACATGTATACCTGAATCTCATTCATATATGTAACAAACAAATATATACCGTTCCTGAGAAAGGAGTATAATGACATGAAATGCTTATGTATATGCCATCAACACCTCCCTTTCTTCTACGTATTATGTGAAGAGAGAGCAAATTACAGTAAAAACTAAAATTATATATTTTAAAAGAAAAAGAAAAAGAAAACAAACAAAAATGGAGCTGAGCTATGTGGATGTCACTTAGGTAGATTGATTCTATGGGCAATTAGGGTTTCTTGCCAGGACCACAGTTGATTCTATGGGCAATTAGGGTTCTTGCCAGGACCACCATAGTAGAAATAACTACCCCAGTCACCACCGTTGCTATTCTGCACGTTGTAACAATTGGATTGCTCAGCGAAGGTGCCAACCACTCCAGGGGTTCTCAAACTGTTTGATCCGTCGACAGTTTCGATGTTCTTAAAGTAGCTGGCCTTGCCAAATCCTTCATTAGGAAAATGCCCACTCCCCATTTGAGTAGAGGTGTGCTCTCCTCCTGCTTCTGAGTTCACAACCTCACCTCCCCATTCTATCGTAGACGCACTGTCGGCCAAGTATGAGAACAATGATGAAGGCCAGTAGCCCAACACGTAGTCATTCCCAAATTGCCCAAATTGCATCCACCAGTTACCCGTCTTAGGATCCTAGTTCACAATTATTTTTTCAAAAATCACGATGAATGAGTTAAGAGTTGGTGTGCGCAAGCCTGTGATTTTTTTTTTTAATTTGAATGCACATTGCATGCGCGCTTCCTTCTTACCTTCCAGATAAGAATACTGACATCGTACTGGGGGCCACCGTAGCGAGAGATTGGGTAGATGCTGCCTCCCATTGCTATCTTATTGTTGATTTGGACGAACCCTGAGCACATTAGGTTGTAGCATCCCGTTCTTCGATAAGAATCACGCTGTATTTTTTGTGATTATTTTTTTCAAGGCAGAAATACATTAAGTCATTCAACTTGGCATTACGATATCCCATCCCTCTAGTCTTTAAATAAATAAACAATGAACTCGGCCCCATAAGACAAAATAATGTAAATCTAAACTCGTTGAGAAAACGGAATAAGAGAAGGTAAATGAACTTACAGTCCAGTAAGTGAAGAGCCTTGTTTTGTTATCGCCATAGAGTTTAGGGAAGACCTGATTCCACAAGGGAAAATAAAAAATAAAAAAAATAAAAAATAAAGGAAGAGAGCATCAGTCAAGCTCCTCAACATACCGATAATTATAATTCGAATTTTTGGTTATAATATCTGAAGAGGAGAATAGATTCAAACCTGCCACCCAGCTTCCATGGTGTTGAGGTCCTGGGCGAAGGATCCCCCAAGAATCCAGACCTGCGAAAGGCTGAACTCATCTAATTGCTGTATCATCGGCTGCCACACGTTTATGGTTGCCTTCACTCCGTAGTACTTGTCTCCCGTTGCAGAGACACCTGCATGCTACTCAGAAAGGAAAAAAAAAAAAAAAAAAACACCAAACTCGCTAAAAAGCTAGCGGAGCTCTTCAACAGTTCAAAGCAAAGCTGATTCTGATTCCTTCACCTCATGGCCACTCGCATAGAAGAGGTCAGGGTCAGCTGACTGGGGCTGTGGGATTGTGCCGCGCTTCTTTCGTCCGAATCTCTTGATAGAGCTTGCTCTGAGCACGTCCTCGCGCTTGGTTCTTCGAATGGGGATTGTATCTTCTGGGCATTTCCCATTGAGACGCCACGTTTGCGAGATTTTGTTTGGTTTCGATGCTGCTGATTTGGGATATAGACCCTCTGGATGGAAAGATGGTCTCAACTGTTCGTTGCAGTCGAAACAAGCGCGAGCAGCCATCCAGCATTAATGATGGTAAAAATAAATAAATAAGGTGCGATTTTTAATAGAAGAGGAAGTGTTGAGTGTACCTGAATTGTGTGGTTTTTGAGGAGAGGATGATCGAAGGCGGGCTGATGAGAGATGTGCACGCAGTCTATGATATCTCCATCTGTGCTCTGCTTTTGTTTGAAATCATTAGTAATAAGCAAAAGGAATGGGGAAAAAAAAATCATTATGGTGCAAATTTTCTCGATGTAGGAAGTGACTATTGAGTCTGTTTGCAGGAATTTTTGGAGCGAAGCATTAAGATGGAATTTATAAAATTAATATTGATGATTTTTGCAAGAACTTGCACAAAGTTAAAGGATTCAAAGAAAAAAGGAGGCTTTTTTGGAGGGAAAATTTTCAGTGGAAGTGGGCATTGATTGGAGAAAAGAAAAAAAAAATCCCTAAATTTTTAAAAATTAATTAGAGAGAGCCCAATTAAACCAAAATGTGACATCAATTTCTACAACACCCAGAAATTAAAATATGAAGAAAAATACTAAAGTTTTATCAATGAAAATTACAAAAATGCTTCTTTTATTTATTTGAAGAGAGTTTGATTAAAAAGATTGGAAGAATACTTGGATTGTTTTGAAAGCTGGCTTGTTGAGGCGCTTGAGGTGCCTCCTGATCACATCCAACCTCTGCTGCTTCCTCTTGAACGAAGCAGAAGAAGGCGCCGCGGCCTTAACCTCCGCGGCAGGGGCGCAAGATAAGCAGAAGAGCGCCAGCACAAGCAGCGGCCTCAGGTCACGGCCGAGGCTAACTTGGGCTGCCATGGCTGTAGATTGCAATCGAAGGAAAAATGATTACAGCCCTTTTATAGACCTCTGCTGTAGCCTGTAGCAGCAGGGACGGGGCCATCCGCTAACGTGCGCCGTTCCCCTGACAGTTGACATGCTGTCTCTCTACCCTTTGAAGTCGTGGCGCCAAATACTGGAGAACCTAAGAAGTATCCGTTGGAGGGGCAATATGGGAAATGCAGAATACATAATTCTACAAAAATGGATGGGGCTGCGCTAAAATGCGCCATCTCCCGCTCTAAGCAGCAGCAGCAGTGGCTGCATGGCCGTAGTTAACTTCTGTCGTTTTCCTTTTTCTTTCTACATGGATACACGGAAATTTACTCTCTTTGTGCTAAAATTATAAATAATTATAAGTTTATTATTTTTTTTTACTAAATTATTTTTTAAATTTCAAATCACTAATACTTTTTAAAAATTAAAAATTGAGAAAGCTATCGGTCTTCCTCCTCTCCTCCGTTCTTTCTAAAAGCCAACCATCATGGATGCTTGAAGTGCGATTAGAGTTGGAGAAAATTTTGACAAAATTGAATTAGGAGTTGTTGCCGCTAGAGAGAGAGAAGCTGGGGTGGTGACGGTACGAGTGGATAGAAGATTGTGTGGGACGTTCAACGTATGAGGCTGCTCCATTTAAAATCTGTTTGCGTTTTGCGATTGGTATTGGAGTTTTTTATCTGGGTGGGCGCCGGCCCTAAAGGGATGCCGAAGAGACAGAGCTAGAGATAAGGCGGGAGCGATTTGGGGAAGGGGCGAGGGTGGGGGAACAGCGAAGAGACTCTCGGATAAGGAAATTTTAGAAGAAATTGACTCATGACTAGCGATCGTTCACGAAAGTAGAGAGAGGAGGAAAAAGAGCTAAATTTGGATAAAAATTTGGACACAAAAAATAAGTGAATGATTTTTCATATTGAAAATTTAGTGTAAAGAATAATTATGCTTCAAAAGTTAATTTCTATATGTAAATAGAATTTTCCGCACTTGCTTCGTACGGCACTTCCATAGAAAATTACTGAAATATCCCTTATCTTTTTGTCCGGCGGACACTCCGGTTCCAAAGTAAGATTAGGGAGGAGAATTAGTCAGGTCCAAGGACGAACCATTAAAAATAAAAATTTAATCATTTTTAATTTTAAAAAATTTAAATGAGCGAGTTTTGAAAATTATGGTTGTGAGTGATTATTTGCTTGCGCCATACAATTGCTCACAGACGCGCGGGCGCACGAATTTTAACGTGGTTTGTGTGGTTTGCGTGTCGCAGCGGGCAACAGTTCAAGATTTTGGAGCAAGTTTGCTTGGACCATGTTGAACGAAAACAAAGTTTGCTTGAACTATTGTGATAACTACTAAAGGTTTTCAAATTTTCAATCACTGGAAGAAATATCAATCAATTTCTGAAGCCAATTGAAATCATCAATAGCCACAGACGTACCTGGTCTAAGATAAAATCATAAAATTTAAATTTTGAATGGTATAAACCACAAGAAATCTCCATCAGCTATTAGTTGTAAGCCTGTGATAGCACGAGAACAGAAATAAGAGACATGTAATTCACAGCTGGAATGAAAGCTACTCAGTGCAATAAAAATGACAGTCAACTGCTAGAATATCACAAAATGGCATGAGAATGGAGACTATAATGAAAAAGATAGACAGATCAGTACTTGCATCGACGGTACTAAGCAGGGATATTTCTGGTTGTAAAGGGGGACACCAAGGAGACGGAGTCGGATATAAGTGTTTGCCAGAAAATTGTACCTTTCCTTCCATTATAAAATTTCTGGATTACAACAAAAGAAAGTGGATTACAAATTTAAAGAACAACAAGAACGGGAATATTGATGAATTCCCTTTTTTATGCGGGTTCGGGTGGCGATGGAGTCTTACTAATGTCTCCGTTGACCGTCCGACTGGAAGAAAAAGATCTGCTTCTTTCTCTGGATCTCTCAAGAAAACCCGCTCTCGATACTTTTGAACTCTCCCAACTCTGCGCAAAAGTCCTCTCTCTCGAATTCAATCCGGTGTTTTATAGACTGAGGAGGCTTGAAATTCAGATTGATTCCCTCCTGAAAAATTGGATCACGAGATATCAGCAAAATAAACGGAAGAATACGGAAAACAACCCGTGGGTTGGCACCTGCGGGATCGCTCCCGCGGGTTGCAGTTCCCGCGGGTGCAACCGCGGGAGTCGTCCCGCGGGTGCAACCGCGGAGGTTCTCCCGCGGGAGCTTCCCCAGGTCTCCGCATTTATTTTATTTTTATTATTATTTTTTTATTATTATTATCATATATAAAAAAAAATTTAGTGTCCACAAAACCCCCTCCAAAGTTTTCGAAGTTCTGTATTGAGTTGTACTGAATTTCGAAATACTTTGGATTCTTTAATTTTGGCTATCAGACGTTTTTTTTTAAAAAAAAATTGGTAAATAGAGATAACTGTTAACATATTCGATTATTCAATAGCAAGTAGAGGTATGATTTTAACGTGCTCATTAGATGACAAGCAAAGATATGATGTTAACATGCTTATTTTATGTCAAGCAGAGGTATCTTGTTAACCTGCTCATTTTAATCCTAACCGTTCAGTGACATCTAGTATGATGGATCAGGGAAAGATAGAGGTGACATTAAACGTGTCTTGGAGCTCAACCTATTCAGAAGATCTGGTCGTGATAGGGACAAGCTAATTAAAAAGAGGTGACGGTTAACGTTTTTAGCTTTAGAATCGGACTATCAGAGGTAACTGTTAACTTGATAGAGAGATGATTTTCGTCAGATGTAATTTTTAACTTAACGATATCAAAAAAATAAGTTCATCAGAGGTTGTAATATTGGACTTGATGAAGTGTGAATTTCTTTTTCTGTCAGAGGTGAAACCTTAACATGACAGGAGATTTAATCAGATTTTATTCTATTTTATTTTGAATTATGATGTCAGAGGTATGATTTTAACTTGACAAATATTTTGGAGGGTCACTTGCTCTGCTGGAGAAAAATGACAAGAAAAATTTTGTTGTCAGAGATGAGATCTTAACGTGACAAGAGATCGATCTGATTAGGGTTTTTAGCAAACCCCCAGCTATTAACGGTTTTGATTAGTTTTTACCAACTACCGTTTGAGTTGGGCTAGCCATGCTATTCCCCTCAGCATGATAAGTTGTCGAGAATTTTGTTTGTCAGAGGAGCACTACTGAGATACCAAGGAGGCTTTGGCATCTTCGACCTTGCTACATGCTCCTCCTGTTCACAATGGGTCAGTCAAAGTTTTGATTTTTTTAATTTTTTTTTTCTTTTTATAGGAAAATGGATGATGGAGAGATTAGATTTTGATGGGGTTTTTGTGATACACGAATGGTGCTATTTGATGCAAATTTAATCTTCGAGGAAGTTAATAGAACAGTGATTTGGTTGTTTTCTTTTGTTAATGATTTTAATATATTTTAAAATTTTATTTTGATGCAATTCAAGAACATCCTTCCGTTGAATTTGGTGTTGGAAGAATAAAGAAATGTTTTTTATGCAAACACTTAAATGCCCAATTGTGGGTTTTGATCTAATTTGGGAGAAAGCTAGAATTATTTTTTAAAAAATAATGCAATTTATGTAAGAATATGCTGTAATTTAACCTAAAAGAGTAAAAAAAGGACCTTTTTTTTTTTTGATGCGAGAATTGATTTTTGATGAAAGGAATTTGTTGAATGGGTAAATATTATTGAACAAACCAACAATACCAAAATGCCGATCTTTTGATAATTTGGTTCTAATGAAAAAGGAGAACAAGATCATTGACGTGATTAAGAAAGCCCAACTGCGGATTTTCATGCAAACTAATTGGAAAAAATAAAAATAAAAGGCAAAACAAGATAGTTTTATGCAACCGAGTTATTAAATTATGTGCAATTTAGCTTTGCAAGGTGAACCAAATAAAGATATTTGATGCAGTTTAAAAACACCCAACTGTTGGTTTTGATGCAAGTTAACACAAAAGGTACAAACCCTAGGAAGATCTTTTGTGCAATAAGCGATGAACCAATTGCTGATTTTATGCAATTTAAGTGCAAAGAACAACTCAAAATAGGATATTCAATGTAACTTGTGTACTGAACATACGATTTTGATGCTGTTTAGTGATCAACTGTTGTTTCTTTATCGGAAGTCAGTATCGTTAGGAAGTGAGCATAGGAAGTCTCATTTGTTATCACTGTCACCTGAGAAAGAGGATCGATACTATACAACAAGGGGGTCACTGGTTGGTTGTGAGGAGAAAGAGAAAGAGAAAGGGACAATTAATGGGTTTTGGGATTAGATTCGGAAGAGAAGATAAAGGCGGAGTTATGATTTTTCCAAGATTCTTTCTTTCTCTTTCAAATAAAGAGTATGAAGGGTTGTAAGTTGCTGCAAAGGCCTATGAAGAGATCTAAGCACCTACAGAAATGCTTGCTTGTATGTATCATTCTCTTTTAATAGCTTTTTGTTGTGCAACTATTGAAATTGAAGAAGGGTTTTACCTCCTCCCTTGCCAATTCTTTTACCCTTTTTTTTTTTCTCCTTACTTGTAGTTGGTGAGTCCGGGGACTTGGCTAACAGATTTAACACAGGAAAGATACGAGGTCAGGGAAAAGAAGAGCTCAAAAAAGGTTGGTATCTTGTTTTGATGTTTGGCTGTTATCTCTTAAATTCTTATTGATAGATGCCGTTTTTTTTCCTGTTATTTTGAATCTTGTCATTAATATGTTTCTATTCGTATTGGTAATGTTTTATTCTATTTCTATGTTTATGTTTGTGTATCTTGCCATGGTTTAGACGACTAGTTCCATTAACAATCCCTCTCTTTCTTGTATATATGCATTCATGACTTCTTGCTTTATTGGTATTTTTATTTCAATTCTAGACCTTTCTTTTCGTTTCTGGTTTGATAAACATTTTGATGATATGTATGACGATGTTATTTGATGTTTAGTTGTTGCCCCTTCTGTGTTTTTTCTCTTTACAAATTTTGATTTGTTATAATTTTATTTTGCTTGTTTGAGTTGCTGTTATGACTGGAGAAGCATATTTTTGCTTGCGCGTGGTTAGCATACAAGAGGCCGGACCTAGGATATCTTTGAAATCGATAGGGGAGGGTTTAAGCAGAATGGAGTGCTGGCCTGCGGCCAATATCCGTTGCTTCTGCTGATTTCTTAGAAAATTTTATCTCAGTACTACTATAATGTTTAGGATACAAGCAAACTAGATGTCGATAAGACTATCAAGATATTATTCACTGCATGGCATGACATGTATCGCTCAGCATTAAACTAGATGTTGACCTGAAAACTAATGATATTGATGATGAGGAGTGCTGTGAAAGGGATTGTTTAAGAATCCTGGCATGCGGTGAGTTTGGCATGAGAAGTCCTGGCTCAAGTTCAAACATGCAAAAGAAAAGAAAAAAGGAGAAGAAAATTTTATATTTGGTTCCGTTTGGATGACCATACATGCATGCATGTGCGCGTGCGCGCACACACACACATGTGCGTGTGTATATGAGGAAACGGGAAATACACTGGCGGTAAAGAGAGTTTCTTCACCGCTGCTTAGGTGGCCCAATAAAATTATTACACGTGGCGTTATTCAAGATAACAAATAAATGAATTTCCTTAACCGCCCTTTGAGTGGTACCACATGTAATTATTTTATTAGACCACCTAAGCGACGGTGAAGGAATTTCCTTCACTGTCGGTAAATTTCCCATTTCTATACACACACACACACATAGAGAGAGAGATGGAAATATGCTGGCAATTCACGCAAATTATTTGAGCTGCAATCCATTTATACTATCTCCAATAATTTTTTTAAAAAAAAAATCTATTGGACTAGATCTCAACCCTTTAGGGTTCACTAATACCCAATTTCTTGCGTTTTAGTTTTGATTTAGTCCTCCATCAAGTTGATATAAATTTTAACGGTTTTTAATGAATAAACATTTTATATCTACTTGATGAAAGTATAAATGAATTGCAAAATTTATGAAAGGTAGAGTTCCTATTTCTAGAAAAAATTGAAGAAAAACTATTGTATTACTATATTTTTGCCGCTAGTCACGTAATTTTTCTTTAGCTAGCGGCTTACCTATAGTAATCTCATACATACGTACGTGTGTGTTTGTGTGTGTGTATATATATAAGCAAACGGAAAGTTCACTGACGTTGAAGGGATTTCTTTCAATAACGCTTAGGTGACCTAATAAAATAATTATACGTGACGCCACTCAAAGGGCGGTTAAGGGAGTTGTTTTATTTGTTATTTTGAGTGGCGCCATGTGTAATTATTTTATTGGGCTACCTAAGCGCTGGTGAAGGAACTTCCTTCACCGTCGATGAATTTCCTGTTCTCTCTCTCTATATATATATATATTTGTGTGTCTATATATATATATATATATATATATATATATATATATATATATATATAGACACACACACATATATAGGAAACGAGAAATTCACTGATAGTGAAGAGAGTTCCTTCACTGCCGCTTAGGTGGTCCAATAAAATTATTATACGTGGCGCCACTCAAAAAATAGTTAAGAGAGTTCTTTTATTTGTTATTTTAAGTGACGCCGGCACCACGTATAATAATTTTATTGGGCCACCTAAGCGTAAAGGACCTTTTACCGCCGGTGAATTTCCCATTTTCTCATATATATATATATATATATATATATATATATATATATATATATATATATATATAATGAAATCTTATGATATTTTTTAAATAGCAAAAATTTCAATTCTAGAAAATTTGTTCGGGAGGTAGAATTATAAATTTCAAAGTCACGATATATACCAAAAGCAACTTGATATTTGAATTTTTAATCTTGAATACACTTTATAAAATAGTACCTTTTCAAAATGAAATTGATGGTTGCGATTAAAGGAAACCATGGATTCAGAGTACAAGGCCCAATAACAAACATGTAAGTATATACACAAACACATAGGATTAGATATCCAGTAAATCCTGTGTGGCATTTTATTCTTTATTCGCTCCTCATGCTCTATAATCACTTTTCATTTCTAGTGCGAGAACTACACAGGCATATCGATTTTGTATGTCTAGCCCACCCAAACTTTGCAAATATATCCCGCAAACACCATGGAGAGAGTGACATCACAGGTTCCAGAAACTATGGAGGAGAGAGGAGGAGCTAGCATAGGAGGGATTATTAGTATACGTTCCCATCATGGCGGCGTTGTACTAGAATATCGGTTGTTTTTTTTGTTGTTAGTATGGTAAAGTCTCTCCACAGTGAGAGACAAACTATGTACTAATTGACCTATCATGTTTCATTAAGAGGATTTAATGGAATGCAGGGGAAGTACCTGATGCGAACCCCGTCAAGAATAACGAGACTCGTAGAATAAGAGGGAAAATCCAAGAACGTTCTCGATCAGGTTTGGATGGGAGACATCGATCCGTTACTTCAACAAAAATAAGAATCTTGGTATAATTGACGGTAGTAGAAAGCCGTTTGATAAGTAGATGGTGAACGCCACGGAAGAATTTCGATAAGTTCGAATAGTTTTTCAAAGAACCAAAGAGAATAAACTCACCAAAAGTAAACAATTAGCCCCTTAATTTGGCTGATCAATATAACGAAAGTTCTAGACATAGAAATAAAATAAAAGGAAACAATCAGCCCTTTAATTTGGCTAATCAATATAAGGAAAGTTCTAGAAATAAAACAAAAAGAAACAAACAGTTTTGACCGGATTCTTCTAGTAGTTGAATCATATTGATGTATTTTTGTTGAACACGTGAACCATTCTCAATGGGCCTCCACGAATTTGCTTGAGCCCAAACCTCTTGAATCAGCCCATTAAGTGCATTTTTGAACTTCTTTTCTCGTGCTTTAGTAACCGGCCCAGTTGGAACTTGAACTGGCTCCTTTGTAGTCATGCCATTATTTGCATCAGTACTTACCCACCGTTTTATCTCAAAAACACCATGGAGAGAGCTGAATTAGCTAAATCCACAATGTTGCACATAAAGCTAGCAGAGGCACAGTGCAGGATACTAGAAGGTTATCCAATGAAACCTTTGGATCAGGTTTCATTCCAAACCTTGTTCTCCAGTTGAAATGTCCCTTCCTTTTGATTTAGTGAGCAATTGATTTGTTCCTCTATGGCGAGGACCATCAATCTTCACAGGTAACGTAGTTCTGTTCATATCTGAATCACGAGAGTCCAGTTAATATTCTGAAGCAAAGCTGTCTCCGAATCAAATGCGTGTTAGAGTTGTAGAACATCTGAAATGTCTTCAGGCATGGAAAAAAAAGTAGTTCTTTCAATTCCCGCGGCATGTCATGTCAGTATAACCACCATATTTGACATTTTCGAGAAACTTCTTCTGCTCTGCCTCCAACAGGATTCTTGTTCAAGTGCTTGCTTGCATCTTCAACGTCTGCTGTAGGGTTAGAAGGATCAGATTCAGTTTCCATCTTCGGCCCCTTTGTGAGACAGCCGTGCATCAGAGAAGTGTCAGCAAATTTCTAACTTATTATTAAGGTTAAAAATTAGCATCGTATTATGTTTTGCCAGCCTGATAGCTTTGGATGTCATTTAACAAGCAACACGAGATCATCAGCAATGGCCGTGATTTTGTGAAATGGTGAAGAGAACTTGGCAACATTAGAGAGCTTGCTGAGCGGAGTATAAGCTATGGAGGCCGTACCGACTTCAGCAATATTTCCCTTAAGGAAGCTCTAGCCTTCTCAAGTTCAGTGTGATACTTTGTAGATATTGTACGAAGTTGGAATAGTTTTCTTTGATTGTGTAAGAGCAAGCAGAATCTAAACAAATGCAAAAATAGTTGGTTGGATTTGGAGAACCATATGTTTGATCAATCGAAACTTAAATCAGTTAGTTAAATAACTTATCATATGCATCTCAAAAGTTCGAAAGGCTAATGAATCTTTGTACGACTGCAAACTGAATATTGTATTTTACTTTGGCCTGGGGCTCTTGCTCTTCTGTTCAATTTCTTCAAGTTTTAACAATAAGAACAGAGTTACTCATCCCATATGATTAATTGTTCCTTTAAATAAAACAACATTCAATAGGAAACCATAATAATTATAAAACATTTATAGTTAATATGAGGTTTATGAATCTAAAATCTAGATATAAAGCATCTAAAATAAATTATTATTGTTATAATCTATAATGTAGATAGTTTTTTCAAAACATAACTGTATAGAGAGAGAGAGATAGAAATGAGTTGCAGCTCAGGTAACTAGAGAGAGATAAATAAAAATGAGCTGATAACTCATGCAAGTTATCTGAACTGCAGTTTATTTCTACTATTTTCAATAATCTTTTTTAAATATTTTCTTTTGGATTATGATCTCGACCCTTTAGGGTTCACTCATACTTAATTTCTTGGATTTTAGTTTTGATTTGGTCATCTATCAAGTTAACACAAAATTAATGGTTTTTAATGAATAAAATATTTTGTATGTTCTTGATGAAATAGTAAATGAACTCTAAAATTTATGAAATTTAATCTGAAAGAAATTAAAAAGATAAAGATAGAAATTGTAAAAAAAAAAAAATTGAAGAAAAAAATTGGATCATTATAGTTTTGCTGCTAGTCCACGTAACTTTTTCTAAGTTGGCGGCTTACCTACAGTAATCACACACAGACACACACAGAGATATATATATGTGTGTTTGTGTGACACACACACATTTATATGTGTGTGTGTTTATTATCTAGTTTTAGGTTTTAAAATATCATACTCACATATTTTTCGGTAATATTTTTCTGGTCCAATTTTGATATTCAACCTGCTAAATTCTAAAGTATCAGATTGGATTATTGACTTTCTAGGTATCATATAAAAATCTCTGTATAAAATCAACTTAGACATGATTGTTTTTTTTGTCTAGTAAGTTTTAACATAACATGGAGTAGTAAGAAAAACCATTATTGGTTATTTAGGCTGTATCACTATTTATTTTGTTGTGAATATAAATGATTTTCCTTTCCATTTTTTCATAAAAAAAATAAATTAGCTCGAAATAAGATATAGGTCTCATGAAGTGGAAACTTACTTAAAAAGTGAAGAAAAACAAAGAATAAAATCTATGGAGGGAATAATTTTTTTGTCCCAAACCTTGAAAAAAAGGTAAAAATGAAAAGGGTAAAAAAAGGTTACTTGCAACAACTATTTTGTATTATTGAAGGTTTATCATTAATATTTTATTAAAAAAAATTCTTAGAGACTGCTCATGGGGGTACAAGTGCAAAATTTATTTTCTTTTACACTTATACGCTATTAAGTATTTCTACATGAATTTTTTTATATAGAAATGATACAGATAGGCTGTGTAATTTAAAAAAAAAAGAAAAAAAAGAAAAAGAAAGGGTAAACGCTATTTGAGCACACCACTTTCGGTAGCGAAACCGATGTGGAAACCATCCTGAGGACTCAGAAAGGTTATCTCACTGAGATTAGTTGTGCGCAAATAGAATTTCCCTAAAGAAAGACGGAAAGAGTGAGAAAGAAGCGGATGTAGGAGAGAGAGAGAGAGAGAGAGAGTGAGAGGGTTGAGTAAAGATGACGTCGGCCGAGGTACCGGCACTCGTCCACTGTCGCTGCCCCCCCTTCTCGGTTCCATCGATGTCTCGATTGGTCAACGCAAGAGGTTTTTTGTTGATCAGAACTCTCAATTCAAATCCTCTTCTCGTTTCTCGTCTCAGCCTCAGACCTTCTAGAAGAAGCATCTCCTCCCCCTCCTTTGCTCCTCTCGCCATGGCCTCCTCATCGCAGGTAACGAAACCCTAGGGCTTGTTCGATTACCCCAATCTTACATCGAAATTCTTATTCGAATCACTAGTAATTCTATTGCAATTTCGTTTTCAGACGGATGCTCCTAGCGGCGTCAATGGGGCCCCTGATGCTTTCCAGCTGATTAGGGCTCATCAGGTGCGAATTCCTGGAATTATAATCAGTTTATTACTCTAAATTAGGGCTCTAATACAATTATACTTGTTCTTTTTCGTGATTGATTCTAGTGGTTGTTGTTGCTTTGCACTGAGCTGCCTAGATAAGCTATTATAGTTTTCGCAAACACCTCCAATAGAACGAAATCAATATGTTCTTCAAATTTGATATTTAGATAATCACATGCTTTCGCATTACTTGATTTGGTCAAGCTCCTCTTACCTGAAAAATAGTCTAAGGGGACAAAGAGAATCCATTACGATAAGAAATGCTTCATCAGAACTCGTCAGCAGTGATTACCAGTACATTGTGTTCGCCCACAGAAGAGGAGAGGATAATGTGTTTAGTTTTCTCACAACTACAAAACTTAATAGCCGGCCATTGACGAGTGCATGGCAGCTTGGGGAATTCCATCCCATATAGAGGACGATGGATGTCATGTCAGGATATTAAGTAAACTACGAGCATCATTGTCGATGAAACATATGCATATCCAGTTATATAAACACTGACAAATTTAACTAATCAGTATCGTAGTTATCACCTATGTAATACAATTGTAAAATGTAAATGTAAATTTGTTAATGGAAGGCATATTCATGCCATTCTATGATATGAACAAGACATGAAAGAGTCAAGGTTCTAAGACTTAGTCCACTATGATTTATAACTTGTAGGCAATAAACATTGAAAACTTAGTTGAACATCAATTAACTATTATAATTCAAGTGCTAGTTTTCTCTCCTTGATGTAATTATTATACAAAACGAGTTGTTACTTTTACTTTTGTTTTTTCTCTCAACTAGGGAGTTGGTATCCTTGATTTTTAGTTTGGTACCCTAACATGAAACAATATGCATCACAATTAGAGTGTAGGATTATTATTGTACATTTGCTTCACTCATTATTCATCTATATAATAATGGAATCAACCCTAGTAGAGAGAAAATTAGAGTATAGTGGTTTGAGCCCTCAGATCTTTCAATTTTGACAATCACAATATGTTTATAATCGCACGAAGAACTTGCTTGGGAATTGAAACTTGAAAGTCAGAAATTGAGACTTGAAAGTCAGAAATTGAGACTTGAAAATTGTTGCAAAATGTATGTATATCCTTGGGTTTTTTCTTTCATGCTGAAATTATTTATTCTATCATGGTCATGCATTTGAAACTTATATCAAATATTAAAGGAATTATACCAAATCTCTCTAATATAATTACTTTGTACCATATATCCATTTGAGGGATCCTAGGGAAAAGACTACATATATCAAGATTTGACTAATTAATTTGTTTTTCTTATATTAAATATTAAAGGAAGCAGCTGCTCGACTTCCCCCAGTTGAAGAAATCAGAACTTTACTTGACCGTAGTGTTCGAGGTGTGCTCTCAACAATTTCTCAGGTATGTTTATTGTATTGGGAACATATGGTGAGGTAGGCATTATTTTTAAGGGGGGATGGTGGACATTTAATCTAGAGAAATTGATTACAAGCATTTTGATCTCTCTTTTTGGCTCTGTGTAGTTATTATAATTATATTAATTTGAATCTTATTTATATGAACCTTGCTAATCTCTGAGAACACTTTGTGAAAGAAAGCCCCAGGAAGTTTAAAGTGTCGATGATCATCCTTTTGATATTAATTTACAAAAATTGATAGCAGGCACTCTGAAGTCTCCTTTTTTGCTTCACTGTGACTGTTGTTATTATATTGCTTTGAACATTATCGTTAGGCAGGTTGCTAATCCCTCAGGAAACTTTATGAAGAAAAACCTTAAGGAAATATGAGTGTCAGTGTTTAACTTATGGAAAGTTTGAAAACACACTTTATCGTTAATATCTAATGTTTTGTAGTTTTAGCTGAAAGTCCGTGTGATTCCAAATTGTGCATTGTTATATCCTGCATACTTACGCATGTTGCAGAACTAGTGCTATTGTTGTCATAGTGATGGAATTTCTCATTGAAATTGTGCCCTGGTAACACCATATAACTATTCCAACTCAATAAGATGGATCTACCTATCATAAAGACCTCTTCTCCTACCTTTTGGCTGTTTCAAAAGCATAGCATTTTAAACCCCAAACTTCTCATCATAACATATTCTTCTAATTTTTTTTTTAGCTAATCTAAAATATAGCAGTTTAAATGTAGGATAGAATGCCCAAGTGCAGACGAAGTACATGGTTTGATAATTGATATTTGGATCAAACCCATTCTGAACAGCTTATACAGTACGCTTTTGGCTAAATTGGTTTCTTGACTGTCGTAAAGCAATAGTTTATATTAAGAATGGTGGAGGCTTTAGAAGAAGAGGGAGAGGGAGATTTCTATGGACATTTTTCTTCTTTTCCCTCCTGGATTTGTTGAGTATATGAATTTAACTATGAATTCCCTTCATCTGGTTTAGTGATTCTGTGATTTTAAAGAGCTTATGACCATAGACAGGTAGGCTTATCTATCAAAAGATGGTAAATCATAGGAATCTCCTCTCATGTTATAATTGAGCCTCCAGTGGTCCTCAGTACATATGGCTTGATCAGTAGTGGGTGGAACATTACTTTTGCAGGTTGTGAATCCATGCTGTCTCTTTCATGACCATGTTGCTGGCTGCATGCATCAGGGACCATTAGTTACTCACTTAACATGCTAACTCTTGACTCTCTCTCAACATCCTGAACTGTAACATGGTGGCATGGTGCACCAAGTGAATTATAAGACCTCTCCACGCACACACAAACATGTGCACACACACACAAACACACACTCAAACACAAACACAAATTTATTTCTCAAAAACTTGGTGTGCACCACCCAAAACTGAAGCACGAAGCTTGGTCTCTCTCATGCACATACATATACATATATTAAACTTTACAGGTTTCTATTTGTTGAAGACATTTTGATTATAACATATTTGGCTCAATCATTTATTTGCAGGATCATGAGGGCTATCCATCTGGTTCAATGGTTGACTTTGCATGTGATGATGATGGCTCTCCCATATTAGCAGTTAGTAGTCTAGCAGTTCATTCAAAGGTAAAGCATAAATCACAAACTCTTTTCAGTTTAGATTTTCCCGGCATGGTTTTATCTTCTTGAAGAACTGAGCTGCTCCTTGTAATATATTACAATGTTAATGACTAATCTTCTCTTCACATATTGTTTTTTGAACTTATAGTAGCTAACCAAGAGTTATGGCTTGAGCAGAATCTGGTGGGTAATCCGAAATGCTCTTTGCTTGTTGCAAAGGATCCCGATGATAGGACTGATACGGTTGTTACTGTATATGGAGATGCTATTTCTGTATGTATCTGTTTTATTTTTCCATGGCATTTCTAACTGGTTTAGCGGTACATAAATTGTTTTGCATCTGTAGATATTAGTTAGTGAGGATTTCTGAACAATTAGAACTTCAGTTTATGCAATTTAGAAGAGGCAATATGTGACAATGTTCAAAATAACGATAACGATACATTTTGTCTTTGTTAGGTTATGTCTCATATAGCGTAACGCATAACGTAAGTTATGTAATTTTCTATTTATTTAATTAAAAATAAATATAAAACTATATAAAATAATTTTTATAAATTCAAAAATAAATTTAAAATATCAAAAAAAAAAAAGAATATAAAACCATTTTGTAATACATAATCTATTCTAATTTTGTATTAAGTTTTATAATAATTTTAACATTTATCTTTATAAATTATATTAAGTCTTCAACCATAATTCCAGTCATCATTTAAACAAGATAATTAGATTTCAATTTTTTATTTCAATTCCAGTTATTAGCATTGTTGTAATTTATATTTTGTAATGTTCAATTTATCTTATTTATAATTGTTGATTTCAGTTCAGTTAAAAATTCAATAAAATCAATAAGTAAGATATTTCATCAACCGGAGAGGAATTATAACAAGCGAATAAGGAAATAATCGCAAATTAACAAGTTAGTAATTCCACAAGTAATCAAACAAGCCAACAACTAATTAAGAAAATTACAACAATTCGCTAATAAACAAAATAATAATCAACAATAATATAGAAATTACTAAATAACTAATTGTAAATAACGTAATATAACGTAACTTAACGTAACGTTACGTAATATAATGTAAAATAATATAAAAAACGTATTGTTACGATGCACTGAGTTATTTTTAGTTGTTACGTAGCGTTGGGGTACCGTTAGGTTACTTAACGCAATATAACAGGTTTCATAACTTGTTATTTTCAACATTGATATGTGATATGTTGCTCACAGTACATAGGCCCCCCTCCTGCATGCATGCACACACCTCTTTACCCCCCACCACTACCCCCAGTCATCCAAACAAACCTTTCATTCCTATGAAAAGGCTGGCTTGGTCTGGGGAGATTTCTAAGCTTAGTATAAGGTCCTTACTTAGTAACCACCCTTGCTGATGTAGGTCTGTTGATTCAATTACAATTGGCCATTATGATTAATTCCTTCTATCAGTATTTATTAAGTGACTGAGTCAGCTTATTGATTTTCTTTATTTGTGATCGAATGCGGATAGCAATCATACGCCAAAGCTTAGAGATATATTAAAGTTGTACCCCATCTCACTCACGGATGAGAAATTAATAAGGTCTTTGGTTATTGTAATGCTTACTTCTAGTGAACTCTCACCTTTTGCACTACAAGTCATATGATAGCTTCTTCTTTTTTAATCCAGCATATCTACTTATCTATACTATGTCAATGCTTACTACCTTTTCCTCAAATCAGTGCTTTATAGTTGGATGCTGATTCTCAATGTGTCAGGTTTCTGAAAATGACAAAGAAACCATGCGTACTGCATATCTGAGAAGGCATCCTGATGCTTTTTGGGTAATTCTTTCCATCTTTCTCCCAATTTTATTAGCCTGTGTCATCGCTATGCAGTTTTCTCCAGTTTGGACTGTCTAATAAATAACTATACTATCCAAGGTTGACTTTGGTGACTTCCGTTTCATCCATATCAAACCAAAATATGTACGATATGTATCTGGTGTTGCAACAGCTCTATTGGGATCAGGAGGTGTGTAGCTTTCATTCATACATTTTTTTATTCTTCATAGAAATACGACCTTGTTACTTTTAGCTCAATAGTGAATATGAGCCCAAGAGCAATGTTGAAAATAATGCGTGTATATTGCGTTATGAAACCTAATGGAACTCCAACACTATATAACAACTGAAAATAACTCAGTGCATCGTAACAATACATTTTTTATATGATTTTACGTTATATTACGTAAGGTCATGATAAATTATATTATTTTCAATTATTTTTTAGTAATTTCTATATTGTTGTTGATTATTATTTTGATTATTAGTGAATTGCTTAAATTTTCTTACTTGATTAGTTGTTGGATTGTTTGATTGCTTAGAGAATTACTTACTAATTTGCGATTGTTTTGCTGTTCGCTTGTTGTAATTCATCTCCAGTTGTTGAAATATCTTATAAGTTTTATTGAATTTTTAACTGAACTGAAATCAACAATTACAAATAAGATAAATTGACTATAATAAAATATAAATTTCAACAACGATAATAACTGAATTAAAATAAAAAATTAGAATCTTGTTTTCTTGTTTAGATGAAACCATTATTACAAAATGGTAAGATATTCTTTTTTTATAAATTTTAAATTTATTTTTCAATTTATAAAAATTATTTTATATAGGTTTATATGAATTTTTATTAAATAAATAGAAAATTGCATAACCCACGTTACATGTTACGGTATATGCGACATAACCTAACAGAGGCAAAACGTTACGTTACCGTTATCACTAGTTTAAACATTGCCCAAGAGCTTGCATGAAATAATTAGTTCTGTACTGTGCTATTTTGTATGTTCCAACTTATTTTTGGTTTTTATTGTCCATGCACTATTCTACCTCTATGGTAGATGGTGGGGTCTTAGTATGTGGGATCTTCTTTCTCATGACCTTGGATTATATATTCCCAGAATGAAAGCTGTTTTTTTTCCTTTTTCTTTTTTTTGGTATCACCAGAATTTGATGCTGAAGAGTATAAAGCTGCAAAAGCTGATCCAATATCTCAGTTTTCTGTTCCAGTCACGGTATGAAAGTTTCCAATACCTTTTAGTGCTCCTCTTATATACTCATTTGTTTGTAACTCGATCTATTTTTTAGTCCCACATGAACAAGGATCACGCAGAAGATACAAAAGCAATTGTACAGCATTCTACCTCAGTGAAGGTAATTCTCAATATCTGTTAATTTCAATTAGTACTAGAGAAAACTCATAATTGGCTTTTATTTTGGGAAATTCTTTAGGATGGGTGTTATGAGCTCTGTGCTTCCTGATCTCCTTTTCTCTCCCATGTTTAAGCGGATGCTGCTATAGCATTCTCATTGAAAAATGTCTCAACTTGGCCATCCCCCTTTTCACTGGAGGTTTAGTTTTTCAATAAGTGAACTATGAAGGCTACTGCTAAGTTCTGGTTCTTCTACAGAATACCCTTTGCATTCACTCTGATACAGTTGATTTCAAATACTTGTGCAGTCTTTCCTTTTAAAATGTGTCCTTCTGAACTGCCTCTGCCATTTATGCATTGAAATATCTCTCTTCTTCCGTTTTACTTTTTCATTTCTTTTGGGAGAGTGATAACCTGGTCAAAGCAAGATTGGATTGAATGCCAAACGTCTTGCACAAGGCGAGAGACTTTACCACTGTCTCACAGCATCATGTGCATGCATTAAATTAAATTCCACTGGGAAATTGACAATCCTCATGCTAAGGAGTTTTTATTTTAATAATCATCTCCACTTCAAGAAAATCCATTTTCTATGGCTGCATAACTGATTTGAGGGGAAATATTACCAGGTGGACTATGCCTATATGCTGGACTTGGACAGTCTTGGTTTCAATGTTAAGGTGATAGCATTTCTCTTTTGATATAAATTCATTTCATTCCCTACTCCACACTACACCTGTTTCTTTATATTTTATGAGAAAAGGCATGTTGCTATTTTTTATGTTCAATCTTCCCAAGTATTATTGTATTCATGTTGAGATGATCTGTGCACTTTATGCTTCCAAATGATCCCCTTTCAAAATGGTGTTTTTTAAGGAAAAAGAAAAATCAGGCCAGCTCTGCCATCATGGGTGTAAGAAAGCTGAAAAAATGATCATTGGAAGTTCTCTTGACTAAATATAAATTTTCCCTGTTCTTTACGAAATTTGAACAATTTCCTTCAAACATTAAACATTTAAGAGGGCAATCTCACTGAATGCATCTTAATTAATGATGCCCATCTACTAAAATATGAACAACAGTTTATTCACTAAATTATTTGACAACTTTTAGTTTACAATCATTAAATGCCCCTAGACTTGCCCTGTAAAAAAAGAAGAAAAGAAAATTAACGGAACAAAGGGGGAAAAAGTAAATTATGTAAAGATCAGAATGCAAATTAATGTTCCCAACTGCTTAGTATGATTCTTACATTACTACAAACTTAACATTTCTAATGTGCAGCTCGGTGCTTTAAAAAATCATATGCATTATGTTCCCGTGCTCTGATTATAAGGACCATATCATCAAATAATTTTTCTAGCAATCTGTAGATCAGAAAATACTCATGATAGCTAATCTTACAAAATATTGACATATTCAACATTACTATTCAGTTTTCAATATTAATCCACGTACAGGGCTTTTATTGACTTGAAACAATTTATGGACACATTTGTCACCATCACAAGTTCAAGATTCTGCTAAATTACTTGTTACTCACTTAGGAAGCTTCTGCTAGCCACGAAGTTTCTCATACCAAATGTATGTAGCCACCTGAAAGATTTGATCAAGTGTCTACATGCACTTAATCGCTTTTCTTGTATAGTTTGACTTTTTGCCTTCATTTGATTTCTACTATTTCTCATTTACTTTACCTATCCCCAATTGTTTAATGAGTATCTGAAGTTTGAGTTTCTACGTGGACCCAGTTTCACCTGAATCAGATGTTGCTAGTTCCTCACTGGATTTATGCTAGATCCATTTATATGGCAGTTGAAGTAAATTATTCAATTTAGAAGCATTTATTTTGACTAGAAAGAGCTGATCACATGCATTGGAGGATTGGAGGAGTTTTTAAGGTTGGGGGAAATGTCTGGAAGGTTTTTTAGAACTCGTAAAAGGAAAATGGTGCAGAGGGAGGGGGAAATGTCTGGAAGGTTTTTTAGAACTCGTAAAATGGATAGGGGGCTACAACAAGGTTGTGGAAAGTGGAGCAAAGAAGAATGGCGTAGGTTAATTGGAATTTTAATTTGAAATTAGATTCAATGAGTATACTCTTAAAAGCGAATAGTGTGGAGTTCGTCCCCACTTTACCTCCAGAACATGCTATTCTTTCCTCTTCTCTTTTTTTTTTTTACCTCCAAGTTAATCAAAATTGTAATTCCAAATAAAGTTCTAACTAATTTTAATTTTAATATATTCCAATTCAAACCGAATTCCTATTTAATTTTAATTTAATAAGTTCTAATTCAACATGGATTCATCTTTAATTTTAATACCTATTTAATTTTAGTTTAACGATTCTAATTGGACCGGAATTCCTATTGAGTGATCACTTAGGTTTTTGTAAGTATAAAAAGGAAAATCTATAATAAATAAAAAAACCTAAAGCTATTGAGTTAAAAATTCAATTGCAATTAGGAACTCAACAACAACTAAGCCTTTTATCCCAAATACTTGGGGTAGGTTACATTAACCAAAAGAGAATCCCGTCGGATCAATTATGTTGATAGTCCTTCTTCATTCATTCCTATCAAGTAATATCTCCTCATTTAAACCTCTAGAATCCATATCTTTTCGTATCACCTCCATCCATATTTTTTTCGGTCTTATATTTGCTCTTTTAACTTATCTTATATTGATAAGCTCCCCCTGTCGAATTGGTGTATTTGCACGTCTACGTTGCACATAACCAAATCATCGTAAGGGATTTTTTCGCATCTTCTCATCGATAGGGACCACACCTATTTTAGCACGAATATTTTCATTTCTCACTTTATCTCTCCTATTGTTATCGCATATCTAGCGAAGCATGCTCATCTCTGTTACACTTATTTTCTGTGAATGACGTTTTTTTATAGTCCAGTATTCCGTGCCATATAATAAAACTGGCCTAATAGCAGTCCTATAAAATTTTTCCTTCCGCCTTAACAAAATATTACGTTCGCATAAAATTCTCGTTGCACTCCTCCATTTCAACCAGTCAGCTTGCATTTTATGGTTGACATCATTATCGATCTCTCCATCATTTTGAATAATAGAACCTAAATAGCTAAATTGACTGTTCATTTGTATCTCTTACTCGTCCAGTGTTACAACACTATAATTTAGGGTCCGTCATTTACTAAATTTACACTTCATATACTCTGTTTTAAATGTACTCAATTTAAAATCTCTAAATTCTAATGTGTGCCTTCATAACTCTAACTTGGCATTTAGCTCTGCTCTTGTCTCATTAACTAAGACAATATCATCAACAAATATTATATACTAAGGTATCTCATCCTGAATATCTCTAGTAAGCTCATCCATCATTATAGCAAGTAAGAGTGGGCTCAATGCAGATTCTTAATACAATCAAATTGTGAGAGAAAAATCACTTGTTAGACTACCATATGTTCCGACATTGACCACTATTTTATCATATATGTCCTTAATTATGTCAATATACTTTATGGGGACTCTTTTCTTTATCAATGTTCACCAAAGTATCTCTTTTGGTACCTTATTATAGGGTTTTTTTAGGTCAATAAATATCATATGCAAATCTCTATTTCTCTCTTGAAATCACTCTATAATTTGAGGAAGTAAATGAATAGTTTATATCGTCGATAGCTCTGACATAAATTCAAACTGGTTCTCTGATATTTTAACAGTCTGCCCCAATCTATGTCCAATTACACTTTTCCAAAGTTTCATAGTATAACACATGAGTTTTATTACACGATAGTTAGAACAACTCTGAATATCACCCATGTTCTTATACAGAATCACTATGGTACTCTTCCTCCATTCATTTGATATTTTCTTACTTTGTCAAATCTTGTTAAAAAGATCTGTCAGCCACCTCCCACTCATCCCTCCTAAATATCTTCATACTTTTATAGGAATCTCATCTGAACCAACAGTTTTTCTTGATTTCATCCTCTTCAAAACCTCTTTTCTTTTACGTAATTAGGAACTCAAAATTTACTAGAATTTAGTAATTATATATAAAATAATTTAAAATCTATAGGACCTCATAAAAATAATGTAATACCCCTGTCTCGAATAATTCCATATCTGATATAAGACAAGAGTTAATTGTTCTTATGAACTCAAAGTAATCGTAGTTAGCTTTTTGAGGAAAGAATTTGTGTTAATTGTAAACTACTTTAATTCTTGTTTGTTGGGAATCTGCTACCCAGATTCCAGGTAGGGAGCGTTACAATAAATAATTTAGGTAATATTCTTTTTTTAAACTACTTACCATCATTTTCTTTTAAAAAAGAAAATTCAATAAAAAAAATTCAAGTGTATTTAGAAACTCTCATTGTATTAGGATTGAGTAATTACTCAATATTTTTTAAAATTAATAAAATACTAATTAAAAAATTATAAGTTTTTGTTCTACTGTTGGACATAGAACGATTATATAAAAAAATAAAAATTGTAATAAAAATTCAATTGTATTGTGGTTTGAACGAGTATATAGAATGACTATATCTAATGTGTCAACAGGTTATTAAGTGGATCGATATATGTGGACGAAAAAACTACAAAGTAACTGTCCTTGCCGGGCTGTCAGTAATAATGAAATTTTGTACCGACTAAATAACCTATTTATAATAGTTATAATGCTGTAACTAGCTTCAGTAGGAGGTTTAGGAGAAAAGATGTAGGAATAAATAGTGAATTGTGGTAATGTAATGTCTGATTTGTCAACCAATTATCAAGTAGATCTATTGATGTAAGCAAAAACTATGAAGATGCTGGTTGGTAGCTAAATGGTTTCCTCTTGCAGTTAATCATAAATTCCCACTTCATCGTCTTCTAGTATCTATTTTTTCTTTGCACTTGATAGACTTATATCATGTAAATGACGTGAACTTGAATTTTTTGTCTTTACTATGATACTATCTTAAAATCCTTACTTCATGAATATTATTTTCATATTCACTTCTTCATGTACTTCTCTTATATACAGGCAGGTTATAGTGGTAGTACCATGAAGCTTCGGATTCCTTTCCCAAGGCGTGCAGAGGATAGAAAGTAAGCATTTTACAACTTCTTCTAGCATGACATCTGTTCTTTCTGTAAGCTGTTGTGCTCTTGTTATTTTGGTTTATTTTTTGCTGCTTCACATGGAGAAGGATATCTTTCACTGCCATTTTCAAATTATCCAAGTTTTGTGTTATATTAGTGTCTTTACCTTTTTTATATTTACATTTATGCAATAATGAAATCAGCTTGAACTACTTTCTTTTTGTTCTTTGAATTGTTTGCATACTTTTAATTCTACAATTTTTTAGTCATGATCCGTAGTGCAAAATTACCATGCACAAGTATGTTTTTGTGAATGCTAGAAAGGAAAATATTCTATTATCCAAAGTTATTGTAATGTGAATCTGTTATCTGCTGTAAAATTTGTAAAAACCACTGTTGGACCGAAGGTTATTTAAAACCTGACCCCATTATACATCCATTATTTAGTCAAAAAACTTAGTGGTGGTTTTCATTTTGCTTATGACAATGAATGTTTCTCTTATGTAGGGATGTGAAGACGCTTATTGTGGAAATGCTTCAAGCTGCTAAAGCTTCAAGCTCTTCTTGACAGCTGATGATAACAAAGATGATAATGCATTTCCATTTGTTTATATGCAGGTCATGAATTATGTTCCAAATTTCCTATATTATATTTTGCTTTCTTGATTTTACTCCTGGGGCAGATTTTAAATTTTTCGAAGAATTTTCCAAATCTATGAAAGTGATAATGGTAATAAAAGAATCTGGTGACACGTTACTTTTCTCCTTGTGACTATTGGAAGCAAGAATTCAAGAGCTACTCACAAAAATATGCTGAGACGCTCAATCCTGCAAAACTATTGGCTATCTGAATTCTTGTGACCATTAGCCTTAATCAAATTCATATGTTACTTAAACTTTCCTTTTCTTGGACCCTGTTCTATTGATAGCTTGTGTGGGAGAACATCAGTCTCCCTAGTAAACGATAAAAGTTCGAGGAGTAGGAGTGAGAGGGGAAGATTAAAAAAACTACCATATACAGCTGGAAGGAACATAAAATAACAATATGATCTAATTTGAAGAAAATATTTAATTGTATTCATAGTGTTTAATCAATATTTAATATTTTGATATAATTCACAATTGATGTTTTAAAGCTATTTTGAAGATAGGGATGTACTAGTATATGAAAGCTACAGAGAAAAAGATGGGTACAAATATGGAGGGATTTATACTGGAAATGTGTAGGAAAACAGTTGTAAATGAAAAACTTTACTGCTGGCATGTCAAAGAAGTGCACTTAAGACCACTGCATTTAACGTATATGTTGTGGGAGTCTCTAGTCGTCATGACATGACATTCAATTAGTCATGCCATCTATAGCATAGAGTTGGAAACAATTTCTTATAAAAAAGATGAGTAGATGTATGGCTTTGACCATTTGTAACTGAAAACCATAGTTTTCCTTTTTTTTTTTTCTTTGTTTTATTTGATGATAACCAAAGGACACAGGTGTAGGACATTGCAAAATACGTCTATCTATCTGGTTATTGAAAAAAAATTCAGAGAGTAAATAAAATGGAAAAAATATGGTCTATCAATTGAGCGACTTGTCTTCTCATGGACTAGATCATATTAAAGCCTAAAATGTTGTTCCAACCATATAACCGTTACAGAACCTATGGAAGATCATCAAATTCAAAATATCTCTAATTACTAACTTGCTTGAAGGGGTTGTCCATCAAAATCACAACTATCATCTTCCTTATTGTTTACTTTTTTATATTAATATGGGTCCATTATGGTAGAATGCACTAATGGCAGGCAAACAAGTGGGAGTGGCAAAGAAATATACAAAAAAGAAGGGTTCTTATAATATTTACAGATTGATATATGCTTTAAGTGTAATGATTATAAGGATCATACTTTCATGGTACTTAAAGAAATATTTCCCTTACTTTAGTTTCTTAATTGCTTTTATATAAATCAAGATTTTTTTCCCCAACAATTAATGCATATGTTGATCTCCAAGCATGCAGATAGCCATTTCTTTCTTCTTGTCTGCTCATGTTTACTATATATGTAATTTAACACCTACGCTTCTAGAAGATATATTAACTAATAAGCATGTAGATGACAGTAATTATGACTAGGAAATAATATGTTATATATTTTACAATTTTAATCATTTAAATTGTTTTAAATATGTTGTTGTGTTGTTTAGCTTTAAAATGATTAATATTAAAATCACTTGTTAGAATAGAAAATTAAAATTGTCAACCCTTACTAAAACTTTGAAGTTTTGGTGTGGTGGAAGAAATTCTAAGGAGGTATAAGCATAATTTGGGTTCAAATCTAGGCTTGCGTTTAATTGTGGTGTTTTTAAATGTACATCACTGTGCGAAATCCAGGTTTCGGCCAATGACATGGGCGCTCGACCAGCAGGGGCATTGATAGAATATAAAATTATAATTCTCAACCCTTGTTGCTACTTCAAACTTTTGGTGCAATGAAAAGTGACTTTAAGGGGCCACAAGAAATTATGTGATGCTCTTGGTCCTAGCATTAAGAAAAAAGGACCATTAGATATACCAATCATGACTTAAACTTTCATTTATTCCTACAAATTCATATCATAGGTACCTAATTTACACATTTTCAGTTAATTTGTATATCATAATTGTAAATACAATTTCTTCCTATGTTACTACTTTTAGTATTCTTTTGTTGACAATATAAGCTTTCATTTTCTTCAGAATCCTTTTGAGTTAAAATTAGTTCATCTTATCGTACATTGGACAAAATGCTCAAGCAGATGGACTTAAAAGAAAAAAAAAATTAAATGCATAAAAACCATGAAGCTAGTATTTAAATCTACTCAATACATGTTTTTCTTTTTTTGGGTTGGGTTTTTTTGTTGGGAGGGGGGGGGGGGGGGGGGGGGTGGGATTACCTTTTAATTAGGATGATATATGCAAACTTTTAAAAGTAATTTTCTTTCTGTTTTATTTTTCGTTTTCTTTTTTCTAGAGAGAGAACTAGATGAAGATGGTTGCAGGGGGGATGAGAACATTCCAACAGACATTTGCAACTGCTGAAAACTAAAGATGCCTTCATATATAAGAATGGAGAACCCATCCAGTTCAGTATATAATCTATTCGTACATTAGTAAAATCTTGTTTGATTCATCACCCTCTTGCTCACTTATCATACTAGAGGCCACCGAAGATCAAAACTGCTGCCTCCTTGTGAGTAATTTTTTTTTTCCTCATAAGTGGCTAATGCCATCTGATAAGTTAATCTCAAGCACATGCGACTGTTCGTCGCAAAAATTCTTTTGCTTCCTTCCATTGAATAAGCTTGAATTACAATGAAAGTGAATAAGATAAAAAAGAACAAACGAGAGGATTTTATATGTCAATATCTCTCTTTTACAAAATAAACGTGGGATCAGTGGCGATGGGATCTGTCGAGCAGCTCCTTTGGACGATCGAACGTCGAACTCTTCTCTCTTGAAGATAACGGCCGATTGTAGACGATCTTCTCCGGTCTCTCCCGAACTCAAGGCTCTGTGCGTAACTTGAATTCTCTAAGAACCGAAATGAAGAAGATGAATACCTCTGACTTCAAGGCTCTCTCGCGTACTTGAATTGTCAAAGGATTCAAAAAGAAGACAATTGCCGAAAAGAAGATCCCTAGGGTTTCACCAGGAATGTATTTATAGCCCCAGGTTAATGCAAGAGTTTCTATCTAAATAGAACTCGCATTCATCCAGGATTCCAATCAAATATCTTAGTTTTGATGGAATTCTGATTAGACTTGATTCGGGTATTTGGATAAGCCCAAAATCATAATCTCAATCAATTTGAGATTCTGATTATCTGCTCACGCGGAGTTTTAATCGCATCAAAACGCGGCGCTAAATAACCAAAACGCGGAGCTAACATGGAGCTATTGATCATCTCCGCGTTTCACTCAAACGCGAGGCTAATACTAGCCAGACTGCGGAATCAATGCGGAGCTATTTAATATCTCCGCGTTTTGTTCAAACGCAAGGTTAATATAACCAAACGCGGGGCTACTGAATTGGCTCCGCGTTCTGTTGTGGAAAATCTTTTTATCTTAGAAATTTTCACTGCCAACAGAACCCCCTCCAAAGTTTTCAAAATGGTTTAGAACTTAGCAGATTTTGAAATACTTTGGATCTTTTAAACGCGGAGTTAGAATACCAAGTCTATCTTGCGTTATGCTCGCCTACGCGGAGCAAATCAGCTTCACTTCGTCTTCAGTGAAATGAGTAATTATGTCATTAATTACCCTGAATTTCTACGCCGAATACCAAGCGACGGAAATTCTGTTTAAATAGAGCTCTCGGCTCATCTTCTTCATCCGGAGATTTTTGAAAAGTTCTCAACTCCTGCAACTGAGTGAGCGATGTCAACTAGCGATCTTCAATTGATCTCCCTTTAACTCTCCATAGATTTTCATCATTAGGATGTTATTTCAGAAGAGTTTGGCTAGACGCGCATTGGTCGGCGTTAATGGCAGCAGCCGTGAAAGTAGACGCGACGGCGAACCAGTCTATGCAGCGTCTTCCGAAGGTAAAAATCTTAACTCTTGGGCTTCTAAGAACCATCTTGAGATGTTTTGGCTTGGTTTAATCCGGCCAATTGTTTACTTTACCGGCAGGATCGTCGTTCTCCGGCCGTAAGGCTTAAAGGAGAAGGAGAAGGCAGAGAGGAACTCTGTTATTTTTCTACGCGAAGTTATCGCGTCATCGCTGCGCTTGAAACGCGGGGCTTATCTGACTAGCAGTCTCGATGAATCTGCGAGGCTATCTTTGATTAGCAGTCGCGATGAATTGCGAGGCTATTTTTGATTAGTAGTCGCGAGAAATTGCGAGGCTATCTTTGATTAGCAGTCGCGATGAATTGCGAGGCTATCTTTGATTAGCAGTCGCGAGGAATTGCGAGGCTATTTTTGATTAGTAGTCGCTTCATGTCCCGAGGCTATGAAAGAGAAGGAAACAGCAGAGAGACTCTATCCTTCCTTTACGCGAAGTTATCGCGTCATCCTCTGCGTTTAAAGCGCGAGGCTATTTCTTCAACTGCACGCGGAGTTAGTTTAGCTTCGCATTTTTCACACTTTTAGAAACTCTGTTCCTTTTGCAGTAAGTCTAATCCTTTCTGAAGAGTGTATGCGGGTCCATCGATCTTCATCAGCAAAAGTAACTCTAAGGAAGCCAGAAGCATATGCTTTACAACATAGTTGCAGGTTTCAAGCTCTGGCTCTGAGAGACAAACTCTTTGAAGGAGCCGTAAGCTCAAGTAAGGAATTACAGTACTTGCAGTTCAGCTTGTGCTCTAATGCAGCACTTGCAGTTCAGCTTGTGCTTCATTGTAGCACTTCCCTTTCCTCTCGTGCTTCATTTCAAATGACAGATCCAAATTGGCATTTGCAGATTAGATCTTTTGCATATGAACCAGGGAACTGAGCTTCAACACCCCATAGAGAAGTCTTACTGTTTGGTTATTGATGAGTTGATCATGTAAAAGCTTTTGGGAGAGCTATAACTCCCTCTTTGTAATCTTTTTTTTTTTATCAATAAAGGGCAAATTATTTTCCTCTCTATCTGTTGGCTTCAAGAATTTTGCTTGCTCAACAAACAGATGGTCAATAATTTTGGTAAAATAGTCTAAGGCTCTTCTGCGTAACTTAGACTACTAATACCCAAATGATCGGATAAGGATCATTTTAACTTAGATGGAAGCGCCTAATTGCACTCACCAAAAGTCCAAGTTTTTCATAAGAACGCGAAGCTAAGACATCGGATTATCCTCGCGTTTTGCGCGGAGTTAATAACTTCATGTTTTCCATCCTCACGCGAGGCTAATTAACTTCGAGTTTTGGAGAGTAACTGACCAGTCATTTTCTCCGAAACTCGCGTCGAATTCCAAGAGGCGGTTTCTTTCATTTAAATGAAATCTCTATTCCTTATCCTTCTCACTCTACTCGAGAATTTTCCAGAGACTTAGAGATTCAGGCGATTATAGTTCAGGCGACCCGAGCTTCTTCCGACCGAGTTTTCTCCCAACTTCCCGTCGATTCTCCTCAGCAATGGCACCCAAAACTCGTGCTACTTCTCGCGCAGCTCCATCATCGGCGGTTGGCGCAAGCAGTGGTGGCGGCGGCCATGGCAGCGACGCGCCAGCCCATATTTCGCCTATCGGAGGTAAGAATCTTTCCATCGAGACTCTTTAGAACATTTCTAGAGTGATTTGGCTTAATTTTAACTGATCAATCAACTCTTTTACCGGCGAGATTGCCGTACTCCTGCTGTAAGGCTTGGAGAAGAAGAAAAGTCTGACTTTCTTCTTACGCGAAGTTATCGCGTCATCCTCACGTTTTGAAGCGCGGGGCTATTTGATTTAGCAGTCGCGTTGAAACGCGAGGCTATTTTGAGTAGCAGTCGCGTTGAAACGCGATGCTATTTTGAGTAGCAGTCGCGCTGAAATGCGAGGCTATTTTGAGTAGCAATCGCGCTGAAACGCGAGGCTATTTTGAGTAGCAGTCGCGCTGAAATGCGAGGCTATTTTGACTTCTGCGCGGCGCTATTCTTAGCTTCGCGCATTCTAATTTTTCGCTTCGCGCGTCCCTACTTAGAGAATTTTTTTGTCTTATAGAAACTTCTCTAACTCTGGTGCTTCTTTTTGCAGTAGGGTATTCGATGGAGACTCTTCCCTATAAGAACTACTTCGGCTTTGCTGAGGGTTCTGATCCTTCAGGTCAATTTCGCTTCACCACTATTTTGGCTTCATATAAGCCAGATTCGAAGGAGCGCAAGGAGAAGTTGATCAAGTATCACCCCACTACTGCGCGAGAAATTATAACTGATGCAGCCTTCGAAACTTTGAATAGAGAGGCAATGGAGAAACCCGCCTTCCTCTTTGGAGACCAGATGGATCAATCAGATGAGATCCTCTTTGAAGATGAGTGCGTTTGGTTATATAACTCGGGCGAAATGCTAATGTTTCTGCCTAGAATGGATTGTAGCTATCCCCTGGTCTATTTTCAGAGGCTGGCGATGCCTCGGGAATTAAAGTGGGGACTAACTCAAAAGCAAGATGACGTTCCAACAGGCAAATTTGGTGCACAAGGGCTTTATCAAGATGGTCCCCCAGATGCATTACTGGCTTGCTTCCAGGCCGATTTGGCAAGGAGCTTCCAGTAGGAGAAGTTCCATCCCGCGCACGAACTTTCTTAAGTAAGTTCCTGGTGAAGGATGGTCAGTACCCGGCTAGCGACTTTAGGATGCCTGGCTGGATTCATTCTTCCAGTAATATGTGGTGGGCCCGCCTTGTTCAGTACATGTTGGATTCCCACGAGCCCATTTTAAAGGATATCGGCTTATATAAAGCCATCAGGAACGTCCAGTTCGGGTTCCCGCAGAGTGCTTATCACTTCTTTTGCCTCTTGGAGATGTACAACCCCGAGACCTGCACTCTCTTTACACCAGTGGGTGAGCTAGGGTTCGCTCTCCACGAGATGTTCGAGGTTTCCGGGCTTTCCATGGGTGAAGTCCCTTATGAAGAATACAATCCCTCCACCGAGGAGTTAAACATACTGATGGCTAAGGATGAACGCGTCTATGCCACATACTGGGAGATGATGTGCCATTATCGTATTTGCGCTGACCTGGCAGGTGCGCGTAATCATGGTATCGGCCACAAGAAATAGGCCGAGTACCTCTTTGCCAATTTAAATTCTAAGGATAGCTTGACAACTATCCATGGCCATCCTCCTGTCCCCATCTCAGAAATCGACCAACGTATAGTCAGGGGCCGTTATCTATTATATTATACCACTGACTCCAATGAGAATGGATACGGCCCTGGCACTTCATTCAAGAGTTACGACTATCAAGCCCAGTCTCCAAACTCCAACAGAGGTCTCATCGCCGGTTTTTTAATGCTGTGGCTGAAGAGATGCGTCGTGCCGTCATTGCCCAAGGAAGCAATCGCAATGATTGTGGTATATCCAGCGGTTCTTCTTGCATATGGCCGACCCCTTGGACTTCTTCCTGCTATGGTGTACAATCTGCAACATGGATTGCGGACACTCTGTCATGATTTTCTCCTCGTTGATAAGGTCAAGGGGAAAAGAAAGGGCAAATCGAAGGAGACTGCCCAGCCGAAAACTCCAAACCCTAGGGTGGAGCTTCCTTATACTTATTTGATGGCATGGCTCGTCCTGCACTGCCCCTCCTTGGTGAGTGCGGCTGAATGCCGTTCGGGTGAGAAGTGCTTCTTTGTGGAGTTGTATGAACGCTCTTCATGGAAGCACAATTATATGTTCCAAATTCGGAAGACTCTTCGTAGCTTTCAGAACTACGAGATCTTCAGGTGTTTTCCAGACTTTTCCGGCGGAGGATATGGGTTAAAACTGAAGGATGCTGTGGGAGCAGATAATTTTACTGCTTTATCTGCGGGAGCGTTCTGGTGGCTCCTCAACATCCGTCCCGGACACTTGGTATATCGTCAAGATATCAAGTGTCTAATTGAACCGTACATCCCAAGTCGCTTTGCTCGCCAGTTCGGATACTCTCAACTCTTCATGGGTAATCCGAACAAGAATCTTGCTTACGAGGGGAACTTGTACGAAGGTGCCCGTGGCTGGTTCCATTTTACGGCGGGCGGAACCGAAACTGAATTCACCTTACCCCAGAAGTCGCCAGAACTGGCAATGACCCTCAGCTTCTGCACGTGGTTCAGCATTGCAAATGCTGACGTGCCTGGCTTCTCTTCCAACCGCAGTTGTTGCAAGGAGATTGAGGCCTTCTATATTAGCCGCCAGGGTGCTTCTAGAGTGAGAATAAAAGGAATGGAAGAATTCCTTGGCGCCGCGGCTGAGCCTTCAGACGCCAGCGAGTCCGACGATGATGTCGGTGATGATGATAACAATACTGGTGCTGGAGGAGCCCCCCAGCCCGTTGTCAGTCGTCCCTTGAGTCCAATTCTCAAACGCCGAGGTGCCTTAAAGAAAAGGCCTGGTAAGAAGCAGAAGTTGGCCCAGGAAACTTTGATAGCCCCCCAAGAAGTGGCTTTCAAACTTGCTTCAGACTTATTGGTTTCAGCTCTACCTCCAGCGCCGGCAGGGGAGATTAGGCCTGCTGAGGTTCCAAGTGCCGGCGAAGTTCCAGCTCCTCCAGTGGTAGAGACTATTGAACAACCCGCAGCGCTACCATTAGTTAATGCGACGGGTATTCTTTTGGAGACGACAGCGGCTCCGCCTTCAAGTCCGACAACTGGACTTGTATCCCCTGGTATAACTTTTCAGCTTTTATACTCCGTCTTCTATTTTCTTTTCTATACTGGTATGCAACTTTCTTTGTTTTGCTTTTCTGAGGTACAGTTAGCCACGCTCTTTCACCGATGCACTCAACCACCAAAGGGGGGTCTGAGGAGCGAGTGGATTACTCAGGCACCACCGGCTCAGTGGGCGTGCTAAGTAGTTCTGCAAATGAACTAAACGCAGACCACTTTGCGACAACTCCTCCTTCCGTTCCTTCTTCGGTTCCCTCACTTGATGATCTTGGGAGCGATGATAGGACATAGTTAATTGTCGCGGCCGCGGCAAAAGAAGCTACTTCTTCTCCCAGCTTGCCGTCTCCGACCCCAAACACCTATTCTGACGCGACTTTTCCCGTAGTCGTTGGTGTGCCTTCTGCTCCTCAGCCGTCGATTCTAACGCCTTCTACCATAATGGCTGTTGAGACACCTGTAAATCCTCTAGCTTCCAATCTTCCAGCCGGGGATGAGGAGAATTTGAAGTTCTCATTTGAAGCTTCTTCTGTCGTCGGAGGAGCTTCTGGTGGAGATACCCCCTCATCTTCTCCTGTTGGTGGCGCTGCCCGGGCGACTTGTATTAGCAGCCCTCCTTCTCAGGTTCCTGATTCCACCAGATCTGCATTGGCTTTACTGGTTCCCCACATCATGAATCTGGTACAAGGACGGGCTTCTTCTTCGACTCGTGTAGCCACTGCTCCCCTGTCCGTGACATCTCCCGTGGCATTAACTGCTTTGTCTATTGACACTTCAAATCCTCTTGAAGAACTTTTCAACTTCAGTGTCGTTGATTTTATGCGTTTACTAAGGAGATGTATCGAGATGGTCCTTGTTGGCCACGATTTCTTCAACTTCGCACGTCCGATGTTATTCCGCTATCTGGAAAACATCGAAGAAGTTGGGGGACGAGACCGAGCAGCTCCTTACCGGGCCCGCCTTGCAGTCTTAGAAGAGCAAGTGACCACGCTACACACGCTTCGTCAAGCAGATGTGGAGGCGATCACTGAGATAGAACTGGCGCGGCTTCGGGTGGAATCAACATCGCGTAGAAATGCTTTAAGGCAGCAGGAAGAGAGATGGTCTCAGGAGCTGACAGAGCTCGAAGCCTGCTGAGAATCCATTCTCGGAGATCTGAGGAGGGTGGACTCTGAGATTGGGGAGAGTCGTGCTGCCATCTCCAGAGCCCAGGAGACGATCGCCAGAGCTCGGGCCATCTTGATAGATAATGAACTCCGTTTAGGGGAGTCTGTCAAGAAGCGGGAAATGTTGCTTCTCCAACAGGAACAGGTCAAGCAGGAGGAGACGGCCAGGAACCGCGCCATTGAAGAGTCTCGTCAGCAGCAACTTGCAATAAATGACGATGAGTTGTGTAGACAGGCTCAACATACTGTGGAGTCATCTCATCGTCGAAATTTGGACGAGACGATAAATAAATTGAAACTCCCGGTAGACCCATAGTTTCCTCATTCTATTCTTTCATTTTTCTTGTAATAAGAACTTCGTAAACGGGAGAGAGATAACCTTTGATGGTTCTTTGAAATTCTTCTTGTATCTTCACCCTTTTAATAAAGATGATTCTTTTGACCTTTTTTATTTGTCGGCTTCAAAACAGATTTGCTTGCCCAACAAATAACTTGTCAAAATGATTTATCCCTCTGTATCGTTTATGCACAATTTTCCGCACCATACTGTCAGAGGTAAGAATTTAACATGACAGGGTTTATGGGATTTTTAGCAAACCCCCAGCTATCAACGGATTTGATTAGCCTTTACCAACTACCGTTTGAGTTGGGCTAGCCATGTTATTCCCCTCAGCATGGTGAGTTGTCGAGAATTTCGTTTGGGCTTAAATGCCAAACTTTTCCTCCTCCCTTTGCCTTATCGGCGTTAGGCATACTTTTACCCCAGTATGATGGGTTGGCAAGAAACTGGTTCTCTTCCCATTGCCTAGTCGGCGTTGGGCAATTCATACTTTTACCCCAGTATGATGGGTTGGCGAGAAACTGATTCTCTTTCCATTACCTAATCGGCGTTGGGCAATTCATACTTTTACCCCAGTATGATGGGTTGGCGAGAAACTGGTTCTCTTCCCATTACCTAATCGGCGTTGGGCAATTCATACTTTTACTCCAGTATGATGGGTTGGTGAGAAACTGGTTCTCTTCCCATTGCCTAATCGGCGTTGGGCAATTCATTACCTTTTAGGTCAGAGACGCTCAACTGCGTATGCCTAAAAGAAAGATTGGCAGCTGTTCAAACTTGAGTACTGGCACACCAGGCTTTAGGTCAGAGGCGCCAAACTGCGCATGCCTAAGAAAAGACTGATGGTGATTCAAACTTGAGAACCAAACAGGAGGCGGTTGAAGGCTCTCTCGCGTAACTTGAACTGGGCACACCAAGCATACGTATCTCCAGGGATACTAAGAATAATATTTCTTCAGAAATTTGCCATTGATCGGCATCATCATCCTGTCGCTATCTTGATTCATTAAACGATAGGCTCCACTGGAGTATACTGTCTCCACAATAAACGGTCTTTCCCACTTGGGTTCAAACTTACCCTTAGTCTTGTGGGTTAGCACCATTGGCCTTTTAACAGCCAGAACCAAGTCCCCTTGCTTAAAGGTCCTTGGTTTGACGTTCTTATTGAACGTTTGAGATATTCGGGCTTGATACAACTCAATTTGTTGTTGAGCCCTGAGAAGTTTTTCATCTAACGCCTCTAGTTCTTGCAATCTTTGCTGATGGCGCTCTTCTGTCGTCATCCTTGTGGCTAAAGCCACTCTTAATGATGATATCTGGATTTCAAGAGGCAAGACAGCCTCGCTTCCATAAACCAAAGAGAACGGGGTAGCTTTGGTCGGGGTCCGAACGGTGGTGCGATAAGCCCACAAACATTCTCCCAACTTTTCATCCCAATCTCGTTTATTGGAAGAGACGAACCTCCGAAGGAGTTTGATGATCGTCTTGTTGAAAGCTTCCGCTAACCCATTAGCCGCAGGGTTATATGGTGTAGAAGCGATATCTTTGATTATGAACTTATTGCAGAATCTGGAGAATCCCTGACTAATGAATTGCGGACCATTATCATGAATGATTCGTCGAGGGATGCCAAATCGGTAAATGACATGATGCTTGATAAACTTGATCACATCCGTCGTTTTCACCTCTTTCATGGGCACGGCTTCGGCCCACTTTGAGAAATAATCGGTTATTGCAAGAATAAACCGGTGTCCTTTGGATGACGGGGGAGTTATTGGCCCCACAATGTCCATTCCCCAGGCCTCAAACGGCCAACTAGCGACAGTATTGTGCAAGTATTCTGGGGGTTGGTGAATGAAGTTAGCATGTACCTGGCATGCATGACATCGTTTAGCGTATGCCATTGCCTCGGTAATCATATTCGGCCAGTAGTACCCTAGCCTTTTTATACGGTCTCCGAGTTTTGGACCGGGCTGATGAGCTCCACATACTCCATCGTGCGTTTCTCTCAGCACTTCTTCTGCTTCCGCTTTTGATATGCAGCGTAGTAGCAGACCATCTCTTGACTTTCTATATAAAGTTTGAAGTTGATGGTCATAATAAAATCTTTGGGCCTTCCTCTTTATCGAGGTGGCTTCCTTTGGATCTTCTGGTAACATCCCATGTAAAGCATAATTCACAAACGGAAATCGCCAATCACGAGGCTCTAACTTTAAGCCTATCTGGCATACCTCTTCGGCTTGAGACACCGCGTCTGGGTGGAGAAGTTCTCTGCTACCAATGGTGATGCTTTTAGCTTCACCTGGCGGGATTGCCAGTGTTGCGGCTAATGCGGCGAGAGCATCCGCATAAATGTTCTTATTTCGAGATATGTGGTATATGTAAAATTGTTCAAAATATCATGCTAGCTCAATAGCTAGCTGATGATAGGGGATGAGGGCTTCTTGTCTGACTTCATACTCACCTGTCATCTGATTGACGATGAGCTTAGAGTCTCCATATGCCTCTAGATGGTTCACCCCCAGCTGCAGAGCTATTTTTAAGCCGATAATGAGTGCGTTGTATTCCGCTACATTATTTGTGCACGGTTCTGTTAATGAATAACCGTTAGGCAATATATGTTTATGTGGGGATATAAGCACAACCCCCACTCCAGCAGCAGATCGTCTCGCGGCACCATCAAAGAACATCTGCCAAGGTTGTTCTCTGGTAACTATGTTGACTTCTGATGTCTGCTTTAATTTGGACCAAATTGGATGGTCTGCCAGGAAATCGGCGATTGCCTGTCCCTTCATAGCCTTTTGAGGGACAAAATATATGTCATAGGGCGATAGTAAGAGCGCCCATTTTGCCAATCGGCCGTTTAAGGATCCCGGTTTGGTCATCAGAATCTTCAAGGGGTTAACCCGTGATATGACATGAATTGTTTGCCCCGAAAGGTAGTGTCGCATTTTCTGAACAGCAAACACTAGGGCTAAACATTCCTTTTCAATCGGGGTGTACCGCTGTTCAGCCCCAATCATTGTTCTGCTTAAATAGTAGAGGGCATGTTCATGGCCGTGCTCATTATATTGAGCAAGTAATGCTCCTAAAGCATTATCCATGGCCCTTACATATATAAGGAAGGGCTGCCCAGGGGTTGGTGCCATTAGTACAGGAGGTTTAGTAAGGTACTCCTTGAGGTCATCAAATGCCTGCTGATATGCCTCATCCCATATGAAAGACACTCCCTTTTTCATAAGTTTTGAGAATGGCTGGCATCGTCCAGATAGGTTGGAAATGAAGCGTCGAATATAGGCGAGCTTTCCTTGTAACCCCCTCAACTCTTTAAGATTGCGGGGAGGTGGCATCTCGCTGATCGCTTTTACCTTTTCAGGGTCGAGAAAAATTCCTTTGAGGTGATTATGAATCCAAGAAATTTCCCGCTGGACACCCCCATGAATGACTTAGTGGGATTCATCTTCAGATGATGTTTCCGCATAAGATCGAAGACCACTCTTAAATCATGAAGATGATCTTGTTTGTTTTTGCTTTTGACTGCTAAGTCATCCACATAGCACTCCACTGTTTTGCACAGGTGTTCTTTGAATATGACACTCATTGCGCGTTGGTAGGTGGCACCTGCGTTTTTTAATCCGAATGGCATCACCGTATAACAGTATACCCCCAGCGACGTTCTGAAAGCTGTATGCCTTTCATCATCCGGGTGCATTTTAATTTGGTTATAACCTGAGAAGCCATCCATAAAGGACATCCTCTCATAACCGCAAGTATTATCAATCATCACATCGGTGATGGGGAGTAGAAATTCATCCTTGGGATATGCAGCGTTCAGATCTCGAAAATCGATGCATATCCGGATTTTGTCATTCTTTTTGCGAACTGGCACTATGTTAGCCACCCAATCTGGGTGTTGTTCTTCACGGATGAATCCGGATTGTATAAGCTTGTTGACTTCAGTAACTATCGCCTCCATCAGTTCCGGTCGAAAACGCCTTTGCTGTTGTTTAACTGGCTTGGTGTCCTCTTTGATATTTAACCGGTGTGTAGCAATTTGAGGGTCAAGCCCAGGCATATCTTCATAACTCCATGCTAACACATCTATATACTCTTTGATAAGAGATATAAGTTCCTCCTTTTCTGAAGGAGTTAGCGTGTCGCTTATGAAGATGGGTTTCGGATTTTCTTCCTTTTCCATGTTGACTTGTATCAATTTGTCTTCAGTGGGCGGATCACGCTGCTCAAAGCGGACGTCCCAGAGAGTGTCCATATGCCTAGCCCAAGCATCATCTTGAACGTCAATTGGTTTCTCGTCGCTTTCTGGCGCGGCTGAAACCATATTGGCTATCAAAGATTGAAACCAAGCACCGGTACTTATATCCGAATCATGGTCGGGTGAAGATGTTTCTTCTTTGGCCGAAGAACTCTCTTCATCTTTCAATGGTGATGAGGGTGGAGTAGATACATAACCCAACCCTCTGCGGGTCTTTTGATAATAACCAGGGCTCTTTCCTCTCGGTCTGAACGAGGGTATAAGGTTCCGTCGCCCTTTTCCAAAGTTCAATCCCGGTTTCTGGGTAAGATTATAACCCATTTTCTCCATCATCTGTCGGGATTTTTGTTCGTACAGATGAAATTGTGGTGATGTTTGTTCATTACTTTCGCTGCTTTGCTTTCGCCGGGGTGACGTAATTACCTTGCCAAACATAATCGGCTTTTGGGATCCTCTCCGAGGAGGCACTTCAAAGTAGTGACCTTTTTCCTCAGCTATTTTAGACTGGGAGAGGAGGTTTGACTTAAGTGGCAAATGATATGCCGCCAGAACTTCAAGTTCGGATAGGACATCCATTTCAGTGGAAGTACAAGAGGGTTCAGATTCAGTAGCTACAGCATGCTCATAGACTAATCTTATACTTTCATTAATAACCCATTCACTCTCTATTACATCGTTTACATCATTATCAATACTCAGACTAAAATCTAAGTGGGGGTTGATTTCATAATCACTCCCATCGTCTTCCTCAGGAAGCTCGTACTCAGTGTCTGCCTCATTACCGCTGTCGTCGGGCTTTGGAGACTTGCTAAGATTGTCATTGGAGGCTTCATGGGCTGGCTTATAGAGTGCAGCATCTGTGAAGTAATTCTCCAGCCCTTTGAATGGTTGCTTATCTGCAACAAGTGTCCGGACTTCTTCTTCCTCATCGCAATGTTTCATGCATTGGTGAAGAGTCGACGGGACTATCATGTGAGCATGGATCCAAGGTCGTCCCAATAAAATATTGTATGAGGTATCAGCATCAATAACGTAGCATGTAACCTCCGTTCTCAAGTCTCCAATTTGACACCGCAATCGGATCTTACCAAGAGGATGGCTGTTATTAGCGTTGAATCCGTAAATAGTGGTGTTTGTAGGTGTCAAGCGATGAAGGGAAATCCCCAACAGCTGCATCAATCTTCTGGGCACGACACTGAGTGCAGAACCCGGATCAATTTGAATTCGGTCCACCTTTGTAGACCCAACATATCCGGTGAAATATAAAGGCCTGTTATGCTTTATATTCCTCACCTGCATGTCTTCTGGAGAGAAGATGATTTGTGGGACATGCCTCCTCACTTGGTGACAGCGGGGACAAGAGTCCTGTTCTTCGTTGGCTGGCTCGACTATCTGAGCTGAGAATGACTCAGAGTCTGCCAAGGCCTCTCTTAGAGCTTCACGTGTTGATTTTGATAACCTCAACAATTCGTAAAGCGTTACTCGTGCTGGAATATTCGCCAACTGAGCAATTATGTCAAACTTGAAGGTAGTCTCGCTGGCTCCTTCCTCTCGAATAGGATTCTTCTGGAAACGAAGTCCTTTCTGCTTTGCAGGCTTTGCGAGTTCTGCATAGATGTCTTTTGGATCTACTCTAGTGTAATCCTTAAGATGTCTTCCCGGATCGAGTACCGGAAGGGCCTGCCCCATCTTGGTGAGTGGTCATAGTTTCGGGTTCTTCTTCAGAATCTGTGAAGGCTCCCGAAGCTATATATTCTTCCTCTATATCTGCAGAAATGACATTAACAGTCCGCTTCTTCTCTTGACCTCTTGAATTAGTCCATTGCTCATCCTCTAGCAAATCGGGATGAACCCACATGACTTCCCCCTTTTGAGTCGTCACAGGGACAAGTCCTTCTTGGGCTTTGTTATGAGGATCAAGGTTCTTCGTGACCATCTTACCCTTTGGGATTGGGGTCACCCCTGCGGGGAACTCGTGGGTTCCAACCACTATAGTTGTCATATTGGCAGTGACCTTTTCTGCTCTTCCTTAAGCGACAGAACTCCAATTTCTATTAGTGCTTGGATTCTGTTCTTAAGGGGAAAACAATCCTTGGTAGGGTGCCCAACATTCCGGTGATAGAGACAGTAGTTGGGATCTTTAGTCTTCCCAGCGTCTTCTGGCTTCTTATTCTCCGGAAGTTTCAGCATTCCCTTCTTTTGGAGCAGGTGAAAGAGGACAGGCGTCTGTTCCGCCTTGAAAGTGTAATTCCTTTCTTGCTGCGGTCTGATTTGCCTTGATCCTCGCTGACTTTGAGGCTTCGGCTCTGGCGGAGGACTGGTTTTCTGAGGAGCAGCTTCTGACGACATTGCTGCTTTCCCTTTATTCTTATTGCTGTTATTTTGGGTATATGACTTACTACCCCCAGCACTTCTTGACCCGCGGGACTCTTCAACTCGGCGAATCAAGTCTTCAGCTTGCTCTCCTTGTTTGAGCAGGTCCCTCCACGTCTTAGACTCTACGGCCCCCATTTTGAGGAGCACATTGGTCTTAAGATTGTGTCGACAGGTCTCGACTGGAGTTTCCTGGATCATTCCGTGTTTGCAATGTACAGACTTCTCCCGAAACCTTTCTATGAAATCTTTAACCGTTTTTTGTTCTCCTTGTCTAGTTGCAAGGAGGGAATGAACCGTAATCTCGGTGTCATCCTCAAAGAAACGTGAGAGAAATAATTTATCTACATCTAACCAGGTATTAATAGTACTTGGGGGCAGCTGCATGAACCAAGTAAAGACAGGCTCTCGCAAAGTACTTGCGAACACTTTGGTCATGATGGGGTCATTACTCATTAAATGTCCTGCTTGGGACATGAAGTAATATATATGCTGACTGGGCGATCCCTTCCCCTCGTATGGCTCTAACTTGAGCGGCTTATACTTCTGTGGGTATGGTATCGTATCCAATTCAGGAGGATACGGTCTTGAGATCCTTGAATCTTTCAACTCCTTATGCATTAAAGTTTCGAGTTGATTCTGTAGCTTTTCTATCTTTTCCCCATGCGGGTCATGGAAAGAAAATCTATCGTCATCCTCATGCATTGAGTGGGCTTTCTCTTCCTGTTCTTCTTCATTCAGAGATTCCTTGCCCCTTCTAGCATTACTCTCAACAAACTTTGAGAGCATCATCTTAAGATCTTCAATCATCTTTTGCTGCTCTCGAATCATCTTTTCTTGAGCTTCAAATCTCTGGTTGATATCGTCAGACTTATCTGCCATATGCGATGCTGACTTTTGTAGCCGAGACGATGTAGAGGATGGAGGCGAGACTATAGCGGAGTTATCGCTGTCCTCGTCGTAAGAACCCTTCGCAAGCCTCTTGTAGTTTCGAGGCGGAACGGCTCCTGATTTAAGTCGAGTGACGTGAGGAGGTTCTTCATCGCTCGATTCCGAATCATCATCCGTTTTTATAATTTTCTTTCCTTTTCCCACCATGTTGGAGGTTACGGCTCTCCAGTGCTTTAGGGAAGCAGTCTTTGGTTTCTTTGTAGGGTTCTTGTCTGACTCGGTCAATCGATCAAACACAGATATCCTGCTCTTGATGCAGCCACAGTTGTCCATTACAGCGGACACTGCCGTCACGAGCTGCTGACAGTGACAAACAGGTTCATTTTGAAGTTGATCTATGCTTCTCTTCTTGGAGAGATAATTCCTGAGATCAGTATCTTTAACCATGGAATCACGAAGTCTGTCTGAATTTTGGACGGGTCTAGGGACCCACTGAAGCTTCTTTGAATGATCAGCCCTGGTTATGCAGTTGAATTGATCCTCGCGGGGCTTAGAAGTAGCCTCGCGTTTTATATCGCGAGTCTGAAGAATAGCTCCGCATTTTGCCACATTAGCCTCGCGTTTCTCGCTGGCTTGGCGTGTCTTCAGAAATTTAGCTTCTGGAATAGTAGCCCCGCGTGAAGGGAAGTTCTTGCACGCTGGCTTATCTTTGTGATTAACGCAGATCATAGCTTCGCGCCTAGCACGATTTTTACGACTGACAACTATTTGCCAATCATCCTCGCGTTTCTTGCGGGTATCAGAAGTCTTGCGTTTATTGCAAGTATTACTGGCCTCGCGTTTCTCGTTTGGCTCAGTATCAGCTTTGCGTGGAATATCACATGCTTGCTTCAAAGAATTTTTATACTCGCGTCTCTCGCGAGTGTTATAAATCTTGCGTTTCTCGCAATCAGTACTGACCTTGCGTCTCTCGCAATCAGTACTGACCTTGCGTCTTTCGCTTGGCTCAGTATCAGCCTCGCGTGGAGAATTACACGCTGGCTTTGAAGAATTTTTATACTCGCGTAACTCGCGAGTGTCGGGTATTCTGCGACTAGCGCAACCCTTACTGGCTTCGCGTCTCTCGCTAGGCTCAGTAATAGCCTCGCGTGGAAAATCACACGCTGGTTTTAAAGAATTTTTATACTCGCGTAACTCGCGAGTGTCGGGTATTCTGCGACTAGCGCAACCCTTACTTGCTTCGCGTCTCTCGCTAGGCTCAGTAATAGCCTCGCGTGGAAAATCACACGCTAGCTTTTCCTTGCTTTTAAGGAAAGTTGTATCTTCGCATTTAACGCGGTAGAGACTGGTCTCGCGGGTAGCGCGAGCCAGTTTGCGAGGGACCATAGCCTCGCGTCCTCTGGTGTTAGCTCCGCGTCAAAGGCGGGCTTTGAGGGCTCTACGCCTCGCTCTCCGGTTCCTGTTCTGGAGTTGGGTTCTGGTCAATCCAGTCCCCAGGTCTTCTTCGGCAGTCGGAAGCTCATCCTCGGCTAGGATTTCTTGTGTGAACTCCGGCTCTATAGCCGTAGTCTCCAAGGATCCCCGTCTCTCGGTGGATACCTTTCTACCCGTCACTCGGGCATTGGAGTACATGCGACGATAGTGCCGTGTCTCATCCAAGTCACCTGATCCGGAGGAGAGGAACTCCCCGTACTTCTACTGGTCGATTTCAACGACCAGCGTGTCTACTTCGGATCCGATCGAGTCAACGTCCGATTGCGCCACAATCTCTTCATCAGTGAAAGAGATGACTCCCACTGTGGTCGCCAGTTTGTTCGTCGCAAAAGTTCCTTTGCTTCCTTCCATTGAATAAGCTTGAATTATAATGAAAGTGAACAAGATAAAAAAGAACAAACGAGAGGATTTTATATGTCAATCTCTCTCGTTTACAAAATAAACGTGGGATCAGTGGCGATGAGATCTGTCGAGCAGCTCTTTTGGACGATCGAACGTCGAACTCTTCTCTCTTGAAGATAACGGCCGATTGTAGACGATCTTCTCCGGTCTCTCCCGAACTCAAGGCTCTGTGCGTAACTTGAATTCTCTAAGAACCGAAAGGAAGAAGATGAATACCTCTGACTTCAAGGCTCTCTCGCGTACTTGAATTGTCAAAGGATTCAAAAAGAAGACAGTTGCCGAAAAGATCCCTAGGGTTTCACCAGGAAGGTATTTATAGCTCCAGGTTAATGCAAGAGTTTCTATCTAAATTGAACTCGCATTCATTCAGGATTCCAATCAAATATCTTAGTTTTGATGGAATTCTGATTAGACTTGATTCGGGTATTTGGATAAGCCCAAAATTATAATCTCAATCAATTTGAGATTCTGGTTATCTGCTCACGCGGAGCTTTAATCGCATCAAAACGCGGCGCTAAATAACCAAAACGCGGAGCTAACGCGGAGCTATTGATCATCTCCGCGTTTCACTCAAACGCGAGACTAATACTAGCCAGACTGCGGAATCAACGCGGAGCTATTTAACATCTCCGCGTTTTGTTCAAACGCAAGGTTAATATAACCAAACGCGGGGCTACTGAATTGGCTCCGCGTTCTGTTATGGAAAATCCTTTTATCTTAGAAATTTTCACCGCCAACAGCGACTAAATGTCATCCTCACTCTCTCTATGATTAAACAAGTTCTCATAAATAGGTAAACTCAATTTGACATGTCATGATGCCAATCCAATCAATAGTTTTTGTTAATAATACAGTAAGTACCTTACAGAGTGTTAGTTGAATATCATTTAATTTCGCCTCTTCTACACTTCTTAATAGATGTCCGGGTATAGATAGACAATTCAGGAGCACAATCAGTTGAGGCATTGAAGATCATCTCTTGCTTATTTGGGAACAAAATAAGCACATGAGACTAAATGTATGATAAGTTAATCTCTAGCACACGCGACTAAGTGTCAGCCTCACTCTCTCTCTATGATTAAACAAGTTTTCATAAATAGTTGAACTCAATTTGACATGTCATGATTCCAATCCAATCAATAGTTTTTGTTAATAATACAATATCTTATGGAGTATTAGTTGAATATCATTTAAGTTTGCCTCTTCTACCACTTCTTAATAGATCTCCAGGTATAGATAGACAATTCAGGACCACAATCAGTTAAGGCATTTAAGATCCTCTCCTACTTCTTTGGGAACAAACTAGGATTGAGAGCTGCAGTGTTAGAGGATGAAAGACCATAAGCTACTTTATGTTGAAAATAGATAGTATACAGTATCCTAGGTGTTTGGGTGCTTACGTGCACTATCTTGCTCTGGTGCATTAGATCTTGGCTGAAGATTTGTCGGCTTGAGTCCATAGTAGTCTTTTTATTTGTCTGGTCATTTATCGAGAGATCTCCTCACCGGGAATACTGTTGACTTTCTAGTAGGAGGATACTTAAGCATTAAGTAGCTTAGCTCTTTACTGTTTAATCTAATTGCTTACTTGTTTAATGACTTCAATTAAAATATAAACTTGTTTGAGATCATTTTTTTTTTTTCTATATGAGGCTTTTATATTTTCATCTTAATCTATTTGTACTTTCATACCTATCCTTATGGTTTTGATTAAATTTGACTTTGATTAAGACAATTTTGTTCCTGTTTTTCTTTCCCTTTCTGTGGCTTGCAACTCTTTTCTTCTTGAATCTAATTTATGTACTTCCATACTTGGTTTTAGAACTTGACTTCAGTTAAAGATTTTATACTATGGAAAGTTTGAAGTGTGCTTGATAAGAAACAACCAGAGAGTAAACTTAAACCACCCATGCCCACGCCTGCGCAACAAATTACGTAGCTCGAGCTGTGTGTGTGTGTACACACAACAAATCATGTAGCTCGAGCTGTGTGCGCGCGCACGTGCACGCTCACACAAACAACAACAAATTACGTAGCTCGATCTATTAGGGAATAATCCATCTTGGCTAAGAATTAGATAGGAAATAATTCCATCTAGGCTTAGAATTAGAAAATAACTCATTCAGACCAACTCTAGCCATTTATAGCTTGAAGGTTCTCTACTTATGTGTAGGAATCCAAAACGGACAGGGGAGTAACCACAGTTTGAAGAAAGATGTTTATCAAGCTATACGATGTGCTTCAAGAAAAAACCACTCATAAAGCTATGTCTGATTTCCAATGCATTTTGTTGATACTCACTATGCCACCAGCTATTAAAAGTTACTTGACTGAAATCTAATATCATTTCTCGTGGATGATGCAGGTTGGACTGGCTTTAATACCATAATATACACTGGACAAAAAAGAACCTGATACTGGAATGACTGTGTGATCATACTTGTAAGACAAGATTGGTTATATGTAAGCATAAAATAGATTCAAGAAAACTGAAATTTGGATTGTCAACTTGGGACTGTGCCTCGGATCAATGCAATTCACTTGTTCAAAACCTTGTCAACTGTTGTGATCCAATTTGACGCTTTCCCAAGCCAAGCTTTCTGGTACTTGTCTAGGGCTGTGCCTTGTTGCATAAGCTTGAATTATTTGAATCGCAGACTTCTGAGATTTAGCTATGATACTGATTTCTGTCGCAATTGATCAGGTGCACGCATGCACTATTGAATACTACATGCAAGTTTTGGTTCGTATCTGTTGTTTAGATCTTGAAGTGGAAATTGTATTGCTGCTGGAGACTTTGACCATGATGGGAGGGATGTAGCCTGCCAATTAATTTGTGTCTTCAAAAATATGTTAGATTCCTAAATCTCTAATCGATCTTCGAAGTATAACCACCGAGTACAAACACACGCACACACGTGCAAAGTGGATTAGATCCAATCATAATGCAGTGTTCTCATCTCTCTCCATGAATCGCTACAAAAGCTGAGCTACCAAGAAAGTCACACAGCCAATCAAATTCTGACTGCTACTAAAGGGCGCTCTATCTACCATGTGAATCATCCTGATCCATTGCAGGTCCCGTGACCTAATTTCATTGTCACCACACAAGAAATGAAAGGCGAAACCAAACCACTAATGACTAAACCTAACAAAGATTTTCAACGATCAAAGTTGAGGCTAAGTCCATGGCTACTGCTGGAAGAAGACCATCATCACTCCTTTAAGAAGAAAGAAAAAGCAAAAGGTGTTGCTTGCCCATTGAGGGCCATCTCCCACTTGGTCTAATAGAGTCCAATCACCATCATATAAAACCTTTTTCCAGTTACAAATGTAACAAACAGTTGGATAATGCATAGGCACATGAATCTCATTCATTTATTTAGATAGCTGAACAAATACATGTATACCTGAATCTCATTCATATATGTAACAAACAAATATATACCGTTCCTGAGAAAGTAGTATAATGACATGAAATGCTTAACGTATATGCCATCAACACCTCTCTTTCTTCTACGTGTTATGTGAAGAGAGAGCAAATTACAGTAAAAACTAAAATTATATATTTTTTAAAAAAAAAAAGAAAAAAGAAAAAACAAACAAAAATGGAGCTGAGCTATGTGGATGTCACTTAGGTAGATTGATTCTATGGGCAATTAGGGTTTCTTGCCGGGACGACAATTGATTCTATGGGCAATTAGGGTTCTTGCCAGGACCACCATAGTAGAAGTAACTACCCCAGTCACCACCGTTGCCATTCTGCACGTCGTAACAATTGGATTGCTCAGCGAAGGTGCCAACCCCTCTAGGAACTCTCAAACTGTTTGATCCGTCGACAATTTTGATGTTCTTAAAGTAGCTGGCCTTGCCAAAGCCTTCATTAGGAAAATGCCCACTCCCCATTTGAGTAGAGGTGTGCTCTCCTCCTGCTTCTGAGTTCACAACCTCACCTCCCCATTCTATCGTAGACGCACTGTCGGCCAAGTTTGAGAACAATAATGAAGGCCAGTAGCCCAACACGTAGTCATTCCCAAATTGCATCCACCAGTTACTCGTCTTGGGATCCTAGTTCACAATTATTTTTTTCAAAAATCACGATGAATGAGTTAAGAGTTGGTGTGCGCAAGCCAGTGATTTTTTTTTTTTAATTTGAATGCACATTGCATGCGCGCTTCCTTCTTACCTTCCAGATAAGAATACTGACATCGTACTGGGGGCCACCGTAGAGAGAGATTGGGTAGATGCTGCCTCCCATTGCTATCTTATTGTTGATTTGGACGAACCCTGAGCACATTAGGTTGTAGCATCCCGTTCCTCGATAAGAATCACTCTGTATTTTTTGTGATTATTTTTTTCAAGGCAGAAATACATTAAGTCATTCAACTTGGCATTACGATGTGTCAGTGTGTTACCCATCCCTCTAGTCTTTAAATAAATAAACAATGAACTCGACCCCATAAGACAAAATAATGTAAACCTAAACTCGTTGAGAAAACGGAATAAGAGAAGGTAAATGAACTTACAGTCCAGTAAGTGAAGAGCCTTGTTTTGTTATCGCCATAGAGTTCAGGGCTGACCTGATTCCACAAGGGAAAATAAAAAATAAATAAATAAAATAAAAGAAGAGAGCAACAGTCAAGCTCCTCAACATACCGATAATTATAATTCGAATTTTTGGTTATAATATCTGAAGAGGAGAATAGATTCAAACCTGCCAACCAGCTTCAATGCTGTTGAGGTCCTGGGCGAGGGATCCCCCAAGAATCCAGACCTGCGAAAGGCTGAACTCATCTAATTGCTGTATCATCGGCTGCCACACGTTTATGGTTGCCTTCACTCCGTAGTACTTGTCTCCCGTTGCAGAGACACCTGCATGCTACTCAGAAAGAAAAAAAAAAAAACACCACACTCGCTAAAAAGCTAGCGGAGCTCTTCAACAGTTCAAAGCAAAGCTGATTCTGATTCCTTCACCTGATGGCCACTCGCATGGAAGAGGTCAGGGTCAGCTGACTGGGGCTGTGGGATTGTGCCGCACTTCTTTCGTCCGAATCTCTTGATAGAGCTTGCTCTGAGCACGTCCTCGCGCTTGGTTCTTCGAATGGGGATTGTATCTTCTGGGCATTTCCCATTGAGACGCCACGTTTGCGAGATTTTGTTTGGTTTCGATGCTGCTGATTTGGGATATAGACCCTCTGGATGGAAAGATGGTCTCAACTGTTCGTTGCAGTGGAAACAAGCGCGAGCAGCCATCCAGCATTAATGATGGTATAAATAAATAAATAAATAAATAAATAAATAAGGTGCGATTTTTAATAGAAGAGGAAGTGTTGAGTGTACCTGAATTGTGTGGTTTTTGAGGAGAGGATGATCGAAGGCGGGCTGACGAGAGATGTGCACGCAGTCTATGATATCTCCATCTGAGCTCTGCTTTTGTTTGAAATCATTAGTAATAAGCAAAAGGGATGGGGAAAAAAAAAATCATTTTGGTGCAAATTTTCTCAATGTAGGAAGTGGCTATTGACTCTGTTTGCAGGAATTTTTGGAGCGAAGCATTAAGATGGAATTTATAAAATTATTATTGATGATTTTTGCAAGAACTTGCAGAAAGTAAAGGGATTCAAAGAAAAAAGGGGGCTTTTTTGGAGGGAAAATTTTCGGTGGGAGTGGGCATTGATTGGAGAAAAGAAAAAAAAAATCCCTAAATTTTTAAAAATTAATTAGAGAGAGCCCTATTAAACCAAAATGTGACATCAATTTCTACAACACCCAGAAATTAAAATATGAAGAAAAATACTAAAGTTTTATCAATGAAAATTACAAAAAAGCTTCTTTTGATCAAATTTTATTTATTTGAAGAGAGTTTGATTAAAAAGATTGGAAGAATACTTGGATTGTTTTGAAAGCTGGCTTGTTGAGGCGCTTGAGGTGCCTCCTGATCACATCCAACCTCTGCTGCTTCCTCTTGAACGAAGCAGAAGAAGGCGCCGCGGCCTTAACCTCCGCGGCAGGGGAGCAAGATAAGCAGAAGAGCGCCAGCACAAGCAGCGGCCTCAGGTCACGGCCGAGGCTAACTTGGGCCGCCATGGCTGTAGATTGCAATCGAAGGAAAAATGATTACAGCCCTTTTATAGACCTCTGCTGTAGCCTGTAGCAGCAGGGACAGGGCCATCCGCTAACGTGCGCCGTTCCCCTGACAGTTGACATGCTGTCTCTCTACCCTTTGAAGTCGTGGCGCCAAATACTGGAGAACCTAAAAGTATCCGTTGGAGGTGCAATATGGGAAATGTCGAATACATAATTCTACAAAAATGGATGGGGCTGCGCTAAAATGCGCCATCTCCAGCTCTAAGCAGCAGCAGCAGTGGCTGCATGGCTGTAGTTAACTTCTGTCGTTTTCCTTTTTCTTTCTACATGGATACACGGAAATTTACTCTCTTTGTGCTAAAATTATAAATAATTATAAGTTTATTATTTTTTTTACTAAATTATTTGTTAAATTTCAAATGACTAATACTTTTTTAAAATTAAAAATTGAGAAAGCTATCGGTCTTCCTCCTCTCCTCCGTTCTTTCTAAAACCCAACCATCATGGATGCTTGAAGTGCGATTAGAGTTGGAGAAAATTTTGACAAAATTGAATTAGGAGTTGTTGCCGCTAGAGAGAGAGAAGCTGGGGTGGTGACGGTACGAGTGGATAGAGGATTGTGTGGGACGTTCAACGTATGAGGCTGCTCCATTTTAAATCTGTTTGGGTTTTGCGATTGGTATTGGAGTTTTTTTTATTTGGGTGGGCGCCGCCTAGATGGGCGCCGGCCCTAAAGGGATGCCGAAGAGACGGAGCTAGAGATAAGACGGGAGCTATTTGGAGAGAGGGGGTGCACCAAGGAGACGGAGTCAGATATAAGGTGGAGGAAGAGATTCTCAGATAAGGAAATTTTAGAAGAAATTGGCTCATGACTAGCAATCGTTCACGAAAGGAGAGAGGGGGGAAAAGAGTTAAATTTGGGTAAAAATTTGAACACAGAAAATAAATGAATGATTTTTCAAATTGAGAATTTAGTGTAAAGAATAATTATGCTTCCAGAGTTAATTTCCATATGTAAATAGAATTTTCCGCACTTGATTCGTACGCACTTCCATAGAAAATTATTGAAATACCCCTTATCTTTTTGTCCGGCGGACACTCCGGTTCCAAGGTAAGATTAGGGAGGAGAATTAGTCGGTCCAAGGACGGACCATTAAAAATAAAAATTTAATCATTTTTAATTTAAAAAAATTTAAATGAGCGAGTTTTAAAAATTATGGTTGTGAGTGATTATTTGCCTGCGCCATACAATTGCTCACAGACGCGCGGGCGCACGAATTTTAACGTGGTTTGTGTGTCGCAGCGGGCAGCAGTTCAAGATTTTGGAGCAAGTTTGCCTGAACCATGTTGAACGAAAACAAAGTTTGCTTGAACCATTGTGATAACTACTAAAGGTTTTCAAATTTTCAATCACCGGAAGAAATATCAATCAATTTCTAAATCCAATTGAAATCATCAATAGCCACAGACGTACCTGGTCTAAGATAAAATCATAAAATTTAAAGTTTGAATGGTATAAACCACGAGAAATCTCCATCAGCTATTAGTTGTAAGCCTGTGATAGCACGAGAATAGAAATAAGAGACATGTAATTCACAGCTTGAATGAAAGCTACTCAGTGCAATAAAAATGACAGTCAACTGCTAGAATATCACAAAATGGCATGAGAATGGAGACTATAATGAAAAAGATAGATAGATCAGTACTTGCATCGACAGTACTAAGCAGGGATATTTCTGGTTGTAATAAACACGATAGAAAAGAAAACGGAGAAGAATACATTCGCGTTCCTTTCCTTCAGTTTTATTGCTTTCTAAAATAAGCTTTTCGAATTAGTTCACGATAACCATAATACAAACATCTTTAAGATATTCCTAATGACCTTTAAAATAGACTAGTATCAGCATGTTACTGTGGGAGATGCTTGTGATTATTCACATAAAAAAGCAAGTAAAAGAAGTGGGAGATGCTTGTGATTATTCACATAAAAAGCAAGTAAAAGAAGTGAAGAAAGAGGGCATCTCCATCTCTCACGACTGAAATATCAACTTCTAGTACCTACCCATTCATAGTGCCTGACCCACATTTACATACATCCTGCAATCTAAAATTCTATCAAGTTATTCAAAGTTAGAGGCGCTCTCCTATCCTATTTCCCTTCTAAAAGCAGATATAATCTCCCATCAAGTCAACGAACCAACAAATATCACATTGTTTCACAAGCTTGTCAAAATAACCCATCCTCTTCCTCAATGATGCCAAGGATTGAAGGATTGTCATGTTCCCTTTTCAATTATTTACGGTTGATAATCTCAATCTTGTTAGGTAAAAGCAAATCAGGAAAATGGTCAGTAGTCACTTTCACATGGTAGGTGATTCTACAATATACCGAAATTTCTAGTAGTGGTCCACTTCATATTAGTCAACCCCATGTGATAATGAAGAGAAAATCATGAGACAGACAAAATGCTTACACCTTAGTCTCAATTCAATAATTCCCTTGCATTCATCACGCTAACACTCACCAGCCACCGATAAAGATATTAGGGATGAGAATGGGTGATTCAAGAGTCAAAAGTGATTCAAGAGCCAACTTTTGGCTTGCCATAAACGATGAAATTTTTATTTTTAATTCAAAATTCTGAATTTTATTTATTTATTTTTTTTGGTGGGTTTTTTTTTGTTTTTTTATTATAAGAGGTAGAACTGATCTTTGGACCTACTCATTCTTTGGACCTACTCATTCTCATTCATAGATATAATTCATTCATAGTGATAGAAGAATAGCTAGCAATGGTGCAGAAGATCGATGGGGCTTAGCTCAAAAAAAACTTGATAAACCGACAGTGGGTAGTTAACCGGCTAGGTTTCTGCAGAATAATCTGACAATTGGTATCGATACCATAACAAAGGTAGAGCACAAAGAAACCACTTCTCTAGTGATAATTATGGTTAAACAACCAACAAGAGCTGCCTAACAATACGTTCACTTTCCTGACATAGTTGATGTGGATGCAGTTTAGCCTAACGATTAAGGAAAAAGTTTGAGGAAACAAGGATTAAGGAAAAAAATTTATGGAAACAATAGGTTCTCCCTGAACATTGGCTTCCCGATTGCTCAGTTCAATGTAAATGCTTGGAACTGGTTATTATGTCTAGTTCATTTCATTGTTTGTATACATACCCTCAAGCATACAACATATGAACTATTTTGTCCACCCATTGGCAGGGTAAGCACTCTACTAAGAGTGCCGAGTATCACTCTTCCTACCATAAACTTGCATGAGATGAATCCATGAACACACAACAGTATACTTCCCATTTACTATCACGTTTAACATCCAGAGCATATCAAAAGATTACTTTAACACCTCTATCACAAAATCCTACTTGTATTTAGATGCAAAAGCAAATCAGTGACGAAAATAAATATATGTGTGAACACTTCAAATGCTTTTTACCAAGGTCTACATATCAGTTGATATCATATCAGATTTTGAGGTAATTGAAATGCAAATTCTGTATAATATTGGACCAATATTGCTGATATTTTCAATATTGCCGAAATGATATGCCTGATATTGATGATTTTGATACTATAAAATGTGATCGGCTGATATCGCCACCGATTCCAATATTTTAAACCTTGCTTTCAACAATCATAAACCATTTTCCACATAGAACCAATAAATCAGTCAAATGAGAAATAGTACCCATCTAGAATAAAATCTCCATAATATTTTAACTGCAAATTCTATTAAGACGCAGAGCAAAGAAACACAATTTACATACTGAACATGACATGCGTACACGCAGATCACTCATGCTGCACTTGGCTGCAAGAAAGCACTTGGAAGAGAAGTGAGCGTGAAAAGATCAAATGAGCTTGTGTAGCAAGACAGCAAGAAGTGAGACCAAAAATACATAGTGAAATTTAAAATATGACCTGCTTAATGTGCATGTAGGAGGCTAGTAGCTAACTGAAACTGAAATTGGCATAATCGACCAAAGATGTCTAACAGAAGCTGGATAAAATAAAGGGTTAATTACAGCTAGACCCCCTGTAGTATTGGGGGTGTGTAACTTAACACCCCTGAAGTTTAAAACTCTCAAAAAAACTCCTGGACTTAGTTATTTTCACTCTCCTTTTTTATTTAAGTGCACTCTTATCCCTCAAATTCCTATTCTACCTTCATCACTTTCTTTAACCAGCACATTTCTTCTCCTTTTTTATTAAAGAGTAGAATAGGAATTTGAAGAACAAGAGTGCACTTTAGTAAAAAAAAAAGAGAGTGAAAATAACTAAGTTCAGGAGATTTTTTGAGAGTTTCAAACTTCAGGGTGTTAAGTTACACACATCCAATACTACAGAAGGTCTAACTGTAATTAACCCTAAAATAAAATATGGTAGATATAGAGCATGCTTACATCAGCATGTTACTGAGAGGGACTCGTGTTGTTGACCAAGAAAAAGCAATTACACTGAGTAGAGAAAAGAGGGGAGGGAAACTTACCATAAGAAAGCCGCTATCTTCTGCCTTTCGGAGTCGAAGTGCACAGTCCCATACTGAAATTATCCCCATGTTATTAGCAGTTATGACTTAACTATCAACTTCTATTGCCACTGTCACTCACATGTAAACCTCTATGTATATTTTTCCCCTTTCATTTCTCTTTTTTTGTGAAAGTAATAAGATTTAAAAAAAAAAAAAAAGAAAAGTGGGTTTCTCACCCCCGTCGCTTCTAATGGAAGAATTCCTCCTTTCACCCTTCCTACATCCACACAGCCAGCCTAGCTCTTGTTGGTGGGTAAGCTTCTAGCACATCCGGATTAACCCACTAAAATACCATAAATTCTGCCTATAATCTTAAAAACATTACACAATTACTCAAAGTAGATCCATTATCTGCTTGATGAGCCAAGAGTGTGCACTCTTCTGCATATAAGAAATACAACAGTCTCTGAAAATTACTATCCGATATATCTCAGTGGAATATTGCTCAAACATAAAAAGGAAATTTTATAGCCTACCAGCTATGTTGAGGAGAACTCTTCTGCATATAATAAATACATCAGTCTGTGAAAATTACTATCCGATATATCTCAGTGGAATATTGCACAAACATAAAAAAGAAATTTTATAGCCTACCAGCTATGATGAGACTATCTTCATATAATTTACATAGCCTCATGGTGCATGCAACAGGGACTATGATCTCAAGTATACGACACTAGTACATTTGTTTCACCCATCCTCATGATATATGACTTAGAGCACAATCATGCTCCCTCAATTAGAATTTTCAGTCTATGAAAGTATCATGATTATCCAATAAGAGGGTATTCGAATGAACGTTTCAAAGACCTATTAAACCTCCTCGATAGTTACAAGATGGTATTGTGCTAGCAGATAAGTAGCCACTCAAAAGAAGCTGCACAGTGCAGTTGATTCTCCTAATCATAAAAAATTGTAGCAGGGTCCCAACTTATATCAGAGACCTGTATGATGATAGAAGTCCATTGTACACCAAAATGAAGCATAAGTACGTCATGCTCTAAATTTGGACCTCCATTATTAACTAGCATTGCAGAAGCTACCTCACATGCCTATTATGGCATTAGATTCATTCACAACGCCACAAGAAATAGGTTGTCAAGGTCGAATAATTCGATTGCAAAAAATTTTCAGTCATCTGGGCAGTGTGATTCACCCACAATGCTGGAAGCACAGAAAATAGTGATAAAAACAAGTGGACCTATAGGATGCCGAAGAGCAAGACATTGCCTCAATTTATGTTACTCAGAAAGAAGATGCAATGTGGGATCAAGACCAATGTATTTATATAGTAGATAGGGAATATTTTAAAAATTGAAATTTGAAATCCAAATGGAAGCAGAGCAGTAAAGCAACACATGCAGTTAAGCAACATATGCATGGGGCCAGCATAACCCCACAAAGTTTAAGAATTTAAAAAGACATAGATCAGCATGTTACTGTTAGACCATTGGATTAACCTGAAGAGCTACCATACCAAGGGAAGACAATCATCATCCCTCATATATCGCGTTGACATCCAATGCCTTCAGGTAAGGATACATTTAGTACCCATAACAAAAAGGAACTTCATGGAGCTTCTAGAGGCTACTCTTGACCTAGCAACTTCTATCATAGCTGGCACTATTCACCATACCAAACAAACAATGCTTTTTGCACCGTCAGGTGTCTAATGATTTTGGAAAAGATAAAATCATGATTGTGCTCAATAAACACACCAGCACCAGTTGTTGCTCTCCGTCTTCTAGTTACTCTAACAAGTCCAACTGACCATAAATTCTTAAATTTGAGAAATAAGATTCAAAGAAGCATGTTATCAAGGATTAAAATATCAAAACCATTACTGGTATGGCTGATGGTCTATGGTATGAGAATTGGAAATATTTAGCATCATATTGGTATATTAACTAATACAAAATTTGCAATATATATTAATATTGGCCAATATTTATAAATTTTCATGCCACATTCAAGTTTAGTCACCCTGCTTCTTGTCATTATTGAGTCTCAAGATATCCCTGTACCTGGAGAACAAACTATTATCGAATGAATCAGTAGCTCAATGCATATTAATTGACAAACCACCATTGCATGCCTCTATTAACAAAAAGGATATGTTAGCACCATGAAATGGTTATCCATTTATCCATGACAGCAAGAGTGGTTGTTGAATACATAATAAGTGCTCAATAAATAACAGGAGATGTCATACAACTTGGTCAAACTCCTAAAGGAAAAGCCACTGAATAGCACACAAAGTCTTCAGAAGCTTTGACTACCAAACACCATGACTGAAATCGGGCTAGTTCATCCAGTAACACTCCTTGTTCCCCAGAGGAAAATTCTAGAGTCGATTCCCACATATTCTGATTGGAGGATTTAATTTGGGTAACAAATCAGACTATGGTTACAAAACCAGCAATGCTTCATGGTTCTGAATACTGGGTGATTAAAAAACAAAACATTAAATTAGTCTAGCAGATATAAGGATGCTAAGATTTATTAGTAGTAATACACTAAGATAGAGAATAATGAATGAATGCATTTGCAAGAAAGTTGAAAGTTACTCCAATTGAGGATACGAGAGAATATTGTAATATTTTGGGCATACAACTAAGACTTATATGTCCACCAATTAGGAAAAGTGACAGAAGCATAATCCATAGAGCTAGGAGGCCTAGAAGAAGGCATAAATGGAGGTAAATAAACATGAACCGAAGCAATTTGAAAGGACTTGAGAGTGGTAAATGTAACTATGGAAATTGATCCTTAATGGAGCATAATGGAAGAAAATGGTTCATATAGCCTACCCCAAAATCTTAGAATTTTGGGATATAAGCATTGTTGATGATGATGTAATTAATCATATTATGACCTTAGTCTTAAAAAAAAAACAAAGACTCATTAGTCAATTAAATTGCAAAATATGACTTCTTGAACTTTTAGGTGTGGCTGCCTGAGTATCTCTACATCAGTAGATGTACAAAGAGGAAGCAATCGTGAACACCAAGACGTAATGAGCTTAGCAATGACGTTTGGGACAGGATCTGCACTCTGGCAAACTGATACCAAGGCTTCCACTATAGCTGGATCTGTAACTGCTAAGTGCAAAAAGTGGAAATTTACAAGAGATGATCTAGGATATACAGATGATTAAATAGCGAAAAAAACATGCATATTAATTTATTATGGTAAAGTTTGGTTGCATAGATGATAGAACAAATAGGAAGAACATCAGGGCCAAAAGGAAGAAAGGAAAGGGGCAAAAACTGCCACTTCAATAGTAAAATCTTATGAACTAAGAAATTCATAGCTCCAACTTTTTTATGTTTTTTTAAGTGAAAAAACTGGAGAAAGCAATATCTACATTCAAATTTCTTCTTATTTGTCTCCTTAAGCTCAAACTTAAGTCAATTAGGTATTAGCATTTTACTACATTTATTTCGCTCCGTTTACGGTATCTCCTTTATTCAATTATTAGGAACTATAAGTAAAAACAGTAATCGTAATCTAGATAATCTCTTCCAAACTTGTTGGTTTTATTACTTGTATTGTCCTTCCTTTATGTTCAGGGGCATCCCTCCATGGTAGCAGTTATATTACGTCAGTCCAGAATTATTTAAATAGAAAAGAAAAACTTGCTCCCTGAAATCTTAAAAAACATCCCAAAAAATTCTAAGCAAGGAAACGTAATTTATAATGATGAAAACCTGGATGTTGTAATCCTTTACATCTCAGCTTCAACATCAAGTGTCAGAGTTCGTGAAATAAATAGAAATAATATGCAGTGGAATTTGAGTGGATAAAGGTTTTGTAATAAACTATAATAGTCAAAGTATTTTGTTTGTCATTTATCTAAAAATCATCAAAGAAATGAAAACTATTCCCTTGACTGAGTTTCACCTATATGGCAAATAACACCATATAAGATGAGTATCACAATCCAAAATTCAATTTTGCATTTCAAGGAATATGCAGATCTAGGTGGCAAACATGCATTGTTCCAGAATTAATTGTGGAAAGCTGCATGCGAATTTATCACAATCATAAAAGATGGTAATGGTTAACCACATCCCAGATAGGCTAGAAACTTGGGGACAATACCACATTATTTCTAGTAATCTTGTGCTAGTTATGTAGAAGCCACGTAACAAGTGAATAGAGAAACCGCCAACATTTTGCGTATAGAAGGCAAAAGTTGGCATCTAATTTCCTTTTAAAACCATCTAGACTGTGTAATTTTAAAACCAGACATTTATATGCTTTCAGGATCGACCAATTTCGTTTATGGTCAAATTATTCAACATGCCAAACACTGTCCTACTCTTCACTGTAAACATCTAACAATTCCTGAACCAACTAAAACTTGATGAGCCCATCACCACCACAAAATATATGATAATCAGACTAGCCACTAAATTCTAGAAAGCTACACAAATCATGATGTAGAACTAGTATGCTATATCACAGCTAAGATTTCAAGAAAATGACCAGATATCTAAGATATTTGTTGTCACATAATTCATACGTGTTAAATATGAAGGAAATAGAAGGACTGACAAACTGAACAAAACCAAGAGTTTGTTCTGGCATTTACATTTCCAGCCCGTCAGAATACCACCAGAAGCCCCAATAACAAATTTAACTTCCCAATTTTGTACGAAATTGCCCCCCAATGATCTAAATACAGAAGTATCAATACTAACAAGCTTTGTTTATTCTAAGCAAACAATATCCACTTGCATAGCTGACAAAAATCCTTAACATCACATTTCTTTGAAAGAGTTCCCCAAACATCTGACATTCCAAGTAAGCAAAATCATTGACAACCTTACACAGCCTTAGCTCTATTTCTTTCCAAACAGATTATTTTATCAATAGGATCAAAAGAGAGAAGAATTTAACTTTAAGCCACATTTAACACTATTAGAATTAATTGTTCATTGATACAAGTATTAAAAAGAACATTAACTAATGCAGATCACGAGATAGAAGACTCAGCTCCCCCAGCAAAGAATCCACCTTTTCCAGACTCTTGATTGCAACCGTGTTGTCCTCCTTCTCAAGGATAGAATTAGCCTCTGAAATAGCGTCTCCCACTACTTACCATAAGCTGAAAATTCATTCTCTTACCATGTTTGTTAGGGACTCGACTAGCTATCTTATCCATAATTTTCATAGATGCACTCATTTCTTCAAGCATTTCACTTGTACCATCCTCCATAATGAAGTCAGAAGGGGTTCTTCTCAGAAGAGACAGATACAAGTCTTTTAGATTTGGAATCAGAAGGGTTCTTCCTATAATCAGCTTTCTGTGTTTACACTGACCAAAATGTAGTCTCTCTCATATTAGATGTTTGTTCTTTCCGTGATTCTTCCCCATTTAACTCCCAAGAACCATCACATAATAGAGATCCTTCACTATTCTTGGAAAGAATCCTTTCAGGAAACTTAATCTGATGCCCTTCTATAATTTCACCAAGCACATCCACCTGAATCTCATATGCAAAATTCTCTATATATGCTTTAATCTTAACAAGAATGCAACAAGAAGACATGCAGGAAATCTGAACTACAGCTTCAACACCTTGACTAGGATTTTCAGTTAAATCCTCCAGCATCCCTCCATCCCCAAAACTTCTTACATTCTGCCAATAGTTTCGACATCCCAACAGTAAATTGGTAAGTTCTTTAGCTTAATCCAGATTTTCCTCTCCCTATTTTTCATAAAAGCACTCCCCAAGCAGACCACTATTTAACAGTAAATTTCCCCAGTGCACAATCGGTGATGCTTTGTGTAACTATATTATTTATATTGTGAGCAAGAAGAACCTTAACCAGAAATTTACCTCTTTGGAAAGGTAAAATCTCCCACTCAGGATTCCATGGACGAAACTTTTCTTATTTCTTCAGTAAAAGCAACTAAAGTTGGCACAGATTTACTAACGAAGAAAATAACAACAAAATTCATAAACTTTCTAACGATGGTAACCATATCAACAGATACATTTAAGCATGCAGAAGATTCAACAAAGCAATATACCTGAGAGATCTTCTCAGATCTAGTACCTTCCCGAGCTACTTCTTTGCCTTTGTTCCTTAATTGATGAGGAAGAGTATCCTTTGGACCAATCGCTTAACCTCCAATGGTCCTACCATACCTTGACCTACGATTTGGATCAAATCTCTTGCAAATCTAGATATCTCCCATCTAACCTCTTCTTGTACATCAGCTTCAAAAAACTCACCTTTAGAACTTGAACAACCCCTAAATCTCCACTCCCATCCTTCGACCTGTTTGTGAATTGAAATCTGAACCACCATAAGATCAAGGGTTCAAAGCTTGAACCCCAGTAAAGTTGTGGCAATCATACTCTGACCCACTCCCTATCCTGATGTTATTCAGATCTGATAGAGCTGGGAGGCTTCATCACCGATCGACCTCTCTTCTGAATCGGAGTTATTTGATCCGTTCTAAAATTAGGATAACCAAAGAAGCCTTGTTCTCTCAACCAGATTCGACAATTTTTTATTTAATGACCAAATCAACCACAACAACGATATTTAATAGGATTCCTGCAATCCATGGCTTGATGAAATTGATCACCACACTTGAAACACAAGCATCTTACCTTCAATTCTTCAAAAAGAAAGATAAAATTTTTCCTTTTGGTTGAATTGATTGAAGAAATTGGCAAAGAAGAACTAGCTTGTAAAAATTAGGGACCTGGATCTCTCCGATTACACTGCCTTAATATATGAGAGATGGAATGGGTCACATAGTTCACCACCCCCACTTCTTTTCATAACACGGCCAAACGAATTACAAATCCGATTGAATTTAAAACCCAAACCCTCCATCATCTTATAAACAACAACATCATCTAAGCCTTTTATCCAAGCACTTGGGATTGTTTTCAGTGAATTTCGATTCTCTTTCCATTGCCATAAAAGAATTACAATATTTCGATCAATTACAATGAAAAAAAATAAAATAAAACAAACGAGAGTACTTATAAATCGTCGCTCTCTTTTACAGAAGTGGTGAGATCTATGGTAGCTATGAGCTTTATTTCGACCCTCGTTGACGATCCGATATTGAAGATTGACGACAGTGGAGATTTCTAGAACCGGCTCTTCCGTTCAGCTGCTGGTCGGAGGAACGCCGTAAGCTCTTGCGCGAAAGAGATCTTGCCAAAAGTCCTCTTTGAGTCTCTAGTATAGGTATTTATAGACATGAAGTTGTTATGGTTGTTTTCTTATAGATAAAAATGAGATCTCATTGTAATCATCAGCAAATATATGGTTTCCTATCCGATTAGATTTGGTCCAGAAATTCATTATATTTGGTCTTGATTTTGTATCCAAATCAGTAACCGAAACCCTGATTGTAGCTTCGCTAGCCACACGAGCTGAGGTAGCCTCACGGGCCATGCGAGGCTAGCCCAGCGAGCTGTGAGGCTAGGGTTGCCTCACCAGCCACGCGAGGTTAGCCCAGCCTCGCTGGCCACGAGGCTAGAATAGCCTTGCTGACCATGCGAGGCTAGTGCAACCTTGTTTCATGCAAAATTTGATTTTGTGGGCTTCTTTTCTTGCCCAATTTTTTTTCTTTTTATAAAACCTCCTTCAAAGTTTTCGAAATCTCACTTTCAAATTCTGGTGAGTTTCGTAATACTTTGGACTCTTCAGCTTCCGACTTACTTAGGCTTCTTGGATGTGAGGCTTTGCTAGCCTCGTGCTTGCGTTCATCACGCGATAGTTTTGCGTATTTGGGCAGCAAACTTCACCTCGAGATTTGCGCCCTTAATCCAGTCCATCTATTTGAACCAGAGACCTCTTTAAGAAGAGTTCTTCCTCTTCTCCATCTGAGCTTATAAACCCATAGAAAGAGACTTCCTTCTCATCAATTTCCCTTTGAATATTCGTGAAATCTTTAGATCAATGGCTTCTTGACGCTCCTCAAGCCATGGTAGCGGTTCGTCACCATCAAGACCTTCTTCAGCGGCTTATCCACCACCAATTGGAGGTAAGTGTGGTGGTCGGTAATCGTCGTTGTCGATCAGCCATAAACCGGGAACGTTTGGTCTTTTATATCTCGCGAGGCTATCGCCATTGCTCAGGCTGTCTTTCAAGCCAAAGAGCTGAAGTTTAATGAAGTCATGAAATGTCATGAGGCGTTAATCATCAGCAAGCGCAGATCCAGCAGAAAGCGGCTATGCGGAACAAGGCATTGGAGGATGTCCGCACTGAAACAGTACAACGCCTTAAATGTACTACACCGTCAAGCCACCGTTGTTACTGAAGAAGACCGTTTGAAGAGCCTGAGGGAAGTGGAGGAGAGGCTAAGGGCTCCGGCAGAATATTGAGAACTCCCCTTTGTATCTCTACTTTCTCTTTTTTCTTTTTTACACACTTTGTACTTTCTCTTTTTTTTCATATATAAAGAATCGTCCTATTTTGCCTCAATCTTATTGCATTATTTTCAATCTTCTTGATAAATAGTATAGAATGATGGAATGAATAAATGTTTGCGATACTCTGATGACAATATTGTTGGGACTGAACTTGGTGAATGGATTTTTTTTTGGGATTGGCGAATGGAAGTAATGAAAAATGGAAACTTACTAAGGGTGTAGGAACAACTTAGCAAGCGAAATGTTTTAGCTATAATACCAGTATGACGGAGTTTAGTTTACAAAGTGGCTCGTCTGGTTGAAAGACAGAGCCGAGATAACTGGTTTGGGATCAAATGGTGACTCGCTTGCTGACAAGTAAAGCCAGTGGTCGGATTAAGGCCAAAGAGTGACTCGTCCGGCTAACAGAGAGCCAGAATGATCGGGTTAGGATCAAAAAGTGACTCATTTGGCTGACAAGGTGAGTCGAAGGTCGGATAAGGACTAAAGAGTGACTCGTCCGACTGACTGACAGAGCCAGAATAATCAAATTAAGATCATAGAACCATAAGATAGAGGTATGACTGATATGTCTACAAGATGATTCGTTCGGATAATAGATAGAATCGATGATCGGGTCAAGATTACGGAGCTATAAACAGAGGTATAACTAACATGCCTATGAAATGATGATAGGGTCAGGATCATAGACTCGTAGACAAAAATATGGCTGACATACCTACAGGGTGATTCGCCTGGATAAAAGACAAAATTCGTGATCGGGTCAGGATTACGGAGTTATAAACAGATGTATAGCTAACATGCCTATGAAGAGATGATCGGGTCAGAATTATAAAATCGTAAATAAAAATATGGTTGTCATGCATACGGGGTGATTCGCCTGAATAACAGACAGAATCCGTGATCGGATCAGGATCACGGAGTCATAAACAGAAGTATGGCTGACATGCCTATGAAGGGATAATCGGGTCAGGATTATAGAACCGTAGACAGAGGTATGACTTACATGCCTACGGAATAATTCGCATGGATAACAAACAGAATCGGTGATCAGGTCAAGATCACGGAGTTATAGACAAAAGTATGGCTGACATGCCTATGAAGGGATGATCAGGATCATAGAACTATAGACAGAGAAATGACTGACATGCTTATGGGGTTATTCGCCTAGATAACAGATAGAATCAGTGATCAGGTCATGATCACGAATATGACTGTTTGTTGAAATGTGTGGGATGATTCAGATTTTACTGTCAGAGATAAGAGCTTAACATGACATGTTTAATCATATGAAGTGATGTGTGAGATAATTCAAATCTCGCTGGCAGAACTAAGAGCTTAACATGACAGGTCTATGAGATTTTTAGCAAACCCCCAGCTATTAACGGATTTGATATGTCTTTACCAATCGTCGTTTGTCTTGGGCTAGCCATGCTATTTCCCTCAGCATGATGATTTGTCAAGAGCTTTGTTTAGACTTAAATGCCAAATATTCTCTCTTCCCTTCGCTTTTTTGGCATTAGATTATTAATATTCATGTCTATACCCCCAGTATGACAGGAATGGTTGAGAATTTTAGTTTCCTCTTGCCCCTTACCTTAAAGGCGTTGGGCTGTTCGCACATTACTCTTTATCATAATAGATTTGTGAGGATTTTAATTTTCTCTTCTCTTTACTTTATCGGCATCAAGCAGTTCATACTTTTACCTCAGCATGAGAAGTTATCGAGGATTTGATTTTCTCTCCCCTTTACCTTTGCGGTTATGGATTGTTCATACTTTTTACCTCAACATAATAAGTTAGCAAGAAATTTACTCTCTTTTCTTTACTTTCGCCGCATCGGGCACTAATGTATCCTTATAGGATAATATTATGACAGATTTGTCATGGGATTTTTAGCAAACCCACAGCTATCAACGGATTTGATATATTTTTACTAATCGTTGTTTGCGTTGGGCCAGTCATATTATTCCCCTCAGTATGGTGAGTTGTCGAAGATTTTGCTTTGGCTTACATGCCAAATGTTTCATCTTCCCATTACCTTAGGGTTTTTTATTATTCATACTTTTTAACTCAGCATGATGGATTAGCGAGAAACTTGTTATTTTCTCTTTGCTTTTGCCGCATTGGGCAATGATGCATCCTTATAGGATAATATTGTGATAGATTTATTATAGGATTTTTAACAAACCATCAGCTATCAACGGATTTGATGTCTTTATCAATCATCGTTTGTATTACGCTAGCCATGCTATTCCCCTCAGCATAATGAGTTGTCGAGAATTTTGCTTGGGCTTACATGCCAAATATTTCCTCTTCCCATTGCCTTGGGCTTTGAACCGTTGATGTTTATACTCTTTCCCCTAGTATGATAGGATTGGCGAGAAATGCATTCGCTTCCCTTGGCCATTGTGGCCTTCGGGTGAAATCGTCTTAATTGATTAGATGGTAAATTCTATTTGAGTAGACCGTCTCTACTGCGGAGGGGCCTTCCCATTTGGTGTTTGAATTTGTTTTTGGTCTTATGGGTCATAATCCCTTTCTTTGAAAGTACTTTCTTTGACTTTCTTCTTAAATGCTTCTAAGATGCGTGCTTGATATAATTTGATCTGTTGTTGTGCTTTTAAGCGCTCTTCGTCAGTGCCTCTAATTCTTGAAGGCTTGAAGCCTCTGCAGATGTTCTTCGGTTGTCATTGTTGTGGCTAATGTAGCTCGCAAAGATGGAATTTGGATTTCAAAAGGCAAGATGGTCTCATGGTCATACACCAAAGGAAATGGTGTATTTCAGTCAGAGTGTAGACTGCGGTTCAGTGAGCCTCCAGGCATTCTCCCAAGTTTTTGTCCCAATCGCGTCAGCTTGAAAAGACAAACTTCTGAAGGAACTTCATAATGATCTTGTTAAAAGCTTTGGCTAGATCATTAGTCGTCGGACTGTAGGGTGTTGAAGCAACATCATGGACTCTGAACTTGTTGTAGATCTCGCGAAGCCTCGACTGGCAAATTGGAGCCCATCATCATGGACAATCTGTCATGGTATGCTGAAGTGGTAGATCACATGGTACTTAACAAATTTAACTACATCTGTTGTCATTACTTCTCTTATGAGAACAACTGCAGCCCACTTAGAGAAGTGTTGGTTACCGCCAGTATAAACTGATGTCGTTTGGATGAGGATGGAGGGCCTAGCTTGATAAAGTCCATGCTCCAAATGCTTGCAGCAAAAGTATGCAAATACTCTGGCAGTTGATGAAATTAGCATGCACTAGCAATCATGGCAACGCTTTGCATACGATATCGTATCGATGATCATTTTCGATCAAAAGTAGCCAAGTTTTCTTATGCAGTCCCAAAGTTTTGGTCCTGGTTGGTGAGCCCTGTAAGCCTTGCTGTGCATTTCTCCAAGCACTTCTTGAGCTTCCTTGTTTGAGAAATGGCAAAGTAGGATACTATCATGTTATTTGCGGTACAGGGTTTGTAGTACTGCATCATAGTAGAGTTTAGCTGCCTTTTCTGTTACTGAGGTTACTTCCTTTGGATCTTTCCTTTGGATCTTCCGTAAGTTCTAGGATTCAAGACTCGATCCAATCTGATGCACTTCATCGGCCTTCAATACTGTTGGAGCAAAGAAGATCAAGGCTCATGACTGTGACACGCTTACTAGACTCAGGTGGCAGTGCCAAAGTCGTGACTAGTGGCACGAGGGCATCGATGTACATATCCTTGTGTTGCAGTATATGATCAATGTAAATTTTTTTCGAATTTGTCGGCCATTTTAATTGCCACTTGATGATAGAGCACAAGGATTTCACATTAACCTCGTACTCTCCAATCATCTAGTTAACGATAAGTTTCGAATCGCCAAACAGCTTGTGGCGTTTCACCTCCCAGCTGCTGAGCTATTTAGAGGTTGATTATAATCGCATTGTATTCTGCCGCGTTGTTGGTGCATGGTTCAGTAAGTACCTCAGGAGGATTACATATTTGTAGAGAGATATCAGTGCTACCCTCACTTTTACCGCAACTCTTCTTCTTGCATGATCGGAGAACAATTGCCAAATTTGTTCCTTAAACTTCAGCAAACTGTCTATGAGGAAGTAGGGATTTTAATATATCCCACCCTCCTGCGACAAGTAGGAGTTGTAATGTATCACCACCCCTTATGAAAAGTAGGAGTTGTATCCCTACTCACTGTGAGAAATAGGAGTTGTAATATGTCCCAAGCTCCTACGGATTCTCTAGTCTTTGATTCTACGAAATTGATTTAGATTCTAAGTTTCTTGCAAAATTGGCCCCAGAAAATCGCGAAATTTATGCTTTTGTTGGTGTTGCGCGATATTTGCTTCGCATTCCGAGTGCAAACTTAGCCTCAATTTTTCTTAGTTGCGGGCTTAGTCTCGTGTTTTGAAGAGGATGAAATCAAGAAAAATTGTTGATCCAGATGAGATTCCTATAGAGATATAGAGATACTTAGGAGGGATTGGTGTGTGGTGACTAACGGATCTTTTTAAAAAAAAATTGACAAACTAAGAAAATGCCAAATGAATGGAGGAAGAGTACCCTAATATGTGTGTATAAGAACAATGGCGATATTCAGAGTTTTTCTAACTATCGAAGAATAAAACTCATGTATCACACTATAAAACTTTGGGAAAGTGTAATTGAACATAAATTACGACAAACTGTTAAAATATCATAGAATCAGTTTGGATTTATGCCGGGACAATTGAAAACAGAAGCTAATCATTTACTTCGTCAACTTATAGAGCAATTCCGAAAGAGAAATAGATATTTGCATATGGTATTTATTGACTTAGAGAAAACCTATGATAAGATTCCATGAGAGATATTTTGGTGGACACTGATGAAGAAAAGAGTTCCCATCAAATATATCGACATAATTAAGGACATGTATGATGGAGTAGTGGCCAATGTCAGAACATGTGATGGTTTAACAAGTGATTTTTCTATCACAATTGGATTGCATTAAAGATCTGCATTGAGCACATTCTTATTTGCTATAGTGATGGATGAGCTTACTAAAGTCATTCGGGATGAGATACCTTGGTATATGCTATTTGTTGATGATATTGTCTTAGTTGATGAGACAAGAGCAGGGATAAATGTTAAGTTAGAGTTATGAAGGCATATATTAGAATCTAGAGATTTTAGATTGAGTAGGTCTGAAACAGAGTATATGGAGTGTAAATTTAGTAAACGACGGACCATAACCTATAATGCTATAAAACTGGATAGACAAGAGATACAAATGAGTAGTCAGTTTAGATATTTAGGTTCTATTATTTAGAATGATGGAGAGATCAATAATGATGTTAACCATAGAATACAAGCAGGCTGGTTGAAATGGAGAAGGGTAACGGGAATTTTATGCGATCGTAACATTCCGTTAAGATTGAAAGAAAAATTTTATAGAACTGCTATTAGGCCAGTTTTATTATATGGTACGGAATGTTGGGCTATAAAGAAACGTCATTCACAGAAAATAAGTGTAGCAGAGATGTGCATCTCCGTTGGATGTGCGGGGCAACATTAGGAGAGATAAAGTGAGAAATGAAGATATTCGTGCTAAGATAGATGTACCTTCTATCGATGAGAAGATGCAAGAAAATCGCTTACGATGGTTTAGTCACATGCAACGTAGGCCTACAAGTCACCAGTTCGAAGAGGGGAGTTTATCAATGTAGAATAAGTTAAAACGAAAGGAAGACCGAAAAAAATATGGATGGAGGTGATACGCAAAGATATAGAGTCTAGAGATTTAAATAAGGAGATATTACTTGATAGAAATGAATGGAGAAGGAATATTAAAGTGATCGATCCGGCGTGATTCTTTTTTTTGGTTCATGTAGCCTACCCCAAATACTTGGGATAAAAGGCTTAGTTGTTGTTGTACTGATCATTAACCATTAAATGGGCAGTCTGGAAGAGAAAGTAATACATATGTTGGTTCGGGAACCCCTTCCCATCATATGATTCCAGCTTCAAGGATTTATAATTTTAGAAAAGGTGCGGACTCCCAGTCTATCGGATAGGGTCTCGTAATTCCTGTTTCTTGTAACCCTTTCCTGTGCATCAATGCTTTCACCTGACTTTGGAGCTTTTCCATCCTTTCGGCGTGGGAGTCAATGGTGTATTCTTCCCTCCTGTCTTCTCCTTCACTATCTGAATATAATACTTGTTTGTCCTTCTTGCTTTTATCGGAAGAAGAAACCCCTGCTCTATCTTCTGTATGTCTTTGTGTATTTTCTAGAACTTTTACAAGCATTGCTTTGAGCTCATTAATAATCTTTTATTGTTCTTGGATAAGCCGCTCTTGTGCTTCTATCCTTTAATTCATTTCGGTCGACCGTTCGGCCATATAAGCTATTCTCCGCCCGGACCGGGAGGAGATATGTGATCATGGTGTTGTTATGCCCGAATGATCACTATGTTCCTCATACTCTTTATATGAACCCCTTGCTAACCTTCTATAGTCACGGGGAGCCGTTGTATCTGTCCTGAGGCGTGTGTGATGATGTGCTTCCTCCATCTCTATAAGACTATATTAGAGGAATATTCTTTAATGATTAGCTTTTTACCTTTATTTATCATGTTCGACGTGATGGCCAGCAGGTCATCATCTGAGTCGAAATCCTGTCTTTATATGCACTTTCTTTTTGGGATATTGGATTCTGACACAGATGACGGCTAAAGACAGATGGCCTTGGGATTTCACAGTGACAATAAGTCAGGACTGCTGCAATTAATTGCTCGCAACAACATGATCGATGAGGCTGCACAGCCCTTCTCTTGTTTATGAGGTATTCTCGTAAGTCTGAAATTTCTTCTTGATGCATTAAGATGACCATCCTGTGTAGGTGGGCCCTATTTCTCGTGCAAAGCCTATTTGACCATGTTCGTGACTCTGAAAAGTCTCGAGAACCATGCTTGTCCGGCCACTGGTTGATCTGGCATCTATTGCTGAATTTAACAGGTTTTGCACAGTACTGTCCATTAGCCTCGTGTCCCACAGTTTCCACGCATGGCTAAGACTTAGCTTTAGTCTCACGTACTAGTTTAACTTCCTACACTTGGTTAGCCTCACGTACTGGTATAGCCTCGCACCCTGGCTTAGTTTCATTCACTGGATTAGCCTCGCGTACTGGCTTAGTCTCGCACACTAGCTTAGTTGGATTAGCCTCATGTACTAATTTAGCCTCGCGTACTAGCTCAGTTTTATTTTTGCTAGGCTGAGACTTAGCCTTGCTTTCATTTTGGTTTATGCTAGGCTGAGACGTAGTCTGGCGTTCAGTTTCACTTATGTTAGGTTGCGACTTGGTCTGTCATTCACTTTGGTTTACACTAAACTGAGACTTAGATTGGCGTTATTTTTCATTTACACTAAACTGAGACTTAGCATTGTTCTCAGCAAAAATCTTACTTTCTTCCATTAAATAACTTAATTACAATGAAAGATGAACAAAAGAAAACAAATGAGAGGATTTATAATTTTTACTCTCTTTTACAATGAATTGTGGGCTCTATATGGCGATGGGATCTATCAAGTAGCTCTTTTTGACGATCTGACGTTGAAATCTTCTTTCTCGATGAAGAATATGGCCGGCCCTGGATCTTCTTTACTGGTCTTCATGAATTCAAGGCTCTCACGCGTAACTCGAATTCTGTAAAGATGCAACAAGCTCAGAAAAAGATCGATCACCAAAACCTTCAAGACTCTCTCGTGTACTTGAATTGCCAAGGGATCAAAAAGATTGAAGATTAATTTATTGAAAATGGATCTCTAAAATCTCCTCAAAAAGGATATTTATAGACTTTATTTTGAAAGTTCTCATAGGAATAGAAGATTTTCATAGGAATAGAAGGTTTCCATAGAAATAATAATAGAAGGTCTTTATATTCATTAAGGATTCTAATCAATTTGATATTGATTTAAATCTCTTAATTTGGAATTCTGATTGGACTCAATTTGGGTATTGGATAAGTCCAAATCTCAATCACAATCAATTTAGGATTCTGATTGGACTCAAATTGGATATTGGATAAACCTAAATTTCAATCACAATCAATTTAGGATTCTAATTGGACTCAATTTGGGTATTGGATAAGCCCAAATCTCAATCACAAACAATTTAAAATTCTAAGAATCTGCTCACACGGAGTTAAATACTCAGAACGCGGAGCTATAGACTTAGCTCCGCGTTTTACTCAACGCGAGGCTAAATCTTAGCCAAACGCGGAGCTACGGAATTAGCTCCGCGTTCTGCGTGGTTATTTCCTTTTTATTGATTTTTGGAAATTTTACCACCAACAAGCATGGCGTTCGATTTCATTTACACTAGGCTGAGACTTAGCCTGGCGTTCAATTTGGTTTACGCTAAACTGAGACTTAGCCTGGCGTTCAATTTGGTTTACGCTAAACTGAGACTTAGCCTGATATTCAATTTCATTTACGCTAGGCTGAATTTAGCCTGGCATTCAATTTCATTTACGCTAAGCTACAACTTAGCCTAGTGTTCAATTTGGTTTACGCTAGACTGAGACTTAGTCTGGCATTCAGTTTGGTTTACGCTAAACTGAGACTTAGCTTAGCATTTAATTTTGTTTCCAGCTACTGCAGGTTCTCCTTTGACATCAAATGTGACGTGTTCTCTAAAGTTTGGAAGGGACACAATTTGCCCTAATAAATTGGTGGTTGAAAATCCAAGTGGCTCTTGATGGTAATGGCCTCCTTATCATTCAAAACTACAAGACCATCTTTTGGTTCAAGTGATTCTTAATGATTTGGGTTCGTAACCTTCATGTGTACTTGCCGTGAGGATCATCTCTTAGTTGGACTAGATGAGCCTAAGGATATGTACTCCTTATATTTTTTTTTAGTCAACTTCGATTACCAACATCTCCACTATCTTTCCAATCTTTTTAACATACACCATCTCCTCTTCAGTGTGTGAGATTTATTTCACTGTGGTCGCCTATTTGTTTTTAGTGAATTTCGATTCTCTTTCCATTGCCATAAAAAATATTACAATATTTCGATCAATTACAATGAAAAAGAAAAAATAAAACAAACGAGAGAACTTATAAATCGTCGCTCTCTTTTATAGAAGTGGTGGGATCTATGGTAGCTATGAGGTTTGTTTCGACTCTCATTGACGATCCGATGTTGAAGATTGACGACGGTGCAGATTTCCAGGGTCGGCCCTTCTGTTCAGCTGCTGGTCGAAGAAATGTCATAAGCTCTTGCACAAGAGAGATCTTGCCAAAGATCCTCTTTGAGTCTCTCGTATAGATAATTATAGACATGAAGTTGTTATGATTATTTCCCTGTAAATGAAGATGGAATCTCATTGTAAACATCAGCAAATATATGGTTTCCTATCTGATTAGATTTGGCCTAGAGATTCATTGTATTTGGTCTTGATTCTGTATCCAAATCAGTTATGGATTTAATCAAAATCATGATTATAGCTTCGCTAGCCACGCAAGGCTGAGGTAGCCTCGCGAGCCACGCGAGGCTAGCCCAGCCTAGCTAGCCGCAAGGCTAGGGTAGCCTCGCGAGCCACGCGAGGCTAGCTCAGCCTCGCTGGCCACAAGGCTAGAATAGCCTCACTGGCCACGCGAGGCTAGCGCAACCTTGTTTCATGCAAATTTTGATTTTGTGGGTTTCTTCTCTTGCCTAATTTTTTTTCTCTTTCTATAGGGATATGCTACATGAACCAAGAGAGAATCACGCTAAATCCATCACATTGATAGTCCTTCTCCATTCATTCCTATCAAATAATATGTCCTCATTTAAACTTCTAGAATCCATATCTTTTTATATCACTTCCATCCATATTTTTTTTGGTCTTTCCTACACTATTTTAACTTGTCCTATATTAATAAACTTTCCTCATCAACCTGCTACATTTATAGGTCTACATTGTACATGACCAAATCATCATAAGTAATTTTCTCGCATCTTCTCTTCAATGAAGGCTACACCTATCTTGGTACAAATATTTTTGTTTCTCACTTTATCTCTTTTAGTGTTATTGCACATCCAACGAAGCATGCGCATCTCTATTACACTTATTTTCTGTAATGACGTTTCTTTATAGCCCAGTATTCTGTGTCATATGATAAAACTGACCTAATAGCAATCCTATAAAATTTTCCCTTTAGCCTTAACGGAATGTTACGGTCGCATAAAACTACCATTACACTCCTCCATTTTAACCAAACAGTTTGGATCTTATGATTGACATCACTATCAATATCTCTATTATTTTGAATAATAGAATCCAAATACCTAAATCAACCACTCATTTGTATTTCTTACCCGTCCAGTATCACAGCATTATAGTCTTGAGTCTACCGTTTATTAAATTTATACTCTATATACTCCATTTTGGACCTGCTCAATCTAAAACATCTAGATTCTAATATTTACCTCCATAATTCCAACTTGACATTCACCCTCAATCATCTTATCTTCACCTAAAATTGGAAAAAGAATTAGAGAAAAAACATTTATGTGACCAATCTTCTTCCTTATTAACAGCAAACAATCATTATGCCAATCAAGATTTTCAACAAAACACTTCTTCCTTGACATTCTTCAAATTATTACCGTAAACAATCAAAAAAGAGTTGAGAAAAAAAATCTAGTTTCTTATAATCACTATCAAGAAGTCGATGCCAAGTTACCTTATTCTTAAGGATTAATTACAGGCAGACCCCCTGTAGTATTAGGGGTGTTAACCCCTGAATTTTGAAACTCTCAAAAAAATCCCTAAACTGTTAACACTGTTAGTGAGAGTTAATTATTTTCACTCTCTTTTTTTATTAAAGTGCACTTTTGTCTCTCATATTCATATTCTACCCTCATCTTTTTTTTTAACCAGCACACTCCCTCTCTCTCTCCTCTCTCTCTCCCTCTCTCTCAGCCACTCACGCTCCCTCTCTGACTGAGATAGAGAGATAGAGAGAGAGTGACTGAGAGAGAAGGATAGAGAGGGAGAGAGAGAGAGAGGGGAGAAAAAGAGAGTGTGTGTGCTAGTTAAAGAGAGGGATAAGTGTAGAATAGGAATTTGAGGGACAGGAATGCACTTTAGTAAAAAAAAAAAGAGTGAAAATAACTAGCCCTCACTAACAGTGTTAACAGTCTAGAGATTTTTTTTTTTTAGAGTTTCAAATTTCAGGGGTGTTAAGTTACACACCCCCAATACTTCAAGGGGTCTGACTGTAATTAACCTTATTCTTAATAACACCAATTGAATCCATGACGAATACTTGATTCTCTAATTATAAATCTTCTTACAATACTCCAATTTTCAGTGATCTAATCACCGACTTCAGCTTCTACTTGTTTCTCGAAAAAAAAATTCAAAGATCTCAAAGATTCCTTATAAATCCCCAGATTTTCCATTGTTCGATCCTCCAAGATTCGTGAAGGCTTCATGAAACGATCATATCTAGATGATGAAGATGAAAAATTCTTAGAATTGAATGACAAAGAAGCTACAGAATGTCAGTGCCCAGCCCAGCACAGAGCCACATTAGATGGCTTTTAATGTTCAAGCATAGCCATTGATGCAACTATGCAAGCATGACCGTTGATGGGTTCATCCATGGCCTAGGAGGAAGAAGGACAAGAGGGTAAAACAGTAATACTTGTAATTGAGCAATATATAAGCTCAGTTTCCTTTTGTGTAACCCAAGCTGAGAAATGAATTATTCTTATCCTCTCTAACTTTCCCTTCTTCTCCAAGTTTCCCCTTTCTTCTTCTTCTTCTTCTTCTTCTTCCTCCTCCTCCTCCTCCTTCAAACCCATACTGTTCCATTATTTTTCTGGTTCTAATCCTTGCTGCAGGAAAAAATGCCAAAGACAACAAGTGGATCAGGTTCTCCCTCTCATCTAACAGAGGGGGAACCTGACACAGAACATTGTGAAATCAATTTGCATCATCTCTGTCTACTACTGTTGACACCATGGCTGATGCTACAAAGCTCCTCCAAACACTTTCAGCTCCAAAACTAAATTTCTAACTACTAGTTTTATCATTTGAATACAATGTTGTAAACAAGAAAAAATAACAGCAAATATATAATAGTTACATGATGTTAGTTTAAATTTTTTTTAAAATATGGTTTAAACCATATTAAATCTAAGAATATATATCAAGCACTAAATTTGAGAAACAACAATTCAAGAAGAAAAAAAAGAACACATATATATAGGCTAGCCCTAGCAGCTCAAATTACCATAATCAAATTCCCAATAAAACAATAAACAACAATAAGAATCCAAATCAACAACAGCATGGAGAGGAGAAGTTACTGCACAGAAATCAACGGATGGATGGATGGATCGAATCAATCGGAGTGCGAGTCGTAGTCGTACAAATCCGAAGACGAAGAAGACGAAGAGGAGCTCCGATTTCGGTAGAATGCGTAGTAATGGGGGTCGGGGTAGACGGGAGAGCAGAAGAAGGAGAAGATGCAGAGGGCGAGGCGGCGGAGGTGGTAAAGAGGGAGGCAGCAGAGGAGATCGATCACCTGATCGCTCGGAAGCCGCTCCGGGTTGCAGGAGATACGCTGGCACAGATCGGCCGACGCCGTCGCCACCCGCCCCACCGCCGCGCTGCGGAACACCATTGCTTGTTGTCGCCGGTGATGATTAGGTTTCTTGATTCCTTTAGGTTTGTTTTAGGTCCGGTCTGGGTTAGGTTGGACCGGTTGGTTGATTTTTCTTCGAGAGTTACTAGATGCGCCCATATTTTTCTTAGTGAGCTTCAATGAGCTCCAAAAGTTAGATATTTTTTTTCTAATTTTTTAAGCTCACTAAGAAAAACGTGGAGCGCATTTAGTAACTCTCTTTTTCTTTTTGGGGGTGGAGGGCTCCGAAGAACCGTGATGCAGAGGACTGGCAAATTGAAGATGAGGTAAGGCTTATTAAACTAATTTGTCATTTGATTGATCAAAGATAATATCTTTAAAGCTCCAGTTTTTTTTGTTGTTGATAGATATAAGTACGATATTTTCGTAGATATCTAAAATATTCTTATCAGTTTTGATTAAAGATGGAACTTAACTTATATTTATGTTAACAACTGATAATAGCTTTTCATTCTCTTCATGTTGATCTAATTAGCGTAATTGGAAAAAAAAAAAAAATGGAGTAAGAGAGGGAGGGGGGCTAAATGATAATTAGTAAATTAGTTATATTAGAAATAATTAAGTAAATTTACTTTAATGGTTATTTTTAATTATGGTTAGTTGATATCTTAGATAAAATATTTAACCGAATGACTGACTACCATAAGGTGATTCTCATATTATTAGGGAGTAATATCTAAATAATGATATGTATGAAACTAATATATAAACATGAAATTTGTTAAATACTCATATCCTAAAAATTTGTTAAGTCAATGGTACAATGCCATATAGTTCATCCATTGCATGAGACTGGGAGTGTAATAATCTAGGTTCAAAAGTCTTCATCCATAGGCCCACAGTCGAAGATGGTGGGAAATTTTCCCATACTTTCATAATCTCCTATTTCATTTCTTTCTTTTTTTTTATAGAAAGTGATAATGATAAGAATACTAACCTCCAATTATATTTTAAGTTCAACATGACACATAAATAATTTTATTTATTTATTTATTGCTTAAAAATAATCACGCTTAGCCTTGCTTAATTTTCGTAATGGTGGGAATTTCCAACGCATATTTCTCTATGCTCGCTTGTGGGTGCATAAATGAACGAGCATCTTCGGCCACAGCCAAGGTTGTACTAAGAATACAGTAACATCATATAAATCTGTTAGAAGAAAATTATTGATTTACAAATTCAATAATATATTTATATATACATAATAGAGACTCCAATAAAATGTAAACAATTCATCTAATTTATAACTAGAATAAATATATAGTTTGATGAGCACAGGTGTACCTAAAATGAAGAAAACTATTTATCAGAACCAATGATATGATTAAAAAAAAAAGCATATGAAAATTATTTAGAAGCTCAAACTAATATCATGTGAGAGTAAGGGAAAACGGGTGGGTCACATTCGAGGTCACAAAAACTCGGTCCCTTTACACTCGTACACGTCATGCACCACCAACTAAGCACCTACAGGCATCTGTATGGCGATGTATAGTGGGCCCCGCTGTCTCTATCTCTGTCAGGCTCCGCAACTTCCGAACAAGACGGCCAACTCGAATGGGAGGTTCGGGCAAGGGTGGCTGCCCCCGAGAGCATCCGATCCAGCTCAGCAAACTGACGTGGCACCAGCTCAGCGGGTCCCACGCCGATACCGCCCATCGTCACCTCCGTTGCTCGAGTTATTAAAGCCGCCTCCTGCGAAAGAGAGGGGAAATGCCGTAGACAGGGATGAGAATTGGGACACAGTTTCGAATATTCCGAGGGAATATCGGGTCCAGATCCGCTAAGACGGAGGTATTTAAACCTCGGATCCTCAGATGTCTCTGATCCGAACCAGCTCCTCTCTCCTCGCGGCGGCGGGAGACGAAGAGGAGGGCGGCGCCGACATCGCTTAGGTCCAGTCGAATCCGATCCTCAATCAAAACGGTATCATAGGAAATTGGATCAGGTTTTGTGATCTCCGTCGATTTTGGAAGTTTCTGCTCGATAAATAAAAGTAATTTTTTGGGAGTTAATTTCTACGTTTTCCCCCCACTTAATGGGTTTCGTGATGATTGTTATGCTTTGTTTAGGTTTGGAAGAAGCTAGAGTTTGGCTGAAGACGATGGCGGCGTTGATAACCATCGCCGACACGGTGCCGATCCCGTCGGCCGATCTCGACTCATCGGAACAAAGCGAACTGGAGACTGCCACGTGTCACTGCTGCGGACTGATTGAAGAGTGCACGCTGGCCTACATCGCCGCCGTTAGTAGAAGATATAACGAGCGTTGGATCTGTGGACTGTGCTCCGAGGCGATTAATGATGAGATCTGCAGGTCGAAGAGGCTGATCTCGACGGAGGAGGCGGTCAACCGCCACGTTAGCTTCTGCAGGAGGTCCGGCGATCCGCCGGTGATTGATACGGCGGAGGACTTTATCGCGGCTATTAGGCAGATTTTGCGGCGGAGGTTGTATTCGCCAAGGGCGGTTAGGTCACCGGCGGTGCCTGGAATAGGAGGGCCCTGACTCCTGCATCAGTTTTGGTATTTTGATATGTTTTTTAATATTTTATGTTTTTTAAATATGTACAGTTTATATTGGTGGAACAAGGAGTTCGCAAAGGAAAAAAAAAAAAAAAAAAAAGGAAGAAGAAAAGGAAGAAACGAAGTAGCTTGGGAAGCTAGTTGCCATGTATCCATTTGACATGCTAGCTTCTAAATGTATCAATACTTGTTTGTTATGACCAAATATCAATGAAATATCAAATGTGTATGTTCTTGCCTTAAAAAAATTGTGAGTGCACATACTTTATTAACGTTCTTTAAAATTCTCAAGAAAGCACAACTTGACATTTTCAAGAATAATAGCTCTGTATTGAGTTCATGTTCTCTGCACAGACTTCCTATTTGGGGAAAAAAAGTGTTCTCGAGTTAGTTATGCACTTATACATTGATTTATTAACCGATACAGATAAATGTTTATCTTAAATGAGAAATAGATAGATATATAATAACCATGAATAAACATGTCATAAAATAATTTATTAATATCCTTTCAAAAAAGATCTAAATCTGAAGTGAAAGAGGTCTGAGGACATTTCACGACGGTGCGAGAGTACTCTCAAAGACAGTATTGGAGAAAAAAAAGCAAATAAATTCAATTTCATCACAGGTCCCAATAAGTGGGTAATAAATATCTACTCGTCGACGTATCAGAGATCAGTACTTGCACGGCTTTAGCATCAACTACAAAACTCTGTTCGCCGTATCCATGTCGGAATGTGAATTTGTCGATCATCTACTCCTTGCACAATTGCTTAGTCAACTCAGTTTTTAACTTGACTAATTGCAAGATGGAGGCACTGAATCATCCACTTATTGACAGTCATGCTCTCCCTTTGACCTTTGCAACTTTGTTATCTGATTAGGATCGTCGCTTTTTCCGTGGTTGTTTATGGAAGGAAATGACTTTAGTTTGGATTCCCCAAACATAATCATTCACAATGAAAGATAGACGGTGTGTGTCCTACCGATTAATATCATAATAAAAAAATACTTGAAATCATCCATCTTAGCAACAATTCCACAAATCATTACACTGCACCTATGTATAATAATAATAAAAATAAGCTATAACTCATGTAAGTTTGCTCCAATGACAATTTTTTTTTCATTATCTCAAATATATTTTTTAAACTTATTCTAAATTTCCTAGAGTTAACTTCAATCAAGTAGATACAAGGATTAGTGGTTCTTTGTAGATATAATATCTTGTATTAACTAGTTAAAATAAATAAATAAACTCAAAAAATCTATGAAATCTGACTATAAAAAAAATTAATAAGACAAATCTTAAGATTCAACTTAATAGTTTTTTCGATGATAATTTACTAGAGATTTTGGATGACGTCATTGTGTTTGGTTTGAAAGAAAATAGAAGAAAGAAAAAGAAAGATAAAAAAAAGAAAAGAAAAAGATGATGAAAATTGGTTTTTTTTTTTTTTTGATATTTACTTGAATCTATTCTTTTTTTTTTTATTTTCTTTCGAACCAAATAATGAAAAACTTTTGTTTTTTATTTTCATGGATTAATTATACTCAGACTCCCTGTAATATGGAGGTGTATAACTTATAATCCATAAAGTTTTAAACTCTCATTTAAACTCCTTGGACTGTGGAAAAAATATATTCGTCTGAAATTTTTTGTTAATTTTTTTCACGGTCCAGAGAATCTATATGAGAGTTTTAAATTTTAGTGATGATGAGTTATGCATTCCTCGTACTATAGAGGTCTGAGTGTAATTAACCTTATTTTCTTTTATTTTCCTTCATTTTCCCTCAAACAGAGAGCATTCATACCGGTTCAATCTCTTTTCAAGATAAGCTAATCTCTTACCGAACCAACTGGTTGCGTAAGCGAACAACATGGGGAGCACTCGTACCGGTTCAATCTCTTTCCAGTGTTAGCTAATCTCAAACCGAACCAATCGGTCGAGTACTCGAACAACGCGGGAGAAGCAAATCCCGTACCATCACGGGAAATTCACTACATTTATCTTAGAGAGCACCATTTTCCCCTATGTTGTAAATCACTTTAACATTGTGCTCACTAAGTAAAATGCTGTGCGTATATAGAATTTCCCTTCCATCACCCTCTCTTTTGTCATGGTCCCTATCGGAACCCTAAAGTCCCTTCGATTCCCAAAATTTTCCCAAACCGAAACCCTAGCTCCAATGAATTCAAGAGAAATCAACTAAATTCGTCGTCATGGCGACGTCATCAAACCCCCGTCGTAAGTTCCAAGCAATCTTCAGCTCTTTCTGCTTTTTAATTCTACTCCGATTTCTCTTTAGCAATATTTCCACCGTAAACCCTAAACTTTCAACCAAAATCCCTCGCCGGAGAATCTCCGAGCTCCCAATAACCAATTCGACGCATCAATCTATCGAAAACAACCAAACGATTGAGAAACCCACGCCGTTTTGCTCCGGAATCGCCCAGCACGAGGGTTTTCAAAGCGAATGTGGGTTTCTTAGAGCTCATTCGCACTGTAATTCCGATGGATTGATCGATTATGTTGCTTTCTTCTACTGTACATGCTCTAATGTTCGAATCTTGGGATATGCTGTGCTCTCTCTGTGGTTGATTGCTCTCTTTTATCTGTTGGGCAACACTGCAGCCGATTATTTCTGCCCTAGCTTGTCAAAGCTCTCAACTTTGCTGAAATTGCCACCAACGATTGCGGGGATTACGCTTTTGCCGCTTGGGAACGGAGCGCCAGATGTCTTTGGTAGCATTGCGGCTTTCCTGGGGACCGGTAATGGGGAAGTTGGGCTTAATAGTGTATTGGGTGGAGCTTTGTTTGTCACTTCCGTAGTAGTTGGGCTTATTTCTTTGTCCGTCGCCGAGAAGAATGTTCAGATTGATCGGACATGCTTTATTAGGGACATTTGCTTCTTCTTGTTTACTTTGTTGGCATTGTCCTTGCTCTTGGTATTTGGAAAGATTGGTGTTTGGGGCGCAACTCTTTTTGTTTCTGTCTATGTAATTTATGCTTTTGTTGTGGGGGCGAATGAGGTATTGTGGAAATATATGAAGAGGTTGAAGTTGGATGTTTTGATGCCGTTGCTACCAGTTAGAGGAAGCATTTTGTCTCATGGAAGCAATGAGGATGATTTGGTTTATAGTCTGTTGCTTGATGATTTTATCAGTGATGGCCCGAAGCTGGATACCTCACTGCCTCAGTGGATGTGGGCTTCAAATTTGGCCATTTACTCTAACCGAGAGGAAAATACAAGGCCTTTGTGGGGCTGGAGTGAGGATGGAGAGGAGGATTATGGTAGAAATTTCTCTTTTGCTAAGATACTTTCGCTGTTGGAGATGCCACTGGCTCTTCCAAGAAAGTTAACTATACCGATAGTTGAGGAAGAAAGGTGGTCGAAAGGATATGCAGTTGCTAGTGCTTCTTTATCACCTGTACTCTTGGCATTTCTTTGGAGCTCAGGAGACAAAGGTGTGGTGATCTCTGTTGGTATTATTTTAGGCATCGCTTTTGGGGCTCTTGCTTTCTCTTTCACGAGATCTGATCGCCCACCTCAAAGGTTCTTGTTCCCATGGGTTTTGGGAGGGTTTCTTATGAGTGTATTGTGGTTTTATATCATTGCTAATGAGCTAGTTTCCCTTCTAGTGGCATTTGGCCTGATTTTGGAGATCAACCCTGCAATTCTTGGATTAACAGTTATGGCATGGGGAAATTCGATGGGTGACCTGATGTCAAATGTAGCTTTGGCAGTGAGTGGAGGCGATGGTGTTCAGATTGCCATGTCAGGATGCTATGCTGGGCCAATGTTTAATACGCTTGCTGGTTTGGGTATTTCCATGTTACTTGGAGCCTGGTCATCTGCACCAGCACCTTATTTGCTTCCACAAGACAGTTCTCTCATATATACTATGGGTTTTCTAATGGCTGGCCTTGTGTTTGCACTTTTTATTTTACCCCAGAATGGTATGCGTCCTAATAAGTTGTTAGGGGTTGGGCTTATAGCCTTATACCTTGTATTTCTCTCTGTAAGGATAAGTGGTGTGACAGGTACTGTATCATTGGCTGGTTTACATTGACCATGTATATATTCGTAGAGAGGATATGTGTTACGCTAAGAATGGATTTTATTAGTCTTTCTACTTCAAGTGAAGACACACTATATTCATGGAGTCTTACCATATATGTCTGGAATTAAAATGACTTCTTATGATATTATTGGAAAATATCAGAGAGAAAATTTCATGTTCGTTCTTCAGTTCAGATGGTTTCACCAATCATCTTGGTTTGTTTGAGTTCTGCTGTGCGATCATGTAACAAATTTTACAACTTACCCATTCTCAGTTCTCTTGCGGTCATCATCTTACTCTTGCTTGCTGCTGGTTGGGTCAGGGTTATCAAATTCTATCTCAAAAGTCATTCATGGTACGCCTCTCACTCTTTTTTTTTTTCCTGATAGATGTGCTTTAAATAGTGATACTTTTTCTGGCTATATCACTCTGAATCTGGCTAATTTTGATTAAATCCTGACCAACAACTTGAATTATTATCGTTATATTGCACACTCAACTTTTTCTTTATAGTTCATATTCATGTTTCAGAACAAATTCTATTGTAAGTCAAACATGTTGGTTTTTTGACTTCTCAGAGGCTTGGATCTCACCATTCCACTGTGTTGCCATATCTTATTTCAAAGATGTTAAACTCTTAACTATAATCCGATTATATTTTCTTGAACTTCGACCAGTTTGTTAAGTGCATTACTCGTTCAAATACATAAAATTGTACACATTTGATTGCATATCTCTACAACTGAAGCATGCCCTTCCCTTGTGCTATGTTTTCAAAAGGTTTCATGCAGTGGACACTCCAGGATAATCAGATATTTACAACAATATAATTTGTCCAATTACAATTGCTTTATTGAGATATACAAGGAAATTTTTCTGTGTCATGCATATTGGTGCAAGACTGACACTTTTATGGACAATTAAGAACAGTAGATTATGTGATTAAAAGTACAAACTCATGTAATTATTTTTTCAAGACAATCTACCAATGTTCAAGAATGCGTTTTTAATATTCGTGCGGTCAAGGACCGCATAACGCATAATCGGATTATGCACCGACTATGCGGATTACGCGGAATTATACGGAATATTAATATTTTAATATATATTAATATAATAATTATAAAAAAAATGGATATATTAATGCTATAAAACTATAAAAAATTATAAATAATAACCGTAAGCATATAAAATGAATATAAATTGGCTCTACATAAAATGAATATAAACCGTAAGCATATTAAGCAAACTTGTAGGCCAATTTATGATAGCTTCAACTTGCAGTTTCAAATTTTTAGAAAGATCTAGAATTAATCAACTCTAATCAACAGATTCAACACAACAGGTTATGTTGTTACTTAATCAACACAACAGAAATAATAAATAGGCAGGCCGGAGGAGATAATACACAAAAAAATATGCTCCCTTTGGATAGTAATTCTTTGTTACTTAATCAACACAACAGGAATAATATAAAAAAAAAAATTTCAAAACCGAAAAAGTTCCAAAATCTTAACTGGAAAAAAAATTTACCTGCTCAGCGCTGCCGGAGAGCTCGTCTTGACGACTGCAGCTGCTGGAGGAGATGTCGCCGGTGAGATCGGAGAAGGGAAAGAGCGAACGGTGAGTTAGGGTTTTGTTTTCACTGGTTTGGAGACTCGACTGTAATACCCCAAAAATTCGAGCTATCTTTATTGCTTTTTCTAGACCAGTGGTGCCGAATAAGTTAACCGAAGTCAATTTTAGACACCGAAATAACTTTCGGTTAATATAACTTTAAATCCACAAACCCAAATGATATTAGGTCTTCACGATTATTAGTTTTATAATATTTAGGATTTTTGGAGAATTTTCTTACGAGGCCGAAAAATACTCTCAAAATTGTTAATTTAATAAAATTAAAATTATCCTCTAATTATTTCGGAATTTCGATTCATTTATTCCGGACATCGAAACAACAAACGGATAATTTTGTAGTGTTCTCTTCGTCGAGCACTACGTCCTACATAAATTTTGTTGTATTTGGAGAATGTTACACGAAACCAAAATTATTAAATTATTAAATTATTAAATAAATAAATAAATTAATTAATTAAAATAAATAAATGAGACGGTGAAGGTTTGGTGTGTTGTCGTGATTGAGAAAGCGAGTGGCATGAGATTGCAGGAGGTGTCACATGGGAGAAGAATAGTGGTGAGGTGGTAAAGGGAGAGGGAGGAAATAAATAGGCTCACCACACCACTGAATTATTCTCCTCTCAGCCCCAGAAGCTCTCTCTCTCTTCTCCTCTCGGCCAAATATCATCAACAAAGGAAAAAAAAAAAAAAGAAAATTCAATAACACTGGACCGGTCAGCCCAGCCCAGTAAAAGAAAAAAAAAATGAAATTAGTGGGCTTGGGCCTAGTCTGGGCCTGACAGAAAAAAAATATATAGAATAAAAATAAGTGTGAATTAGTGGGTTTGGGCTTGGACTGGACAGAAAAGAAAAAGAAAATAAAATTAAAATAAAAATAAGAAAAAAAAATGGGAATTTAGTAGGCTTGGGCTTGATGGATTAATTAGACATAATTGATAAATTAATAATAGTAATAAATTATATTTAAATTAAAAGAGAAATGCATATTAATATATATGATTGAGCCTAGAAATGTAATAAATACATACGTTGGATTTAAAAAAATAATAATCATATAGTATTATTGTATGATTCACTTGATTCCCAAATTGGATTGTTAATTGACATTGAGAATGAAACCAGATTATTGTAATAATTTTAATGATATGCATTGTGGTACAATTGTGCACTAACATCTATCATGTTACATGTCATGTGCTTTGATATTACAAGTCATGTGTTTTAATATTACAGATCATGTGTTATGATACTACATGTCATGAACAGTCATGGAAATGCAAGTAGGTTATCATGAATTGAAAAAAAAAACAATTAAAGAAAGATTATTAAATTTTCATGTGCATAATTCATTATGAACACGGGGACGGGAGAAACTATATGATGGATAAGAGCCTTGCCGTATAAGGATTGATTGTATGGTTAGGGCCGGGATTCTTTTACTGCAGCGACCTGGGTGATTACTGGATCACCAATTGATATTTACCCAGAGTGGTATGTCCGTACTGTAATACAGTACGGAACTTGATTGAGTGCCTAGCGGCATGTCATGGTTCAGCGCCATGAATATTGGAGCCGGGTCCCGGGTATGCACGGGCACTTATACGACAATGGAGAATAGCGCTATCTTATCCATTAATACAGTTTCAAATTTTAAATTGGACGATGACTGAGGCCAATAGAATATATGATTAAATAGATAGAGTAGTTATTGTCATGTTCATTTATTTATGCATTTATTTATGCTTGACTTCATGTTAATTTATATGTTGCCTTCATGTTACTTTATAAGCACACAAACAACACTGGCATAAACATGCTCATGCACACTGATATTCCTGTACTATGATAGTACACAATTCCTATTTTAAATGTATTACTTGCCGGATTTAATCCTCTGGGTTTTGAACCCAGATTTGGAACGTGAAGAAGGGGATCCAACTCCAGTTGAAGACCCGTACTTCGTTGGACAGATCGAGTGACAATATGCTAGCAAAGTACCCCTGGAGAACTTTTGTATATTTTGTTTATATTTCCTTTTGTCTGGGCACTGTTTTTCTCTTCGACTCTTTTGTGTTCATATTTAAAGCAGTGTGCCATTTTATGTAATGAACTCTTTGTATAAATGAAATCATTTTAGTTTCAGACATGTTATTTATTCATCTGATTGTGGCAGTAGTTACAGTTATTCCAAGATCCTATGACTGTTGGGTTGTCTAGTGCAAGTAATAAGTAACGCCCTTCGTTTTGGGAAGCAGCTGAAAAACGGGGGCGTTACAAGGATGGTATCAGAGCTTAGGTTTAGGTGGAAGACCATAGGGCTACGGCCACATAAGAACATGTCTGTGACTTATTCGTAATTGTTTCTTATTCCTTGATACCTATAAGATCTAGTATCGTGCCTATCCTATTATTTTCTACTCGTTTGAGGTATTTATCTTGAATTCTTTTTATTGATCCTTATCTGGTCCGTTGCAGAATAATGTCGACCCGATCTCATGCAAGTACGAGTGCAAGTCCGATAGATGATACGTCTGATCTTAGGAGCCTTGTTCAAAGAGTAGTACAGACGCAGGAGATCATTGCAACGATATTAGAAAGACTGTTACAGTCTAAAGAGCCAGAAAGGACTAGAATGGTGTCGGACTTTCGAAAACTGCAACCATCAGTATTTTCTGGAACAGAAGGACCACTGAAGGCTGAATAGTGGATTGTAGATATGGAGAATCTTCTAAGGACTGCAAGAATTCCAAAAGAAAATCGAGTAGAGGTAGTGTGCATTTAGTTGACTGATATAGCTAGAACATGGTGGCTTGCTGAAGAAGTAAAGCACAAAGAACCTCTAACCTGGGAGAAGTTTGTGGAAGCATTTCTTGCTAGATTCTTTCATGCATCAGCAAGGTAAGAAATGAGGAAGAAATTTCTGACATTACAGCAAGGAGATCGGACTGTAGACGCCTATGCTACGGAGTTCGTGAGGCTCAGCAGATTCGCTTCAAACCTGGTAGCTGATGAAGAGGAGCGAGCACATATGTTCCAACAAGGATTGAGTTATCATCTAAGAGAGCATCTAGCAGGTCATAACTATAGGACCTACTCGGAGATGTTTGAAACAGCGTGTCGCCTGGAGCAAGTAGCTAAGGAAGGGAGGCCGCGACATTTAAAAGGCCATTTAATCAGGGAGCAAGTTCTTCCTAGAGATTTGGAGGTCCTCCGGCAGAGCGACAAGCAGTGGTTAATAAAGAAGGTCCTTTAGTATGCAATTTCTGCAATAAGCCGGGGCATGTTCAGAAGCAGTGTAGAAGAGCTTTGGGGCTTTGTCTGATATGTGGATCAGCAGATCATCAAATAACTAATTGTCCAAGAGCACAGTTAAGGCAACAACCAGCAGGCGGAGTTCCTTATCAACCAGCATTGAGACCAGCTGCTGTGGGACTACAGAATCGGAGGATTGAAGGACCGAACCAGAAGAGATCCTTGGAGACACAACAACAAGCCTATACCAGAGCCCAAAGAGGAGCAGGACAGAGACAAGGATAGGTTAGACTAATGAATGCTGAGCAAGCTCAGACCACTGGGGGAGTCGTGGCAGGTACGATTTTAGTTGGCAATACACCAGCAACTGCTCTATTTGATTCTGGAGCTTCACACTGTTTTATCTCTATCATGTTTGTTTCCCGCAATTCTATTGATTTTGCAATCTTAACTGCGGGGTGGAACATTAAGACTGGGAACGGTAATATCATGACTAATAAGGAATGTAGGCTGTCCCTTAGTGATTAAGGGAAGAGAATTTTATGCCAACTTGTTAGTTATCAACGGAGGAGGATATGATATTATCTTAGGTATGGATTGGTTGTGTAGCTTCCATGCGGTGATAGATTGTAGGAAAAGAAGGGTAATATTTCAGATTCCTGGCTGTTCGGAGTTTGAATTTATTGGTGGAAGTCAATCTCTAGAACCAGCTAAATCTAAGGTGTCCCCAAAAGGAGGAGTTTTGGAGGCTATGGAAGTAGGAGAAGGAATGATCCCAGTAGTATCAGAATTCTTAGATATATTTTCTGAAGAAATACCTAGACTACCACCAGTAAGGGCGGTAGAATTTACTATTGATATTATCCCTGGAGCTGAACCACTTTGTAGGCCACCTTATCGGATGGGAGTTGTAGAGCTAGAAGAAGTTAAGAGACAAGTAGATGAGCTACTAAAGTTGGATTTTGTGAGGCCCAGTGTTTCACTTTGGGGAGCTCCAGTGTTATTAGTAAGAAAGAAGGATGGGAGTCAAAAACTGTGTGTGGATTATAGAGGTTTGAATTCAGTAACAATTAAAAACAAATATCCATTACCTAGAATAACTGATCTGTTTGATCAATTGGGTGGAGCAAGAGTATTTTTAAGGATAGATCTTCGTTCTGGATTCCATCAAGTAAGGGTCCGAACAGAAGATATTCTAAAAATTGCATTTAGAACCAGACTTGGTCATTATGAATATTTGGTGATGCCATTTGGAGTGACTAATGCTTCAGCAGTGTTTATGAATATGATGAACCATATTTTTGCTCAGTATCTAGATAAATTTGTTGCAGTATTTATTGATGATATATTAATCAACTCTAAGAATAAAGAAGAGCATGCTGAGCATTTGAGAACAGTTTTGCAAACTCTTAAATAGCAGAAGTTATATGGGAAACTGAGCAAATGTGAATTTTGGTTGGATAAGGTTGCTTTCTTGGGTCACATAGTTTTAGGAGATGGTGTATCAGCTGATCCTAAGAAGATAGAAGCTGTAATGGATTGGCCTGTACCGAAATCAGTGTCGGAGATTCAGAGTTTTCTGGGGTTGGCTGGATATTATAGGCGATTTGTACAAGACTTTTCAAAAATTGCATCTCCTCTAACTAAATTGACTAGGAAAGGAGTGGAATATGTCTGGACGGAGGAATGTAATAAGGCATTTGAAGAATTAAAACGAAGACTGACAACAACACCAGTGTTGGCAATTCCAAACAATTCTAGGGAAATGAAGGTCTATAGCGATGCTTCAAAACAGGGATTGGGATGTGTATTGACACAGAATAGAAGAGTAATTGAGTTTGCATCAAGACAATTGAGATCTCATGAGAGAAATTATCCAACTCATGACTTGGAATTAGCAGCGGTGATTCATGCTTTGAAGATTTGGAAACATTACTTGCTGGGACAGAAGGTAGAGGTATATACTGATTATAAAAGTTTGAAGTATATTTTCACTCAAAAGGAACTGAATATGAGACAGAGACGATGGTTGGAGTTGGTAGCAGATTATGATTTGGAGATTAAATATCATCTAGAGAGGATTAATATTGTACCAGATGCACTGAGTAGGAAACCTACAGTGGAGAGATTAACTCAACAAAGGGAACTTTTAATGGAGATACAAAGAATGGAATTGGAGGTAATTTTACCAGGAGTGACAGCACAATTTATGGAGATACAATTACAGTCACCATTGATAGAGCAGATTAAGGAAACTCAAGTTGGAGATGAAAATTTTCAGAAACTAAAGAACAAAATGGAAGCAGGTAAGAGATCAGAAATGAAAATATACTCAGATGGAGCTATTAGATTCAAGAAAAGATTGTGGATGCCAAAGGAAGAAGTAAGAGATAGAGTTTTACAGGAAGCTCATAGATCAATATATTCTATTCATCTTGGGAGCAATAAGATGTACAAGGATATGAAAAAGTATTTCTGGTGGCCAGGCATGAAGAAAGAGATTGCCAGATATGTATCTAGATGTTCTACTTGCCAGCAAGTGAAGGCTGAGCATCAAAGGACAGCTGGATTGCTCCAACCATTAGCAATACCGGAGTGGAAGTGGGAACAAATATCGATGGACTTTGTTACAGGTTTACCTAGGAGCACCAAGGGCAATAATGCAATTTGGGTAATTGCGGACCGACTGACTAAATCGGCTCATTTCGTTCCATTTAGAGTTGGTCAGTCAACAGAAATACTAGACAGAAGATTTATGCAAGAAATAGTGAGATTGCATGGAGTTCCAGCCAGGGTTGTGTCAGATCGAGATTCAAGGTTCAGATCACACTATTGGGAGAAATTAATGGATAGTCTGGGAACACATTTAGATTTATCTTCAGCTTACCATCCACAAACAGATAGTCAATCAGAACGGACTATCCAAGTACTTGAAGATATGCTTAGGGCATGCGTGTTGGATTTTGGTGGATCTTGGGAAGACTATTTGTATATGGTGGAATTTTCTTATAATAATAGTTATCAGGAGAGTATCAAAATGGCACCATTTGAAGCCTTGTATGGGCAAAAATGCAGATCTCCATTATGTTGGGATGAGATTAGAGAACGAAGTATTTTGGGGTCAGAGTTGATTACTCAAGCAACAGAGCAAGTGAAGGTTATCAGAGAACACATGAAGGCGGCTCAAGACAAACAAAAGAAATGGGCAGATCAACGTAGAAAACCACTGGAGTTTGAAGTAGGAGATAAAGTATTTATTAAGATATCTCCGATGAAAGGTGTGATTAGATTTGGGAAGAAAGGAAAGTTCAGTCCAAGATACATCGGGCCATTTGAGATTGTGGAGAGGATTGGAAGTCTTGCCTACCGATTATCATTATCAGTAGAGATGGAAACTGTTCATGATGTTTTCCATGTATCACAACTGAGGAAATGTTTGGGTGAAGTGCACAAAAAAGTGGATCTGTCCGAGGTAAATTTGAAATCAGATCTAAAGTATGAGAAGCATTCCATAGCAATTATTGGCCGACGGGAGAAGGTCCTTAAGAATAAAGTGATACCGTTGGTTCTTGTTTCCTGGGACACACAATCACCAAGAGATTCAATTTGGGAGCTTGAAAGGGACATCAGGACAAAGTACCCATAGCTTTTCTCATGATCAGGTATGTCAATTAAATTTATTTTTATATCAGTAGGTACCCGTGAATACAAGCACGTCTTCTAATTTGAAATTTCGAGGACGAAATTTCTTTTGCTAGGTGGGTAGGATGTAATACCCTAAAAATTCGAGCTATCTGTATTGCTTTTTCTAGATCAGTGGTGCCGAATAAGTTAACCGAAGTCAATTTTAGACACCGAAATAACTTTCGGTTAATATAACTTTAAATCCACAAACTCAAATGACATTCGGTCTTCGCGATTATTAGTTTTGTAATATTTAGGATTTTTGGAGAATTTTCTTACGAGGCCGAAAAATACTCCCAAAATTGTTAATTTAATAAAATTAAAATTATCCTTCTAATTATTTCGGAATTTCGATTCATTTATTCCGGACATCGAAACAACAAACGGATAATTTTGTAGTGTTCTCTTCGTCGAGCACTACGTCCTACATAAATTTGGTTGTATTTGGAGAATATTACACGAAACCAAAATTATTAAATTATTAAATAAATAAATAAATTAATTAATTAAAATAAATAAATGAGGCGGTGAAGGTTTGCTGTGTTGTCGTGATTGAGAAAGCGAGTGGCATGAGATTGCAGGAGGTGTCACATGGGAGAAGAATAGTGGTGAGGTGGTAAAGGGAGAGGGAGGAAATAAATAGGCTCACCACACTACTGAATTATTCTCCTCTCAGCCCCAGAAGCTCTCCCTCTCTTCTCCTCTCGGCCAAATATCATCAACAGAGAAAAAAAAAAAAAAAAAAAGAAACGGAAAAATCAAACCGGACCGATGATTCGAACCAAATATTTGAGATCGAGCCAAGGCAAGTAATACTGTTATTTTCGTTCTTTTCGTCATTTTATTTATATTTATTTCCGTTCGTTTCGTTATTTACATTTGTATACGTAAATTATTTTTTTTTTGAAAATGCTGGATTCATATTTTAGATTATTAATTGACATTGAGAAGTAAAGCAAATTATTAGGTCAATTTTGATATATATATATACATATTATTACAGTTGTTTATTTTCGGTTTTAAAAAAAAAAAATACATACTTTGATTTTAGCCATGCAAAATTAACTTAGCCATGCAAAATTAGAATGGAAAAAAAAAATAATAATAGAAGGAGAGAGTTGGTGGATTGGGCCGAAAGAAGAGAAAGAAAAGAAAAAAAAAAAGAAATGGTAATCTGGGCCTGGCCCAATCCAGAAAAAAAAAAAGAAAGGAAAAAAAAAAGAGTGGTGGGCTTGGATTTGGGTCAGGGAAAAAAAAATATATTAAAAAAAAAAAAGAAAATTCAATAACACTGGGCCGGTTAGCCCAGCCCAGTAAAAGAAAAAAAAAAAGAAAAAAAATTGAAATTAGTGGGCTTGGGCCTAGTCTGGGCCTTACAGGAGAAAAAAATATATAGAATAAAAATAAGTGTGAATTAGTGGGTTTGAGCTTGGACTGGACAGAAAAGAAAAAGAAAATAAAATTAAAATAAAAATAAGAAAAAAAAATGGGAATTTAGTAGGCTTGGGCTTGATGGATTAATTAGACATAATTGATAAATTAATAATAGTAATAAATTATATTTAAATTGAAAGAGAAATGCATATTAATATATATGATTGAGCCTAGAAATGTAATAAATACATACGTTGGGTTTAAAAAAATAATAATAATGTAGTATTATTGTATGATTCACTTGATTCCCAAATTGGATTGTTAATTGACATTGAGAATGAAACCAGATTATTGTAATAATTTTAATGATATGCATTGTGGTACAATTGTGCACTAATATCTATCATGCTACATGTCATGTGTTTTGATATTACAAGTCATGTGTTTTAATATTACAGATCATGTGTTATGATACTACATGTCATGAACAGTCATGGAAATGCAAGTAGGTTATCATGAATTGAAAAAAAAAATAATTAAAGAAAGATTATAAAATTTTTATGTGCATAATTCATTATGAACACGGGGACGGGAGAAACTATATGATAGATAAAAACCTTACCGTATAAGGATTGATTGTATTGTTAGGGCCGGGATTCTTTTACTGCAGCGGTCTGGGTGATTACTGGATCACCAATTGATATTTACCCAGAGTGGTATGTCCGTACTGTAATACAGTACGGAACTTGATTGAGTGCCTAGTGGCATGTCATGGTTCAGCGCTATGAATATTGGGGCCGGGTCCCGGGTATGCACGGGCACTTATACGACAATGGGGAATAGCGTTATCTTATCCATTAATACAGTTTCAAATTTTAAATTGGACGATGACTGAGACCAATAGAATATATATGATTAAATAGATAGAGTAGTTATTGTCATGTTCATTTATTTATGCATTTATTTATGCCTGACTTCATATTAATTTATATGTTGCCTTAATGTTACTTTATAAGCACACAAACAACACTGGCATAAACATGCTCATGCACACTGATATTCATGTACTATGATAGTACACAATTCCTATTTTAAATGTATTACTTGCCGGATTTAATCTCCTGAGTTTTGAACCCAGATTTGGAACGTAAAGAAGGGGATCCAGCCCCAGTTGAAGACCCGTACTTCGTTGGACAGATCGAGTGACAATAAGCTAGTGAAGTACCCCTGGAGAACTTTTATATATCTTGTTTATATTTCTTTTTGTCTGGGCACTGCTTTTCTCTTCGACTCTTTTGTGTTCATATTTAAAGCAGTGTGCCGTTTTATGTAATGAACTCTTTGTATAAATGAAATCAATTCAGTTTCAGACATGTTATTTATTCATCTGATTGTGGCAGTAGTTACGGTTATTCCAAGATCTTGTGACTGTTGGGTTGTCTAGTGCAAGTAATAAGTAACGTTCTCCGTTTTGGGAAGCAGCTGAAAAACGGGGGCGTTACATCGACTGCTCGGGAGATCGGAGAGTTAGGATTTTTTGGTTTTCTTTGCTGGTTTGGAGTGATGATCGGCCGGAGGAGATGTCACCGGTAAGATCGGAGAGGGGAAAGAGTGAACGGATTTTCGCTGAAGAAGGGAATCGACAGCTCGGGAGATCGGAGAGTTAGGATTTTTTGGTTTTTTTTTGCTGGTTTGGAGGGATGATCGGCCGAAGGAGATGTCGTCGGTGAGATCGGAGAGGTTAAAGGGGGAACGAAGTTAGGGTTTTTTTTTCGCAGAGAAAGGGAATCACGATCGGATTTTCGGGTTCGAGCTGCTGAAGTAGCGGAATTTATATATGGGTTGCGGGTACGGGTCGGGTTTCGGGCGAATTTTCACATTCGAAACCCAATAACCCTTATAACTGCATAATGTTATGCGGATTATGCGCCCGCATAATCTGCATAAACGATTATGCGGCCGCATAATTCGATGTCCGCATAATAGAGCGCATTGTCCAATTCGTATGCGTTTTATGCGCCCGCATAGGGCGTTTTTTATAACACTGCAATCTACTGGACTACTTCCAGCAAAGTTCCTTAGGAGAACATCTTCTCAAATATTTGATGCAATGTATGGAGATTCCTTATATCCTGTTAGCTCAAACGACCAATAAGAGCATGTTTTTCCTGCTAAACGATGCAAATCACCATTCCTTTTGTTGCAACATGTTCATGACCATATTTTGTGAGATGGGAGTGAGGATGAAAGTGTGAAAGTGAAGCACCTTCTGCCACTTCAAGTGATTGCTTGGAAGAAAAGTGGGGCTCAAAAGCTGGGGAGTGACTTTCCAAAGATAAGAAAGAGAATGCTTCACTTCACTTTCGAAAATAAGTTCCTGCCGAAAAGCTCCAAAGTCATGGGTGAAACTGAGGTCGAAAAAGTTATACTAAGAAAATAATAAATTTAAAAGGAGATAAAAATGTTAAATTACTATAATATATATAGGAACGTTAATGCCACATTATCTCTCTTAAACCTTCTCGTTTTTGGCTCTCCTACTTATTAGGATGGTCTGCCCAATTGAGGAAAGTGTCACTTTCACACTTCCATGTCACTCTCTTCTAGCCAAATATCCCCTTTCATGAGCTGTCTTATTGCTAGATACCTATAATTTTTTCTTTGATGAGTTCCATGCAGAATAACTAGTATGTCAGATGTATCGGTTTTTGAGATACCCTATACACAACATACCACATAATATGAGTCCGATATTACAGATTTGATATGTCTGATATTGCAGATTTTTGTATCACAAGTGATCAACCAATAAGAAACAAATTCTGATTTTTAAACCTTGGTTTAAAGCTTTTGAGTCAAGGAGGATATCCTTTGTCCTTGAGGGGCTAGTGGACCCTATAAACCATTGGGTGGTCTGGCTAGGTGTTCAAAGCTCTTTGTTCTCTGAACCATCTGTCTCCTTGACAACATTGCTTGTCTTTACTATAGTATGATCGGCATTTAGCAACAGCTAAAGGTTTATAGTTGCCTACATTGTTTCTATTTGATTCACAGAACTGTACTTGCCCTCCAACCATTTCTTGAGGCTTTGCATAGGCAAATGAACACAAACTGTTTGGATAATTTTAGTTGATATAGACACAATATTATGCACCAAATCTACACATACATGGCATCACAAATTCTACCATGAGTTGCTGTAAACATGTGGGAGTGAGGACTTGTACCCACTGAGGGCTTCCTTTTAAGTTCACCTGTCCAATGAAATATTAGGAGGTTCATCCCTTGTAGTCTTGAGAACCTTCTTTCAGTTCCTTGAATATTGAAATATAATGGAATTGATATAGGTATATCATGGTTCATAGAGATGATAAAACAAGTAAGCAATTATTTTTTTTTATTACCATCTCATTACGTGACTTATTGGGTTCATGAGATGCACATTCCATTTGATAAACTTTATAGTGAGGTTTAAAATATCTGAATTGGTATTCACTGATCATTTGGTATCGCAATCGGCAAGTATTGCCTGCATATGTAATATCAAAAATATAGATATTCGGTATTGTACAATATATCGTGTATCGGGTACCTAAAAATTCAACTACTTGTGCAATATATATTGGTATGCTATATATATTGATATCAGCTGATATCTAAAACTTTGCTTTATATTATACCAAATTAAAAATCTTGGGATAACCCTGGGTATGATATTCCATTGGCATACTTGAGTTGGAACTTAGTTTATGCGTAGTTTCATGCATTTTAATTAGATATTGGGATATCTAAACTTATTTCTAGTTACATTGACCCAAAGTGGAAAGAATGAGCTTGCTTGTCTACTAAGTTGTGTTTTGGTTGGAACATTGTGGCCATGGGTAATTGTGTGCATGTGTTAATGGTGTTTTTTTTTTTTTTTTTAAATAAATTTTTTTGATTGTTGTTGTTGTTGTTGTTATTTTATTTTGTTTGGGGTTCCGTGGGGGGGGGGGGGGGGGGGGGGGGGGGGGGGGGGGGGGGGGGTGGTGGGTGCTTAGCTTAATATGGATTCTTCGCGACCAAATTTGAAGGGTTCACTATGGTGTGCTCTTTCATAATGAATCCCTGACCAACATAGGCTAGAGTTATGATGCATAAAAATTAATTGCTAACAAATAGGGGGAGTAGATGAGGGTAGTTCAATGAACACCTTGTAGTTAGATTCAAGTCCCAAACTACAAGCAACTTTGTTGTCAGGCAGAGGCAGTGTTTTTTATTATTTTATTTTTCGCGCGTTTTTTATTTTTATTTTTTATTTTTATTGTGGTTGTTGGGGGTGGGGGGGTGGGGGGGTTAGGTTTAAAATGTAAACTTAATGTTGGCATCAAGATGATTTATAGAATCAACCCTTTGTAGACACAAAAAAAAAAAAAAAAAAAAGGGTCGAAACCCAAACGGGTGGAAAACCTGCGGGAGAGACTCCCGCGGGTGCCAACCTGCGAGAGAGACTCCCGCGGGTTGGCACCCGCGGGAGCATCCCCAGTTATTTTTTTGGTGTTCTTTGTTTCAGGCGCAGATTAGTCCAGTTCCGGAGATCTCGTGATCCGATTTTTCAGGGAGAAATGGAGTCGAATTTCGAACTTCCTCGGTTTATAAAAAACAGGAGTTGAGTCCAGGAAAGGGGACTTTTGAACGATTTAGAGCGAGCTCGTGAAATTGAGGAGCGGAGCAGAGCCATCCCCTTCCTAGTCAGATGCTCAATGGAGTGCATTAGCGAGGCTCCACTGCCACCCAAACCCACATCAAAAAGGGAATCAATCAATATTCCCGTTCTTGTAATTCCTCAAATTTTTGTAAATCTCAATTTTCTCGTTGTAATCAAATAATTTTACAATGGAAGGAAAGATTCAATTTTTGGGCAAACAAGAACTAGCGATCACAGTGGGAGTCTCTCTGTTCACCACTGAAAATTTGGTGACGCAGTCCGATCAGGTGCGGATCGGCTCAATGGTTGAGATGCTGGTCGTTGAGGTTGACCAGCAAAAATACAAAGAGTTCCTGTCATTCTCGGATTCGGAGTCTAGGCATCATCTCCGGGTGACGATTAAACAAGATGAGGCGTTATCGCCCACCAAAACGGAAAAGGCATTATCGCCGTTCAATATTTACGAGGCGTCATCGCCCGTTGAAACTGTCTGTCAAGTATACGACATTATCGCCTGTTCCAAAGTCAAGCCAAAAGTCAAAACAGACCCTAATCCGCTCCCAAAAAAGAAATCTAAGGCGTAAAATTCAACAAGCACGCCTTAACCATACAGGAAGTGTTGCAGAAAACTTTGGGACAGTGAAAAATTTCGAAGCAAATCCACGGACACAGCAACGGGTTGTATCTCGTGGAAACAACCCCGCGGGTGCAAACGGCTTGCAACCGCGGGTTGCCACCCGCGGCTTGCAACCGCAGGTTGACACCCGCGACTTGCAACCGCGGGTTTACCCACGGGTGCAACCGCGGGTAGCATCCCGTGGAGACAAACCCGCAGGTGTAAAACCGTAGTTGCAACTACGGGTTGCATCCTGCAGATGCAACCGCGGGTTGCACCCCGTAAATTACACTCCGCGGAAGCAACGGTGGGTTACACTCAATGAACACAACTCTCATGACTCTTCGAGCACGCATGTGGTGAGCACGCAACACACATCAAGTGTTTTAATCTCTCTATCAGAGGCGCGCGGGGCCCACACAACTACTCATGCCATTGTGCACTCCAGAAGAATCCGCAGAAAAGTTTGAGAACAATCTGATGTTAGAAAAGAGCTCAGCCCTGAAATATTGCAAACTCTCCAGTATTATGAACCAAATTTGCGATGCAAGAGGCGTCAAGATGCAAATGAGATGAGAAGGTATCTCAAGATTTGAGAGAGTATCTCAATTGGAAGAAGAACTCCTTACAAAATATTCCTTACTGCCAATGCGAACAGTTGATCTCAACTATTCTATCAAGCTGCAAATGCAACTCAAAACGGTCAGTTTTTGAGCGGATCACAGAACCCAAAAGAATACGAACGGTGAAAAAAGGTGTGCTCTGAAACTGATCTGTCTGCTGCCTCATCGCATATGGTTAATAAAGGCAAAAAAGTGGTCGAAAACAACCTTTCAGATAATGAAATCAGTCCAGGGTTAAAAGGAGTTTCTATCGAGCCAGAGGGCGTGCGTCTAAAAGAAGTCTCTAGAAGGCTTGAGAGACAAAAAAAACGTCTCGAACAGTAAGAGGAGACAATAGAAGAAATGAAATAACTTTTAATTGAGTTAGCTCAAACTAGAAAGAGCCAATTCTCGTCGTCCATTTCTGATCGGCAGGAAGGAAAACGACCTGTTCAAATAAATGAAGACAACGAGGACGAAAAAGAAGAAATACCTCCTCATTTAAGAGAGGGAGAGAAAGTGAAGGTTATCATCAACCCTTACGTAGAGAAAATAGAGAAGATGGAGAACCAACTACAAACTCTTCTTCATCGCAAAAAACTGCAAGAGGTGAGGGTAGTACGTCCATATCCCATAGAATGGGAAACTGTACCTTATCCTGCAAAATATAAACTATTGAACCTCCAGTCATTCGACGAGAAAGATTCGCCGCAACAGCACATCTTCTACTTTCTGTCGCAGACAGTACACCTCATGGGGAATGATCCGACTCTGACTAAGATATTTGCGAGCACTTTATGGGGCCCGCATTTATCTGGTTCATGCAGCTATCCTGGGGAACAATTAAATCATGGGCTGATGTAGAACGTGAGTTTTTAGTCCGATTCTTTGAAGATGATACTGAAGTCTCTATACTATCCTTGCTAGCAGTAAAGTAAGAGGGATGCGAGACGGTCAAAGCTTATATCGAGCGGTTCTGAGAACTTTCTGTTCGATGCCCACATGGCATGACGCAGGACACTCTTGTGGAAACTTGCAGACAATTTGTTGACCGACGTTCTAGATAAGATGGGTTCGGTCGAAACCAAATCATGGAAAAATCTGTTTAAGCAGGGTGAACAGGCCGAAAATATATTTCGACGCCTCGAAAAGCAGCAGTCCGCAATCGGAAGAGTGCAAATGAACCTCCATTCCATTTTTTCCGTTCCAAAGGGAAAAACACAATGGCAATGGAGGTAGAAAATACACCGAAACAGAAAGCATGGCCAATTTTAAGCAACATAGCAAAGTCACTCAGGCTTCAAAAGCAGTATTCGTTTAAGAATGAGCATACTGCTACTATGTTCAATCTGCTCAGAAAGCACAAAATGCTCAAGTTGCCGGAGAGCAAGAGACCTGAAGAGGTCGGGAAGACTAACGATCCAACTGCCTGTACCACCGGATTGCAGGTCACCCTATAAAGAATTGTTTTATTCTAAAAGACAAAATTTAAGCGTTGATTGACGCTGGAGCAGTTCAGCTCAAAACTGAACAAAAAAGGAGTTAGAGCTAACTCGGACATATTTAATGTGGGTGGTCTAAAGGTACCATTTGGGCTCATAACTATTCCAAAGATGAGCTCGGGGTAGTTAATTTAGACCCCCATAACCTGCAGAAGAAAGGGTTAGTTTTTTTCGCAACAGGGATACAGGGGATCGTGAGGGTGCATCTAGACCGCAAAAAAAAAAAAAAAATCCTACGTCTCTATGACTGAGGATAGAGGGAAGTTTGACATGTAAGTCCAAACAAATTTCTCGCCAACCCCATCATGCTGGGAGTAAAAGTATGAAATGCCCAACGCTGTCAAGGCAACAGGAAGAGAATAAATTTCTCGCAAATCCCATCATGCTGGGAGTAAAAGTATGAAATGCCCAACGCCGTCAAGAGAATAAATTTCTCGCCAACCCCATCATGCTGGGGGTAAAAGTATGAAATGCCCAACACCGTCAAGGCAACGGGAAGAGAATAAATTTCTCGCCAACCCCATCATGCTGGGGGTAAAAAGTATGAAATGCCCAATGCCTTCAAGGCAACGGGAAGAGAACAAATTTCTTGCCAACCCATCATGCTGGGGTAAAAGCATGAGTTGCCCAAAGCTGCTAAAGTAAAGGGAAGAGGAAAAGTTTGGCATTTAAGTCCAAACGAAATCCTCGACAACTCACCATGCTGAGGGAAATAGTATGACTAGTCCAACTCAAACGGTAGTTGGTAAAGGCAAATCAAATCCGTTGATAGCTGGGGGTTTGCTAAAAATCCTATAGCAAATCTGTCACAACAGTATCTTTATCCGAATATAATGATGCATCACTGTCCTAAACTGTTAAAGTAAAGGGAAGAGGAAAAGTTTGGCATTTAAGCCCAAAAGAAATTCTCGACAACTCACCATGCTGAGGGGAATAGCATGGTTAGTCCAACTCAAACAGTAGTTAGTAAAGGCTAATTAAATCCGTTGATAACTGGGGGTTTGCTAAAAACCCTAATCAGATCTATCCCCTGTCAAGTTAAGATTTCACCTCTAACAGTAAAACTTTCCTCATTAATTTTCTCTGACAGAGCCAGTAAGTCTCTAAAATATTTGTCACGTTAAAATCATACCTCTGATATCAGAATACAAAATCAAGTAGATTTTCTCTATGAGATCAAATCCTTGTTAAGTTAAAATTATACCCCTGACATCATAATTCAAAATCAAATGAGACAAAATCCGATTATGACCAGATCATCTCCCTATCAAGTTAACAATTACCTCTGATAGTCAAATTCCAAGGCTAAATACGTTAACCGTCACCTTTGTTTAGTTAACTCATTTCTATCATGACCAGATCCTCTGAATAGGTTGAGTTTTTGACACATGTTTAATGTCATCTCTGTCTTTTCCTGATTCATCATTATTAGATCTCACTGAACGGTCAGGATTCTAATGAGAACGTTAATATGATACCTCTGCTTGACCTCAAATAAGTACGTTAACATGATATCTCTATTTATCATCTAATAAGCATGTTAATTTAGAGCGAGCTCGTAAAATTAAGGAGCGGAGCAGAGCCATCCCCTTCCAAGTCAGACGGTCAACGGAGTGCATTAGCGAGGCTACACCGCCACCCGAACCCACATCAAAAAGGAAATCAATCAATATTCCCGTTCTTGTAATTCCTCAAATTTTTGTAAATCTCAATTTTCTCGTTGTAATCAAATAATTTTACAATGGAAGAAAAGATTCAATTTTTGGGCAAACACCCTCTTCAAAAATCTCACCTCTCTCAAGATGATTTATAAACCCAAGATCACCAGTTAGTCAGGCTAAGGATAAATGCACATGTTAAGTAGGGGCAGGTTCAGTTACCTGATCATATATCTGTAAGGACCAGCTAGAGAAACTAAATTGTTTAATACATCTAATTGGTTTTGACCCAAACCCGACCTGAATTGAACCCGGCTGTTTGCCTACTTGTATCTTATTTTATTAGTTGCATAGATGATTAAACTCGTAATCACCATGTCATTTAGTCCTTTCCCTTCAAACTAAGTTAAATATGGGCTGGACTCTGAAAAAGATTGATCAATTTTTACGACCAGCTTGATTAAACACAAACTCTCTCTTTATGCATCAGATCTTTAGATAGGAAACCATGTTTGAGCGAGCGGCTTGCCATAATCCTAAAAACTAATGTGCATCTTCCAATTCTCCTAAACCAGTGGAAAATAAATTAGAATTAGGGGAAATATGTAAGATTTGCAGTATTCTCTATACAAAATTACATCCAGTTCTGAGACATCAATAAGCAAAGAGCCAAGGTTTTGATATATCAATCAGTTTTGATGTGTTTTGCAAATAGCATTTCCAATTTTGAGGTCCCAAATATGATATTGGTTCTGTAGTATCAATCTGCAATTGTTGATACCTATACCATTAACTTTGACCAATTTTGGCACTATTTCCCACATTTTCAACCTTTTCAAGAATGAAATCAAACAAATCCCCATGTTAGGAGGTTACTCTCTTATGAGATGATATATAGAAGTATTACTTGCACTTCATGATTTGTCAAGATTTCTAGAAATATCATAAAATAGAGAACCTTCTCAAAGTTGATAAGCTAAACATGATAAAGCCAATAATTTATACATGTTTTCTCTAATTGTGTAGATTGCTATTTTTTCTGATTCAATCATACAAAACTTAATCCAATCACATCGAAGTTGCAATGCAACAGTTATAAGTAGTATCATTTGTTGATTTTCATTTCATGTTTGAGTGTCATGAAGTGACCTAAAGTATTCAAGCATCAGGCATTAGAGAACGGTCAGTGGTGTTGGTGTTAATTTGTCATTTACAGTTGAGGATCATGTTTAAGCATCTGTCACTAGACTAAATACACAGGCTAAAAGTACTCCTTTGTCTGAGTCCTTCGTAATCACCATCTCACCAAGATGGAGCTTTGTGCATCAGACATGATTCCGTATCATATGTGTCTAGCTTGAACACCAGGGCCCTTATACTTGTAGTATTCTTGTATGCTTGTCCTGAAGAAAGGTGTGCTCAGGTGGAAGGAGTCGGAGAAACATTGCATCGAATTGTTGTGCTAAGACATGCTGTGCTAGGAGACAGTGGCTACAAAAGTTGTTTGTGGGTGTTCTCTTTTTCATGTGCATATACACCATTTTTTTTTCTTTTTTCTTTGGTTTTTTTTTTTTTTTTTTTTTTTTTGGGGGGGTGTGGGGGGAACTGAATCTACAATGTAGGTTACAATGTACTCTTAGCTGGTGGCTGTCTAGTTTCAGTATGGGATTCATCAGCAAAGCGGAATGGCATAAGAGGCATTAGGGTGATGAGAAGTTCTTAAGAGTTGATTGTAGCTTTAAACTTGAGACTATCAGGTGAGATGCCAGGTGGATCGACATAAATTAGCAGTGAAATTGTGAACTGGCAGTGGTAGCTGTGAGGGACCAAACAATTCATATATTCTTCATTCGTCCAATGTGGTTTTGTTTGGTTGCTTGTAGTGGGAGCACTGCACAACTCCAACTATTAGACAATATGGTCACAGTTGCAAGGATAGCTGCTGACACTCAAACAGTTTATGCTTTATGAAAAGAGGTAATTTAAAAATAAAAATAAAAATAAATTTTCCATGTCTGTAGACATTTTTTCCTTTACAGGATTGATTAGTCTTTTGTTGCCTAATGCCATAACATTAAGCTTTTAAACATCAAACTATGAGATTTTTGTTGCCTATGCCCCAATATTAGCTCTTAAACATCAAACTATGAGATTTTTCATTATACTGGGAACTCCTGCAGAGCCTGCATTTCATTCTTAGTGTACTTGAAATTGTACGAAGATATACTGTAGGTTGGAGGGGACAATAAGGGGAAGATCATTAGTAGATCCCTCATCACACCGAGTTTTAGACCATAGGTATTAGAAAGGAGAGACATCATTAGTAGAACCCTTGTCTTTCAGTTGAGGTGCTATCTCTCAAGGGAAGGTCACATTTTGGTTGTATGAGCTTAAATTGTGTGACGACCAAAGCTAGGTCTATCTAATCTAGTTGGACATCAAGGAACCATGGCACAACGTATCGAGCATATGCTACATGAAACAGATTTGATATAATATATATCTTCTTCACTAACTCTTGGATTATAGAACTTCTTTATGTAAAAATCTTTGTGCATTCGGATTCATTGCTGTGGTTGAGTTTTGTGTTCAACTCTTTTTGGTGGGCCTTCGTTTTGCTAGCATAGCTTCTTGTTTATATAGTTTGTATAGTTTAGCCTTTAATTCTTTCATAGCCTTGACTGCAGATATAGTGGTGATTTTCCGAGGTCACTGAACTTTTGATGCCGAATCCACCGCGGATCCAACAAATATTGACTAGCGATGTGACAACTCTTTCCACTGCTAAGATGCTATCATTATCTCTTTCTCGACCAGTGGGTTGACAACTCTTTCGACTGCGACGATGCTATTATTATCTCTGTCTCTCTCTGCACGATGTTATCATTATCAATCTCTGGCCCCCAGCCCGTAGTGCAACGCCTTTGTCACGCATAATTATTATGCTCGTATGTTGGGGTCGGTAAACGCGATCCATCGGAATGGGTATCTTTTTGGGAACTTCTAAAGTCGCGAGACAATTTAATAACTTTCAAAAATATTAAGTTTATTTTTTAAAATAATTTTCTATTTTGCCTTTCCTTCTTTTTCCGCTTCAAGTCTCCCGGTTTTGTTCCGTTCTCGTTTGGACTGAGAGTCCAAACAGGGCCTTCCCTGTTCGGACTGATAGCAGTCCGAACAGTTCCTCTCCTGTTCGAACTGAGAGTTCAAACAGGTCTTTCCTGCTCGGACTGTCAGTCCGGACAGAGACTTGACCCGATATGCTACTCCAGACACCTCACCCACTCTATTTATGTAATAAACTGATATATCATTAGTTTATCCAATTTAACGTGACTTTACGGACTTAAATTAACAACTAATTATATATTATTAAAAAAATATAGTGAAGGAAGCAAAATGATACACTGATACACCGACACAATGATTCACTAATACATCGATACAATAATATATGGATAAACCGATTCATCGATATGCCGATACAAGGATACACTACTACATCGATACACCAATACAATGATACACTGATATATCGATACAATGATACACTGATACACTGATACAATGATACAATGATACTCCTGATACACAAATACAATGATACTCCTGATACACCGATATAACGATACAATGATACACTGATACACCGATACAATGATACAATAACTGATACAATGATATAGTGAAGATTATAAACAAGGTCCCTTACGTATAAAACAAACAAGATCACATACAAATTAAAGAAATAAGATCAAATACAAACGTAGTGTATATATTTCTCGAACGAAAAGCAAATATTAGGGTTCATTACAAACAAAAACCATATATTCTACAAATTCTTCAAAATGTTTGAAAAAAACAATTACACCGGCCACTTGAAGTTCCTTACAACATCCATATCAATACACAACTAATATAATCTAATCACTGTCTCCTTGTCTTCCTCGGAGATTGACGTCTGCTTCTAGTTCGAGACATAAATGCCGTATCGGGTGCATCAGGAGTGAATTGATCTTGTCTTTGTTCCTCTGCTTGCTCTTCTGGTGGTTCTTCTGATTGGTTCTTCTGTACATATAAGTATGAACTTACAAAGTAAAATTTGCTACAAATATTTTTTGTCTATTTTTTTTTGCTGCAAGATAGTATAATATTAAATTTTAAAGACACTAAAACCGTCTTTTGCAACTTAATCAACCATTAGGACAATACCATCAAACTTCATAATTAACTAATAAATTTTAATACTAACGTTCATGATTATAAAAAATAACTACATTTTGCATATTTTACAATTGGAATTACAATATTAAATTTTCTTAATAATTATAATCTAAATATTAAAAATTAAAATTAACAAAAAAATGCTACAACTAAACTTGCTACCTCATCCCCTCTTCCTTCTTCCAAACCCAACAAAATCACCAAACCATAATATTTGAAGAGTTGTTTAATCCAAAAATAATAAAAACTAAATTTTAAAATAAATATTACTAAATTTGGAAAATTTACTTAGTAATGGCGGAAAGTCGGCGGTGGGACCTCGGTAGCGACGGCGGAGAAAGCTCGGCAACGGCGGCGGCGGCCTGCAGCGGCGTGAGGGAGAGTAACAGGGGTTTAGGAATGGGAGAGAGAGAGAGAGGGAGATTTGGAAGGAGAAATGAGGAGAGAATAAGGATGGAGATGATGAGTGGAAGTGAGAGAGGATGAGTGGAAGTTTAGATTAGGGTTTGGAGGAGAAATGAGGAGAGAAGATGAAGAAGAGAGGAGATACAGGGGAAGGTCATTTTGGGAATACAATATGTGCTCAATAAGAAATTTTCCTTTTTAGCAAAAATTTACTGGGCTCACTAGGAAATCTGGGCTCACTAGGAAAAAAGTTGTGCCCCTTTAGAAGTTCCCTATCTTTTTTTCCTACGAATCTATCAAAAATCTCATCATTTGTCGGTTGAATGCACTCAGGAAATGCATTATTTCAATTGAACTCATAAAATAGGGAGTTTCTAGATCGTCACACCATTTTTCCTAGCGAGCCACTTACAAACTTCATTTTAATATTGTAAGTTTATCATCAAATTTTTTGACTAAAGTACTTCTTTCTTCAATTTTTCTTCTCTTTTTCTTTTCAAATTATAGTTCAGTTAAAAAAAAAAAAAACTAAAATTCACAACTATTTCATCAATTTTTTTCTATATTAAATTATCTCACAAATTAAATTCGAAAATTAATTTTATTAGACCTTTTCTTACTCAAAAACCTTAGAAACAGTGCGAATTGATAAAAATTATGAATAAAAAAAAAAATTCAAAATTTGGATTGACAGTTCGAATTACTCTTCATTATCCGAACTAGCAGTCCGAATGATCCAATATCCCTTCGGACTAGAAGTCCGGACAGTAAAGTTCTGTTCGGACTTTCCGTCTGCACGAAAAAAAATTCGTCCGTACTTTTCAGTCGGACAGTGCTGTCCGGACTTCCAGCCCGGACAGTGGAAACACCCATTTTTAGACGCAGAATGAAAGGAGCTGAGAGGCTGTGTTCATTTACAAACAACCAATCATCTAATTATTTCAAGAATATTTTCTGATATTAAATATATACTGTTATGAAAGTAACAATAGGATTAAATTTCTCATTAACACAGTATAACAAAATTTGTTTTACAATTACATGTCTGCAAATAAATTATATGATTTTGAATCAACTACAATGAGCCTTAAGGTTGCAACTACGGCTGCTACAGCAAAGCAACCAGTGCATAGCCTCACAGCTCTAATTAAGCTCAACAGTTTCAATTGAAATTGATCTATTCCAATACCATAAAAATAACGAATTCTGCATACAATTTAAGGTTTACTATAATGCAAGTACATTTTGAACCAATAATCAATAATTGGTGTGAGACATGTGCATTTGAAATTGATCTCGTCCGACTGCTCCGTCTAGACACACCTGCTCCGTCTAGCCTCCAGTGCGTACACTCGACCTCCAGGGTAGAATATTTGTTGCAAATCTTGTCCATGTGTGGTCGGGCTGGGTCTTTCGCCGCCACCTGCTCATCTTGGCCGTTGCCACTAGCGGTGTTAGGATTTCTCCAAATGAGGCTTCGATGGACGGCTCGCTTTGTCGTTAAGGAGGCAACAGCAGCCGTGGCGGCATGAGAATCGGAGAGCTTGCTGTGAACACTAGGGATATAGTGCCACAAAGTTTGCACGGTGGTTGATGGTGTATGTTGGTTTGAGAGTAGTTGATCATAAAATTATTTCAACCACTCTGACATCTATTCTACAAGTACAAAATAAAATTCATATCAAAACACACGTTATGCTCCATAATTAAGCCACTAACACAATAATCACACTAAACAAACTAGATTGCAAATTGAAAGTATGCATATATAACACGACTTTGAATTTCACTAATCTATTTAGATACGATTCTCTCAACATACAAGATATGAAAAAAATACAGATTATTTTCTTCTCTCTTTATATTTCACTTTATGCAGAGTTAATTTTTGAGATAGCTTAGATATTGAGCGCCAGAGAGTTCTTAACAATTACAAGAGATTTTGAGAAGTGAAGCAAGTAGAGAGAATTATTTTAAAAAATGAATTGTGAGATAAATTTATAAAAAAAACTTCATCTATGATAAAAAACCCTTCACCTCTAAAATCCCAATGCTCCATTCTTAATCTTATCATCAAAACCCTTCCACCTCCTCTTCCTCCTCCCCTCTTCCTCCTCTCCAACCCAACAAGACCACCAAATCTAAAAATCTCTCATTCTTTACTCCAAAAAAAGAGACCAAAATAAAAAATAATAAATTTGCTAAATGAAGAAGAGATCTCACCCACCTTGACTTAAGAAGCGACGGCAAGGCGACGGCGAGCAGCATGGGCTGGATCGACAGCAACGGCGGCAGACAATTCGGAGAGAGAAGTGAAGTTGGGTGGAGAAGGAGGTAGGGAAGGGGAAGAGGAAGATGAAAGATTATGAGAAGTGTGAGAGGGAAGGAAGAAAGGAGTTGGGTTTTTGGATTTGAGATATGGCTGGATCTAGAGTTGAAGAGGCAAGAGAGAGAAGAATGGGGGTGAGGGGAGAAGGAAAGGATAAGGGGGAGAAAAAAAAGTGAGGGCATTTTAGGATTATTTGGTGTACTCAATAGGAAAACCTTATCTTTTAATCCTCTCTTTTCAAAAGAGAAAATGGGCTCACTAGAAAAAAATTGGCTCATTTTTCAAATGGTGTGCCCGTCTAGAAACTCCCATAAAATATTACTCATGAAAAGAGCAGACCTTGTACTCTTTTCCCTTGTGGGCATGATGTGCGTTGCTAGAATCGTAGACATGCTCATTTACAACATATATAATCAAGGTAAATCAAGAATCTAGCTACTATTTCCATTCCCACAATATGTTAACAAACTATGTACTCAATGAATGTTACTTGCATTTATGATATATATACACATAGACTGCAATATTGTACTTACAAACACCTCTTGAACAGTGGCAACAAAAAAATAGACTTAAGGATCCAGGACCTTCCTGCAACCTATATAGACACGCTGTTGGGCACTCCCCTACCCGTTGCCCCAGGACCCGAACTAGGTACTAACAACTCGTAGGGCAACAAACCCGCTCCACATCGATTTCTTAGATCTGGATTCGAGTTCCTCCTGTGGATCTCCTCTTCGATGGTAGCTATCTCCTTCTTGAACTTCCTGTACCCTTGGATAGCCACCTTATCATCAGTCCACTTGTCCGGCAGCTGCCTTTCACCTAAATACTCCTCGTCCGGTGAGTGAGTCGACAATGTATCCACCACCGCCATGAACTTAGTTGCTTGTAGGACCCCAGGCATTGCTTGTAAGAAGAACTTGTGTGGGTCGGATCTGAACGAGTCGAACTCAGCTGGATCTTCATCTGGGTCGGGTATGAGTTTACGCATTAGCGGGGGCTGATTCGGTACGTACCCGCCTATAGGGTACTGTCCGAAATTCAAAGCTGCATGTTGGGCTGAGGCAAGCCAGATGAGGGTGGTGAGAATGCTGATGAGGTCGGATGGAGTTTCGAGCGGCGGCCACCAAGAAGCGTGCCGGTGATCGGCATGGCCAACGTGAATGAACTCCAGATACCAGGATTTAAGTTCGCTGTCTGTTTGGATGGCGGTCGGGTTGGCATAGTAGGTTTCGATGTAGGATTTTACGTAAGTTTGGATGGCGGACCAGATTAGGAGGCCGTCGCTCGCATAGGGGTAGTCGGAGATTAGGAGCCGTAGGCCGTGGGGCTGCGATGGATCCTCAACGGCCATGCCCCTGCAAACAACGACATCATGCATGTTAGGAGCGCCTCTATAACTTGCAGCATTAATACAAGATTCACGGGAGCATGAGACGCCAAAAACTTGCCTGCGAATGAGATCAGCAGGAAGACCCTCGAGGTCGAAGCGCCAGTGGTGGCGATAGAAGGCTGCGCTGATCTCCATGCAGTAAGGACCGGGTGTGAAACACGACTCGATGACACCCTCCGCATTGATGAGGCTCTGCCTCGCCAACGCATTGATCTCCAGTGTGTACCGCATGTGCGGCTCCAACAGTCTGTACACCGGATGCATTGCACTTAGCTGCCGATGCACTGCCAGTATGAACGGCTCAATGGTCGCATGTGTCCTCAACCTGTTGTGTTCGTTCGGCAGGCATCAAATCTTTCAGTATAAGTCGCAACTATTAAGGCAATATTGTGCACGAAAATAGTTAGAATGCATGCAGTACCAGTGGTTAACGAGCTGGTGGACTCCGGCGTCATTGGAGCAGACATGGGCCTTGGCCAGCTGCCAGAGCCAATTGGTGGTTGCATCACAAGGCGAGGTCAAGACTCTGCTGCGGCGAGCCAGCCCTGGCTTGGTTGGGGGCAGGCTGAGCTCGATAGCGACAGGTTTAAGCGTCCCGAGCTTGGTTAGATAGAAGATGGTTCGAGTCCCATATGCCTTCCGTCCCTCCATCGCATTGATCCGCTCGAGGAAAGGGAGGTAGGCGTCGTGGTAGTCCAGCATGAACAGCTTCCCCTCATCTACAGCCTACACACATAATTATCCCAAATGATAACGATTTCTGAAATTAAAAATGTAATTTAGAAAAGATGGAGGACTTATTTTGCAAAAATTAGTTACCTGTTTGACTGACATTCCGTCGAGTTGACCGGCGATGTGTTCTTCCTTGAGGGCCGACTCGGTTGGACCGTACACCGCCGGGTCAAGCTGGCTGACCGGGGGGAACATCTGTAGACAAAAATGCCCCTCGCTAGTTTCAATAATTACTACAGAGTGTTTGCCATTATGAATGACGAAACTGCCCATGGAAGTTGTTCGAAATTACCTTGACCCGCTCGATGTTGACGGGGTTGATTCCGGCCACCGCTTGCCGTCCGAACTCGTCGTCCCGTAACCATGCGAACTTGTCCTCTGCACGTGCCAATTTTAGCTCGTTACTAAAAACGCCCTTTCCATCTAGTTTAATTACAGAATTGCCACCGACACCTTGACAGAAAAAAAAAAAAAAAAAAACTGCTTACTGGAGAGGATGCTTGGAGTGTCGTATCGGAGCAATCCTTGGCTTGATTCTTGGATTTTCCGAACCATGGGGATCTTCTGGAGGAGGTGGTCCTGGAGGCCGAGCTTCAGGAGGAGGCCCTCCTTGTACAGGCTATCGATGTCGTGAAATCCCTGAAAGTCATGGTTGTCGCTGGAGATGGAGGCAATGAGAGAGGGTATGAGGTTGTGCAACACCGCCTTCAGCCTCCCCGATAAGAACGCGTCTTGCTTCAGCTCCTCGAACGCCTCATCTCTTGGCACGTAGATCGGGTGCGGTTTCTCTATCCGGCTCTCACAAAGCAGATCTGGGAATCAACAGAAGATCGATATGCTGTGAATGTAAGTCAATTTGTGTGGATATATAAGTTGACAGAATGTATTGTAAATGAGAATGCCTAGTATACTAACTGTAATTATATCCAACTCATCACAAGATTCAATTAAAGTCTTGACTTGACCACACCCTATGGTTTGATTGATTAACGCACGTAGCTGGTGATGAACTCTATGATTACCAAGTCTAATTGATTAACCAATTAGTCTTCGATCAGCTCACTAGCAATGACCATTCAAAGTTCATCGTGGACAAAATCCATGGACCTAGTAATAATACCAACTAATACCATTATTATAATGGAAATTAACAGTCAAAGCATCCATGTTTCCTAGAAACTGCTAGCTATTTGTGTGTAACTATCGGTGCAGTTGAAAGGTTTTAGTCTTGGCTCTGACAGGTTCACTCCCAATTACTCAAAATCTGATCAGATGACATCACGTATACTAGTCTAATATAGATATTAAATGTATTCGCTATACACGTTAGATGACTGACACGACAGATAAACTAATACTATATTGAGGTATTTACTGGTTTATCTTTCAAATCTTTATATATTATGATTTATTCCTCTAAATTTTCATATTTAAGATTTAGTCTCCAAAACTCCTAAGTTACTACAATTTCCTTTAATTTTTAACCTGATATTACCATTTTACTCCCTCATTATTCATTCTTTCTCTAAAGAGGAAGAAGAGAGAAGGAGAAGACATGAGGAATAATGAAGAAAAGGAGAAGAGAGGAGGAAAGAAAAAAAGAATGAATAAGAAGGGATAAAATGGTAATATTATGTCAAAAATTAAAGAAAGTTAGGAAAGATGACTAAATTATAGTAAATTAGGAAATTTGGAAACTAAATCCTAAATATGAAGATTTTAGGACTAAATCATAATATATAAAGATTTGAAAGGCAAACCAGTAAATACCCCTACTATATTTTTACTGAATTTAAACTAAAATCTGTTAAAATATAAAATTAATTTTCCTCACCCCCACTACAACTTCGGAGTTTTGGTGCAGCCTCTGACTACACATCGATTTATATAAAGTAATACGAAGCTGGGAGCACAGATAAGAGATCTGAAAGGGATTCTCCTTTTTATTCTAGATTAAAAGTCAAACAGACAGATATAATCAAAGTAGTAGTTGTTATCTCTCTTTCTTGTTTTGTTGGAATATTGGGATATATTTTGATGTTTATATAGTGATATAATAGACTAGCTAGCCTTTGCCTTATCGGGAGTATTAATGGAGTTTTGGCTAAATGATCGTCTCTTTCAATCTTTTTCTTTTTTTCCTCAAAGAAAACTTAGCTACCAAATACAGAGCTATATAGTAACTTCTCTGATTATTTGAGATCAAGCACTGCAAGCAAGTAGAAGCTAGCCAGGTTCATATAGCAATAGCAGCTACATACGGGATGAGAGGAGGACTCACTGGTATCGGTAGGAAGGCGGCCAGTGCGACACCTCCTCGGGTATGGGATTTTCTCACCTCCGAGGATTGGCCTCACCAACTCCGTCCCCTTGTCAGGATTCCCCAAGTCATTGTAAGTGGCATAGTCATATATCCTATCTGATCGCTTTCGGACTCCCTTCCCATCTCCCCTGAGCTCCTCGAGCTCCTGCTCCCTGAGCTCTCTCAGCCCTGGCGGTGTCTCTGATGGCAGATACGGCTGAAGAAATCGCCAATCAATCAAGTTCAAAGGAATAATATATATATATATCCAAGTTCAACTGAGACGGACATTGTACCTTGTTGCTGAAGAAGATTCTCTTGGTGGGGAGATCCTTGGTGGACTGCACCCATGAATTGCAAGGGAAGTGAAGTTGGCCAGATGGGAAACCCTCGACTGCTATGCTCTCCAAGAAGAATTCTTTCTGGTGCCGGTTGATAACAGTTATGGCGCCCGGGGATCCAAAGTCCTGGTCGATCATGAACTCAGCAGTGTAGGTCACTCTCTCCCCTTTTAGGTTCTTCTTCTCGTACCAGTCCTTGATCACCGCCTCGCCGCTCCGCTTTGGTTTCCTTGTTCCTGAGATTTGGTTAAACAGTCAAAATTTACTTTTACTTGCTGGCGTTTCTTTGCTTGTTTGGGATTAGGCAAGTTCCTCATAAAGTTGATCACTGCTGAGCAACCCTTTGAACGATTACAAGTTTGAAGAGTAGATAAAAGTTCAAATAAAATGGATAAATCAAGAAATTTGGGCTAAATTTGAGGAAATCTAAAAACATAAACTAACAAAAAGAATTTTTTTTTTTTTTTTTTGGGGAAAATGTCTTAAATTTCTAAAGGATACTACTGTTCTTTCTTAAATTAAACTTAAAAAGAAAAAGGAAGGATTTTTAAACCAAAAATCTAAAATTTGGGCGAGAATAAACAAAACCCAGATGAGAAAATGGAGTTCATACTCGGATTGATCTCGGTGCTGACGAGCTCGAGCACGACGCTTCTCCCGATTTTGTCAGAAATGGCGTCCAACTGGTTGGCAATGGCTCCCTTGAGATCCTCCTTGCTCTTTCTCCTTACGGTCACCGCCGCCCTCACCTTAAACCTCACCGCCGGTTTACCGACCACCAGCTTCACCACCTCCTCGCTGATTGCGGCCACTGCCGGTGATCTCACCGCCTTCCTGTTCTTTCTTGCTGGCTCAAAGCAGAGCATGCTCTGTTTTCTCAATAGAATTGAGTTGGAATTTGGGAGGAGAGAGGATCTCTCCATGAGGGGAGAGGATCCAACAACTATTTCTTTACAAAGAGACATTACTCTCTCTCTCTCCTCTCTCTCTCTGTCTCTCTAGAGTTGGGTTTGGTTTAAAGTTTGTTCTGCTCTGCTCTGTTTTTTGAGTTAATTATGGAGGCTTGGTTGTTGAGAAAGAGGTGGGATTTAATTATTGTTTATATAGAGAGGGGGGCTGAGTGTAAAATTGTAAAGGCAAGAAATATTATTTAATGGTTTCTAATGTGCGCACGTTATATGTTTGAAGTACACAGAAATGGGAGAGAGAGAGAGAGAGGGAGAATCGTTTAATTTGGGAGTTTCCCAAGGAGCACGCCATTTTTTTCCAGTGGGCTCACTTTCCAACCGCAATTCCGAACCAAAAAAACTATTCAGTGGCCTTACTAGAAAAATTGGTGTGCTCCTTTGGAAACTCCCTTTAATTTGAGCTTAATTATATGTTTAAATATGTGTGTATTTAGGAGCCTTGGAAGGGATTTTTGGAGTCAAATGAGTTGGAGAAAAGGGTAGCTTCTGGGAAATGGGGAGTTTGATTTGCTAAGAGAATGACACAATTGCCCTCGTAACAATTTCTTTCTAAAAAATATTATTATTTATTACATTTTCTTTCTCTTTTCTTTTGGCAAAACTACGTCAGAAGTATTGTCTCTCGCACGAGCCTTAACATTGTCAATGAGCTTGTCGATCCTCTTTCTTCGCTGCACAATCGATTATGACATAATTCATGACAACAGGAAAAGCAGCAAACTAATGTATTTTTCCCTATTTTTACAATATAATTAATTAGAGTGAGACCCTATTTACCAAACACGTTTAGTTACTATACTCATAATGAATGTCGTTATTCAACAGTTTACTATTTTCATACCTGTTTAACTTAAATTATACTTTTTTAAAAATAAAATCTCCGAATTATTCTCTTATGGAGAAATCGATTTGAAAATAAAAAAACGTTCATCTCGCTCTTTTCGTTCATTTTCACTGCGCCAGGAGAGATGCCACAACACAATGATGAAAGAAGCAAGCGAAACATCCCCAAGCATTCGCTTCGCCGTGCCCAACAATTCGTCATTTACGGAAAAACTAACAAAAAGATTCGATTTGTAGAGCCGGTGCTGCTGTCTGCGCGTAGGGCCGTCCCCCATTCCTGTCCCGAGTCCTCAAAGAGTTTTGTTTTCGGAACAGACGACAGTATTTTGCTGACGCCTCGAATTGCCGCTTTTGTTGCGACATGTTATGTTTTCTCCCCTATTGCTACTAGTAGGTTGATGGGACATGTTTTGGTTGAGTTCTTAATCAGGAAAAAAGAATAATAATTTAGAAATTTTATTAAAAATACAATTTAAATTAAATATGAATGGATAGAATTCATAAACTAAATTCAACATCTTATAACAAAGGAGTCTTGCTGCAGTTGAGACTCCACTATATTTGTGAAAAAGTTGAGGTTCGCTTGTAAAATAATGAATTGCTATTGCAAAAGTTAGAAGAAAAAAAAGGTAATTAATGGTGTTTTAGTTCTCTAGCTCCGCGTTGACCAATAAAACGCATTAAAAAAATGAACCAAGCAGACAAAAATGAATTTTTAAGTAGAGGAAAACAAAGGGAACCTGCAGAGAAAATGACAAAATTCACCAACCTTTTAATCCAACACAATTTGTCTTTTTCTGAATTTTTTTTTTGGCTATTTTCTAACGCAATTTGTTACGTTAACAGAGGTGTTCCGTTTGAATGCTCTCAGTCAAAATGTCAATCATCCTTTCTCTGGTCAAAGAACGAACCACGTATTTGAAAGCATATAACTTTGAACTTGACCATGGTTTCGAACCCAAATTCTTTAGAAATTATATGTAGCAAATGGTTTTTTGACGGCTCTAACTGGACTCCTTAAATTTATTTTTGTTGAATTCATTCACTAATTTGAACCTTAAATTGAGTCAATTCACTAGTTCAAATTAAATGAATTAGTGAATTGAAATTGGCTTCAAAAGTTGAGTACATAGCAAAGGAACAAAAAGGGAAGATGAAAAGATAGTCCCACATGGGATAGAGGAATGTAAGAATGTGGGTTTAAATAAGATAGTTTGCTCCTTTACTTTGCTTATGTAAGAAGAGGAAAACCATGAGCACCACGGGTGGTGCTACGCACGCGCACGCGCACGCGCGTGTGCGAGGGCGAATGGGCGTTTAGGGCGCATTGGGTGCTTTAGAGGCGCACTTTGCACTTCGCACTTGGATTCGGGTTGAACTGAATGAATTCGACCTGCACCCGCCCCGTCAGTCAAGAGTCGTTGAAGTCCAACGGTCGGCGGTCCAACAGTCACCGGCCGCCGTCAACGGTTGCCGTTAAACGGTCACAACTGTTGAAACGGCCAACTGTTGCGACTGTTGAAATCTCAACCGTTGCGACTGTTGAAAGCCTATAAATAGGGTCTGGGTCAGTGTCTCAAATTACACGTTTTTCTTTTCTCTTCTCTTTGTTCTTCTGCAGACAGAAGTTCCAGAATTTCTGTCTATAGAAGAACTCTGTTCATCAGTTTCAAAAAGTCCAGTCCTGCATAACATAAACCAGAGAGAACCTTTATCAGATTCGCCAGAGCAGAGGGATTGCAGCTTCCTTCCCTCTGCAGATCGATCGTTGTATCTTGGGAGATCGACGTCCAAGAAATCCAGAAGCGAACAGTGGAGGACGAATCGATTTTAAGGAGATAGTGTCCAACACTAGCCTCGATCTTCATCCAATCTGCTTCCTGTCAGTAAAGTCTTCTTCCAATCTTCCTGCAACCAGGTTTTTCTTAATCCAGTTTCATAATTTTCTGATTAGGATAGTATACTAGATAAAGAAGAACAGTTTGATGGTTTTTCTTTAACCAGTCTTCTTCTACTTCGAAACTGGAAATATATAGACATAAACCTAAATTACAGAATTAATTTTCTGCAAGATAACAGTAACAATTCTGTTAACTACAAATCTGTCATTTTGTGTTAATCTAAAACAATTCTGTATGCTTCAATCTGCAACCACAGAATTAGTAACCTCCACTTTACATATACTGTCATAATATATTAAAAGACATACGGTAAAAATTATAAACAACAATCTTAAAATCGATTATTGCATGTTTTAGATTAACTTTTTAAGAATACAGTTTAAACATTTTTAGTTTGAACCTACATTCTTAAAATCGATTCTTGCATGTTTTAGATTAACTTTTTAAGAATACAGTTTAAACATTTTTAGTTTGAACCTACATTCTTAAAATCGAATTTCGTGCATATTTTAGATTAACTTTTTAAGAATACAGTTTAAACATTTTTGTTTAGAACCAACATTCTTAAAACTGAGTTTTGGAATTCTGTCACAATACCATCAATTAAGAGTACTGTTATCAATTAGAACTCTGTTATAATAGTATTTAATCTTTAAACTGATATTTTGTTTTAGATTAAAATACTGTCATAATAGTAATCAAGCACTAGTAATCTTAATTGCTTTTAGAGAAGACTAGTTAATTTCTGTTTTGTGATTTGGAGTGTTGTTTTATTAGAAAGTTAAAATTTATTACAAGACATTAAGATAGATAAATTTTAATATTTGTAGATGGCTACTACATCTGATATGTCCACTGTGATAACTCCTGTCATAGTTACTCCAACTGTGCCTTCAAGCCAGTACGAGAAACCAGAGAAGTTCAGTGGCTCAGATTTTAAGAGATGGCAACAGAAAATGTTGTTCTATCTCACTACAATGAATCTGGCCAAGTACTTGAAGGAGACTGTGCCTACTCTTATTGAAGATGATCAACAATCAGTGAAGGCGGTTGAACCATGGAAACATGCGGACTTCTTGAGTAAGAACTATATCCTCAATGGTTTGGACAATATACTGTATAATGTATATAGTTCAGTTGCTACTGCTAAGGAACTCTGGGAGTCCTTAGACAAGAAATATAATACAGAAGATGCCGGCTCTAAGAAATATGTAGTCGGTAAGTTTCTGGATTATAAAATGGTTGATTCTAAAAATGTAATCAACCAAGTACAGGATCTTCAAGTGATCATTCATGAAATTCATGCTGAAGGTATGACTATCAGTGAATCTTTTCAAGTGGCTGCAATAATTGAAAAATTGCCACCATCTTGGAAAGAATTTAGATATTACCTAAAGCATAAACGAAAAGAAATGACACTTGAAGATCTAATTGTACGATTGAGGATTGAAGAAGATAACCTCCTTTCTGAAAAGAAAATTGAAAATCCATACAATGTTTCTAAAGCTAATGTTATGGAAAATTCCAATAAGTCTAATGACAGGAAGAGAAAGTACAATGGTGAAGACTCTAAGAGTGGTAACTCGAAGAGATTCAATGGTAAGTGCTACAACTGTGACAAGCCTGGACATCGTGCAAAGGACTGCCGTGTGCGAAAGGCACCAGATTCTTCGAAGAAGAAGAAGAAGCATCCTAATGCACATTTGGCCGAAGAAGAAAATCTTTGTGCAAATGTAGATGTAAATTGTACATCTGTTGTCTCAGAGGTTAACCTAGTTGGTGGCAATTCTAAGGAATGGTGGGTGGATACTGGGGCCACTCGCCACATCTGCGCCAACAAGTGGATGTTCTCCACATATGAATCTGTGGAAGGAGAACTACTCTACATGGGTAACTCTGCAACCTCCAAGGTTGAAGGACGAGGCAATATTGTACTGAAGATGACTTCGGGGAAAGAACTTACTCTTACTGATGTACTTCATGTACCAGATGTCCGCAAGAATCTGGTCTCTGGTTCAGTCTTGAGTAAGAAAGGCTTTAGGCTTGTGTTTGAGTCTGATAAGTTTATACTCACAAAGAATGGTGTATATGTAGTAAGGGGTATATGACCAATGGTCTGTTCAAAATAAATGTAATGACCATTGCCCCTAAGGTTATCAATAAAATTGATTTTTCTGTTTATATGACTGAGTCACCTTTTATTTGGCATGGTAGATTAGGACATGTTAATTATTATACTTTACAAAGATTAATAAATTTGAATATGTTACCTAATTTCAATATAAACTTTGAAAATAAATGTGAAATATGTGTTGAATCAAAAATGACTAAGCTTCCATTTCACTCTATAGAACGTAGTACTGAACCTTTAGAATTAATTCATACAGATGTATGTGATTTAAAATCTATTCAAACTAGAGGTGGAAAGAAGTACTTTATTACGTTTATAGATGATTGTACTAGATATTGTTATGTATATCTACTTAGAACAAAAGATGAGGCAATTGAAATGTTTATACAATACAAAAATGAAGTTGAGAATCAACTTAGCAAAAAGATAAAAAATGCTAAGAAGTGATAGAGGTGGTGAATATGAGTCACCATTTGCACAAATTTGTGCAGAACATGGTATTATACATCAAACAACTGCTCCTTACACTCCACAGCAAAATGGAATTGCTGAGCGTAAGAACAGAATTTTAAAAGAAATGATAAATGCCAAGTTAATAAGTTCTGGTTTACCCCAGAACATGTGGGGGGAAGCTCTGCTTTCTGCCAATTATATTCTCAACAAGATACCCCAAAAGAAACTTGAGAAAACACCTTATGAATTATGGACAGGTCGAGCACCTAGTTATAAATTCTTAAGAGTGTGGGGGTGTCTAACTAAGGTTGCAATTCCTACTCCGAAAAGGACTAAAATTGGACCTAAAACTATTGATTGTATATTCATTGGATATGCGCATAATAGCAGTGCTTATCGTTTCTTTGTCTTTAACTCTGATCATCCAGAGATACATAAGTATAATAAATCGTTTGGTCCGGATTTTCTAACATATATATTAGAAAAAGAACCTCAAACTTATAAAGAGGCTATGTCTACTCCTGAAGCTCCTTTTTGGAAAGAAGCTGTAAATAGTGAAATTGAATCAATTATTCAAAATCACACCTGGGAACTTGTGGATCTTCCTCCAGGAAGTAAACCATTAGGATATAAATGGATCTTTAAAAGAAAGATAAAACCTGATGGGTCTATAGATAAATACAAAGCTAGACTTGTAATAAAAGGCTATAGACAAAAGGAAGGTATTGATTATTTTGATACATATTCACCTGTAACAAGAATAACATCCATAAGATTAATAATTGCTTTTGCTGCATTATATAATCTTGAGCTTCATCAAATGGATGTAAAAACAGCATTTTTAAATGGTGAATTAGATGAAGAAATCTACATGGAACAACCTGAAGGGTTTGTAGTTCCAGGTAAAGAAAAGAAGGTGTGTAAACTTGTTAAGTCTCTTTATGGACTTAAACAAGCACCTAAACAATGGCATGAGAAGTTTGACCAAGTTATGTTGTCAAACGGATTTCGCTATAATGAATGCGATAAATGTGTATATGTAAAAGGGGATATGCACAACTATGTCATTGTATGTTTATATGTGGATGACATGATTATCACCGGTAGCACGGTGGCTCTAATTAAGGAAGTAAAAATCATGTTAACACGGAAATTTGATATGAAAGACTTAGGTATTGCAGATATTATTCTTGGTATTAAAATCTCCAAGACATCTGATGGATATACCTTATCCCAGTCACATTATATCGAGAAGATACTCGAAAAATTTGACAAGGGAAATACTGATATAGCTAAGACACCTGTAGATATGAGTGTACATCTTACAAAGAATATAGGTGCTAGTATATCACAGTTAGAATATTCTCAGATCATTGGCAGTCTTATGTATTTAATGAACTGCACAAGACCTGATATTGCATACTCAGTAAGCAAACTGAGTAGGTTTACAAGTAATCCAGGGGAGAACCACCGGAAAGCAATAGTTAGAGTACTCAAATATTTGAGGTACACTACTAACTATGGATTGCACTATACTAGATATCCAGCAGTGATTGAAGGATACACTGATGCTAACTGGATTACCGATTCAAAAGATATCAAATCCACAAGTGGATATATCTTTACTATTGGAGGAGCAGCCATCTCTTGGAAATCTTCTAAACAAACATGTATAACCAGATCCACTATGGAATCTGAGTTTATAGCTTTAGATAAAGCTGGAGAAGAAGCAGAATGGCTTCGGAACTTTTTAGAAGATATTCCAATGTGGCCTAAACCTGTGTCAGCAATATGCATCCATTGCGATAATCAATCAGCAATTGGAAGGGCACAAAATGTATTATATAATGGAAAGTCACGACATATACGTCGTAGGCATGAAACTGTAAGACAGCTGCTTACAAACGGAATAATATCTCTTGATTATATAAAATCAAAAGATAATATTGCAGATCCATTAACAAAAGGCTTGACTAGAGATCAAGTATATAAGTTGTCGAGGGGAATGGGATTACAGCCTACTAAAGAGTAACTCCATAATGGCAACCCAACCTAGCTGACTGGAGATCCCAAGATCTAGGTTCAAAGGGACAACCGAATTGTGGGGGAACTCGAAAGAATCACTGAGGAAAATATTTCCTATCCCATTTCTATGGTAAAATAGTGATTATCTGCAACGTGTTAGGATAAGCTAAGCTTTTAATGATCCTTATATCTTAGAAATCTAAGTGGAGTATGGAAGGATACTCTTAATAAGAGATCACCTATGTGAGTGAGAAGGGGCCGCTTCTATGAGAATGAGAAAGGCTAAGTTCTCTAAGAGCACTCACAGAATTACCAGGTTGTCCAAGGCCAAAATGGACACAACATAGAATCTGATAAAGTTGAAAGAAATCGTGTGAATATTATTGTCTTAGTTTACATCAAAAGCTGAATAGTTCAAAAACATCGTGTTCACTGGTTAGCAAGTAAACTCGATAATATTTCACTAGGGAAGGTTCAAAGCCAAAAGCCACCTCTCCCGATGCGGTAACTTTCTATTACACTCTCTGGTTATTTGCATTAGAGTCTAAGCCATTTCATTCATGTGGGGGATTGTTGAATTCATTCACTAATTTGAACCTTAAATTGAGCCAATTCACTAGTTCAAATTAAATGAATTAGTGAATTGAAATTGGCTTCAAAAGTTGAGTACATAGCAAAGGAACAAAAAGGGAAGATGAAAAGATAGTTCCACATGGGATAGAGGAATGTAAGGATGTGGGTTTAAATAAGATAGCTTGCTCCTTTACTTTGCTTATGTAAAAAGAGGAAAACCATGAGCACCACGGGTGGTGCTACGCACCGCCCGCACCCGCACGCGCACGCGCACGCGCGTGTGCGAGGGCGAATGGGCGTTTAGGGCGCATTGGGCGCTTTAGGGGCGCACTTTGCACTTCGCACTTGGATTCGGGTTGAACTGAATGAATTCGACCTGCACCCGCCCCGTCAGTCAAGAGTCGTTGAAGTCCAACGGTCGGCGGTCCAACAGTCACCGGCCGTCGTCAACGGTTGCCGTTAAACGGTCACAACTGTTGAAACGGCCAACTGTTGCGACTGTTGAAATCTCAACCGTTGCGACTGTTGAAAGCCTATAAATAGGGTCTGGGTCAGTGTCTCAAATTACACGTTTTTCTTTTCTCTTCTCTTTGTTCTTCTGCAGACAGAAGTTCCAGAATTTCTGTCTACAGAAGAACTCTGTTCATCAGTTTCAAAAAGTCCAGTCCTGCATAACATAAACCAGAGAGAACCTTTATCAGATTCGCCAGAGCAGAGGGATTGCAGCTTCCTTCCCTCTGCAGATCGATCGTTGTATCCTGGGAGATCGACGTCCAAGAAATCCAGAAGCGAACAGTGGAGGACGAATCGATTTTAGGGAGATAGTGTCCAACACTAGCCTCGATCTTCATCCAATATGCTTCCTGTCAGTAAAGTCTTCTTCCAGTCTTCCTGCAACCAGGTTTTTCTTAATCCAGTTTCATAATTTTCTGATTAGGATAGTATACTAGATAAAGAAGAACAGTTTGATGGTTTTTCTTTAACCAGTCTTCTTCTACTTCGAAACTGGAAATATATAGACATAAACCTAAATTACAGAATTAATTTTCTGCAAGATAACAGTAACAATTCTGTTAACTACAAATCTGTCATTTTGTGTTAATCTAAAACAATTCTGTATGCTTCAATCTGCAACCACAGAATTAGTAACCTCCACTTTACATATACTGTCATAATATATTAAAAGACATACGGTAAAATTTATAAACAACAATTTTTTCATGGTGTTGGGATTCTCCACTCCCTAATTAAAAAATGTTTGGTTACTTACGAGTTCCAACTTTATATTAAGTTATCATAACAAAAGTTTTTTAAACTTATTTTACGGTGTTTGTCTTGAAATTTGCATGTAGTAATTAAAATTGTAAAAGTTTTTCAAATAATTGTTTTTATTTTCAAAATATCTAGAAAATGCACCATTTATTATTAATACAATGTTTGCAAATGAAAGAAGAAGAGTATCATATGCACCTTTATGTGCTTTTTTTTTTCGCAATTGCTGTAACTACTGCAATTACAGTTGTAAACTTTTGCAACTGTAATTTCAACAAAACTTCTTTCTATTTTTAGAACGTGATTAAGTTAGCAGCACTAAGTTTGATTTAGCTATAGCAAAGTGGTTAGTTATGGCAAAGATCACATAAAAATTAGAAAATTAATTCTATGTGTCGAGTTGTTAAGAAGCAAATTACTCCTCATCTTACTAATTTGAGTATATCGTGGATGAATCATCACTTCCAACTGCCAAATCAGACGAGAAGTGCCTCTTTTGATTTTTAAACTTTATTTTGTTAACGTCTGATTAATAAAACAGACACAAGAGACTAATAAATAATCCACTGTTTTTTACAGTCAAGACAGGAAAGCAAGTGAATTTCTTCTAGTTTTTTTTTTTTATATATATTTTTTTATATTCTTTTGAAAAGATATAAATTACGTGCTAATTAAAATGGTACAAGAGTATATCAGAAGTCATACTAACTAATCGTACTCAAATGGTATTAAAAGGTAGTATATCAGAGGCCATGCTAACATACTAAAATGGCATCACCTTAGTTCAAATCCAGCAATATATTTTACTTGCAATAAATACATTAAGAATGTGACATTAGAGCAATAAATACATTCATATTCCATGAAAAAGGACCACTACTGCTACTTTGAGTGAGACCTATGAACTAGGCTAGAAAGTTCATCTGCAAATGTCAAGCTTTTGGAGCTCAAAATGGAAAGTAGTTTGTCCTATTTAAATTATTAAAGCCTCTACGACGCTGTCATTGGTTTGTCCACAAATTTCACATTTAACCCGGTGGCCATTAGGTGCGTGATATGCATGATTCAATTTGCAAGTCCTAGGAAGCTAGGATCAGCACTATGGGAATTGGCTTGTCTTGTCTTAGTGAAGAATCTTGGATAATTATTATGATTAATTCCTTCCTTTTTTTTTTCTTTTTTTTTTCTTTTTTTTAATGAAACAAAGTGGCTGTATCCATTCCCGCAAGCCAAAAGAAATTAAGTAAGTCGATTCTTTCTCCAAAAAAAAAAAAACAAACTAAACCACCAGAAAAATGTCGACCCATCGGTCAAATATGGCCATATTGCGATCAACTTCTTCGCAACAACATTAGTTTGAGGGTGTAGCTCACTTTTCTGAACTAATTTTTTTTTTTTTTTTATCATTCTTTAATTAAAAATTTTGAATAGAGCGGTAATGGGATCCCCCATTCTCATTGCTCATTCTCATTGCTCAAAGGATGTATTTACGATAGGAAAGTATGGGAAGTACTTTCCAAAAAAGTCGATTTTAGATGGGTTTGGTTTGACGCTAAAAAATAGTGAGCATGAAAGTTTAGGTGCATGGCAGCTGAATTAGCAATTTGCTTTTAGTTAATATACAGAACAATATTGAAAATAACATGTAAAGAAATCTGTTATGTTATGTTATGAAATCTAACAAAAAACCAACATTACTTAACAGTAAAAAATAACTCAATGCACCATAATGATACGTTTTTTTTAATATTATTTTACGTTACATGACATTACATTATTTACAATAATTTTTAAATAGTTTTTATATTAATTTTGATGATTTATTTTGATTATTAGTGAATTGCTGTAGTTTTTTTTCAATTGACGGCTTGTTGTTTGCTATTTCTTATGGCATTATTAACTTGTACATCCTTATTTACTTATTATAATTCCTTTCTAATTACTAATTTTTTTTTAATAATTTCTTTCCGATTATTGAAATTTCTTACTTACTGATTAAATTGAATTCTCAGCTAATCTAAAATAAACAATTAAAAATAACATAAATTGAGCATTACAAAACATAAATTAGAATATTATTAATAATTGAAAATAAATTTGAAATCTTGTTTAGAATTATGGGTGTGAATGTAATTTAATTTATGTAGATAAATATGAGAATTACTGTTAAACTTTTTAAAAATTTAGAATGTACACTAAGATATAATTTTTTATATTTTCTTTTAGAATTTTTAAATTAATTTTTAATTTATAAAATTTATTTTATATAGTTTTATATTTATTTTTATTAAATAAATAGAAAATCATAACCTAACAGAAACAAAACGTTACGTTATCATTATCTTATTTTAAACATTGATACATAATTAAAAGAATGAAAAAGGTAATGAAAGGACGTGGGTTTTGTTTTTTAAAAAAAAAGAGTTGCTTTCAGTAAGACTCACTGTACTATAAAAATAATGTAACTTATTACACCTTAAATTTAAAACTCTCAGTTTAGTTATTGGACTCCTAACGTCATTAGTGAACAATTTATTATTCTCACCCTTATTTAACTAAAATAGCACTTTTTAATAAAATCTCCAAATTACTCCAGGTGAGCAAATTAGAAACTTCATAAAATAGTGCAATTTAAGTTAAACAGGAATGAGAATAGTAAACTATTGACTAACGACGTTAAAATTCCAGTAACTAAACTGAGAGTTTAAACTTAAGAGATAATAAGTTATATTACCCCTGTAGCACATGGAATCTCGCTACAATTAACCCTAAAAAATTTACTAATTACTGTAAATCATCAAATTAGTTATTATAATAAATCTAATTTACTTTCAATTTGAATTATAATTTATTTTCTTGTAAATGCTCACTTAATCCGCAGCTATAATGTTCCTCTTATTATTATAAGAAGACAATTACAGCCTTCCACTTAAAGACAGCTATAATTTTGACAAGATAGATTCCCTGGTGCGTACATAAGGTAATTGTGTAAATAAAAATATTTAGAAAATAATTTACCAAATATTATGGTTTTAATCTAATTTCATTCTCTCCCAAGATTTTATGTTGCCAAGCAACCTCAATTCTGTCGTTATGTATGTCATAGTCGCCCACTTCGTCGGGCTCACTAACAGATGACTTATTTTGCGGCCCTCTCTGTCTCAACCATCTCGTTATGTATGTCATAGTCGCCCACTTCGTCGGGCTCACTAACAGATGACTTATTTTGCGGCCCTCTCTGTCTCAACCATCTCGCGAGTATGCTTGCTCCGAAATCTCAGCCATCCCGTCTTGATCGTGCAGGACCCACGAATCTTCATTCGGATACTCCGCCGCTGTTACGACCCTCACCATATGACCATGTGCAGGAAGGGAAAAAAAACAAAAAAAAATTGAAGGTTACTGACAATGAAATTGAGGTCTGTACTAACTAGTTGGCTATCATTGATCAATTGATACTCTTGAACGATGACTTTACTCTCCACATGGTTGACGGTTTTGGTTTGGATTTCCGTGACACTTGCATGCTTTGTTCGTGCCTTGTTATAATAAAAACAATAACTCTCAACTCACACCAAAACTAACTCATAGCAGTAAGACTGGTATCATGGTTTCTGATCCAAATCTCACAGAGAAAGCATTTAACTATGAATTTTATAAAAAATTGAATACTGATGCTTAAAACTCAGATTTCAGTTCTAAAAAAGCACTCAATAATGAGAGCATATGATAAAAATCAAATCATATCATATATGATTTAATAAGTTTCTTATTATACGTATTGTTAGGAGATAGGATTTGATAGGATTCTTATATTTATTGTTAAGATTTTAATAAGATCTTATAGAATTTTGTTTGATTTTGAAAATTAGATTTGATATAATTTTGTTTTATTTTAATAGAATTTTATTCTTATCATCATTGTTAGAAAATTTCTATAAATAAGACTTGTAATCAGCAATTAAAAGAAGAGAATGTAAAATGAAAAAAAAAATTGTAAAAACTATGTGTGGATTCGCATGTTAAAATCTCTCTTTATGAATTCGCTAAGAGTGGGCGTGGATTAAGCTGGGTAGATTTATAAAACAATCTTGAAATCTTTCATCTTAAATTCTCTGAGAATGACTAAGAGGATGGATTCCCTCAATCTTCATCTTTTTATTTTTGTTCTAAATTTATACAAAAACACTATTTTTTTTTTCCTAGATTTCTAGTAATAAACCTTAATTTGACTTCCGTCCTGTGTGTATCAGAGACTAGATTTTTTTTTTCTTTTCATCCTTCTATCATTTTTTATTATTTTCTTTTTTGTGTTTTAGACTTGTGAGAAAAGAAAAATTCAGAAAGAAAAAGGAGCAAATAAATCAGTAAAGAAATTTTAAAAAAAAGAATGGAAAAACAAAATCAAAAACAGAGAGAAGAAAAAAAGGAAGAAGAAAAATCTGAAAAAAAAAAAATTTAAATCAAATCGGAAAACTACGATCTTCCTCCTCCCTCTTGTTCATTGCTTAACAACTCAATCTCCACCTAATCCCCACAAATCCCCAATCTCATTCTTTTCGATCTCTCCCATCTTATTGTGTTTTATTTTAGTTTTTTATTAAAACAATTTGATCTGATTCCTTCTTTTAGATATGAGAAAAAGAAAAAGTGAAAAAAAATATTGTGAAAAAAAAGAAGAAAAGAAAATCCAATCTCCCCGGCCATCACTCTACTGTCATCATGTTCAATTCAACAACATCAGTAATGGCATTGCAACATCCAAATCACTACAGCCATCCTCCATCGCTGTCGAATAATCCCGAATCCCGACATCACCCTCACATCCATCAAGATATCAGCAGCACCTCCACTATATTGATTCAGATGTGATGTACAAGTTACAGTCTCGATCGTCATCATGGCCCAATTGGATGCTTTATGGAATGATGCATATAGTTCAACCTAAACATGTTTAGCATTTTTATATCTATATTCATTAGGAATAAATGTTATGGAATGATGCATATCGTTCAACCTAAACATGTTTAGCATTTTTATATCTATATTCATTAGGAATAAATGTTTTAAAGTCAGGAAGAATTGATAGAAATCAGATTATATCAGATAGGATTTGATAGGATTCTTATTTTTATTGTTAGGATTTTAATAATATCTGATAGGATTTTGTTTGATTTTGAAAATCAGATTTGACATGATTTTGTTTGATTTTGATAGGATTTTGTTCTTATCATTATTATTAGAATTTTTTTTAAATAAGTTTTATAATCAGTAATTAAAAGCAGAAAATGAAAAATAAAAAAAATGTAAAAACTATGTGTGAATTCACATGTTAAAATCTCTTCGTGGATTCCGCTGAATGGATTTCTAAAATAATTTTTAAATTTCTCATCGTGAATTTGTTGAGAGTGGGTGGAGATCAAATTGATGGATTCTTTTTATTTTTATTCTAAATTTTTAAAGTCTAAAAACAATGTCAAAACTAAATCTCTAAATGTTGATCTATTTTAAAATCCCTTTACGTGTGCAATGCATGCCCGTTTTTACTTTGTTGGTCTTACTGGTTCTTGAATTGCATCAAGAATTATTAATAAAAAAAATATAAATCTTAGATTATATCATTATACTTATATATCTATGAAACAAACATTTATGCTTGTACTCTTAAGTTACATATTTGCACAAGAGGTAAAAAGTTATACATTCGCACAAGAGATATAGTACAGAAAGATCATAATTATTTTGGACCTGATTAATTTTTAAAATGCATAAGAAAGTTGCCAATAAAACTGCTGAAAACTTGGCTCTACATTAATATCTTCTGCGTTAATCTACGTGAAATGTTTCAATTAAAATGTAGTAAGTGTTAGCACACCTACTGAAGTGGTGGGTATGAAACTTGTTCGAGAACCCGAAGGAAGGAAGATTGATAGCACACTTTACAAACAAATTGTAGGGAGTTTGATATATTTGACAGCTACAAGACCTGATATAATGCATGCTGCTAATCTTATTAGCAGGTGCATGGAGTGTCCTCAGGAGATGCATCTTTTGGCTGCCAAAAGAATTCTTCGGCACTTGCAAGGTACTTTGAAATTTGGACTATTCTAGAAGAAGGGAGAAAAGTCAGATTTATTTCACTGACAATGATTATGCCGGACATTTAGATGATCGGAAGAGAACTTCTGAATATGTTTTCATGCTTTGTTCGGAAGCTGTTTTGTGGTCTTCAAAAAAGCAAGCAATTGTCACTATGGCAACAACTGAGTAGAATTCGTAGCTGCAACAACCTATGCCTGTCAAGCTGTTTGGTTGAAGAAAATTCTTGGTGGGCTAAATTTCAAGCGACAGTAGCCTAGAACAATTGTTTGTGACAACAGCTCTGCCATCAAAATATCTAAAATTCCTATTCTATATGGGAGAAGCAAGCATATAGATGTGAAGTTTCACTTCTTAAGAAATCTGACAAATGAATGAGTCATTGATCTCATCTACTGCAAGGGTGAAGACCAGATTGCTGATATAATGACCAAGCCCCACAAATTGACATCATTCATGAAGCTCAGAAAATTGCTTGGAGTCTCCATTTTGGAAGATCGAGTTTGAAGCAAGTTCACAGCTAATATTTTTTAAACTGAATGTTGGATAATTTTCAGTTTAAGGAAGGGATTATTAGGAATACTAGTTTATATGGTCCACTATTTAGTCTGTAAGTTGTTTGGGTCAATAGAAATTTGTTATGGTATGTATTAAAGTTTGTTATAGTCAATAGCATGTTCTATTGATTCACCTGGTCTTTTGGAGAGTAGGCCTGGTCTTTAGGAGAGTTTTTTTTTTTTTTTTTTTTTTGAGTTTGTTTTGCACATTGTGATTAGTGCCACTTTTTCTGTTAGAACGTTGGGTTGTATTGCCTATATATAGACTGATTGTTTAATGAAATGACACTACAGTCAAGTATTCTCTCTTGAATTTAGTTTCACCCTTCAATTCATTTATGAGCTCTTTTTCTATCAGAATTGCAAATTTTCATTTGAAACATGTCCAAAACTTCTTGCATATACTTCCTTTGAGAAATAAAAATTCCAGCTGCAGATTGCACCACTTCAATACCCAAAAAATAATGCATCTTTCCAAGATCAGACATATCAAATTCAATCATCATAGATTTTTTTTTTAAATTTGTCAAACATAGCACTATCATTTCCAATAAAAATAAGATCGTCCACATATAAGCAAACAATGAGCAATTTTCCTCAATATCCAATCTTAGTAAAAAAGTGTATGCTTATATAGACATTTTTTGAATCCCTCCTTAGAAAAATAAGCATCTATACGACTATACCAAGTGCTTGGAGCTTGTTTTAGCCCGTATAATGCCTTTTTGAGTTTATAAACCTTATTTTCACCTCCAAGTTTCACATAACCAGGGGATTGATCGATAAATACTTGTTCTTGAAGGTCACCATGCAAGAATGCCAATTTCACGTCCAATTGGAAGATAGGCCATGAATGTTGTGTTGCCAATGCAATTACCAGTCTGATCGTATCATGTCTTGCAGCTGGAGCAAAGACTTCTCTATAATCCACCCCAAACTCTTGCTTATAGCCTTTAGCTACTAAGCACGCCTTGTACTTGCCAACTTCTCCATTCTCCTTCAATTTTGTCTTGTACACCCACTTGACACCAATTGTCTTGTGCCCTCTTGGAAGATCAGTCAACTCCCAAGTGTTGTTCCTTTCAATGGCTGCAATTTCTTCATCCATTGTGTTTTGCCAGTTTGATTCTTTGATAGCCTCTTCGAAAGCTGTAGGATCACAATCGGAAAATAGAGCAAAATGTGAAAGTAGGTCATCAGATTGGTCAATTCTAGTTACCTCATAATCAATTATCCATACAAGTCTTTTTCTAATGCGTTTGGGCCTTTGTTCATCTTCTACTTCAGTTGTAGGTGGACTTTGAGAATTTGGAGCATTTTGACCGGCTGCTGGCTGTTGTGCAGTCTCCGTAGGCTGCTGCCTTTCCTCATCATCTTCAAATTATGTTGGAATTTGTTGTCGAACACCATTCTCGCTCCACAACCATGTTTGTTCTTCATCAAAAATGACATCGCGACTAATGATAATTTTCTTAGTGCTAGGATTATAAACCTTATAAGCTTTTTGATTGATCACTAACACCAAGAAAAATACATTTTTCTCCCTTGTCATCTAACTTTGTCCTCTTCTGATATGGAATATGAGCATAGGCGACACACCCAAAAATTTTGAAATGATCTACCGACAGTCCTTGTCCACTCCATATTTCCTCTGGTGTCATATTTTGAACATATTTGTTCTTCATCAAAAATGACATCGCGACTGATGATAATTTTCTTAGTGTTAGGATTGTAAACCTTATAAGCTTTTTAATTGATCACTAACACCAAGAAAAATACATTTTTCTCCCTTGTCATCTAGTTTTGTCCTCTTCTGATATGGAATATGAGCATAGGCAACACACCCAAAAATTCTGAAATGATCTACCGATAGTCTTTGTCCACTCCATATTTCCTCTGGTGTCATATTTTGAACATGTTGTTCTTCATCAAAAATGACATCGCGACTGATGATAATTTTCTTAGTGCTAGGATTGTAAACCTTATAAGCTTTTTGATTGATCACTAACACCAAGAAAAATATATTTTTCTCCCTTGTCATCTAGCTTTGTCCTCTTCTGATATGGAATATGAGCATAGGCGACACACCCAAAAATTCTGAAATGATCTACCGACAGTCCTTGTCCACTCCATGTTTCCTCTGGTGTCATATTTTGAACATGTTTGTTCTTCATCAAAAATGACATCGCGACTGATGATAATTTTCTTAGTGCTAGGATTGTAAACCTTATAAGCTTTTAAATTGATCACTAACACCAAGAAAAATACATTTTTCTCCCTTGTCATCTAGCTTTGTCCTCTTCTGATATGGAATATGAGCATAGGCGACACACCCAAAAATTCTGAAATGATCTACCGACAGTCTTTGTCCACTCCATGTTTCCTCTGGTGTCATATTTTGAACATGTTCTTCATCAAAAATAACATCGCGACTGATGATAATTTTCTTAGTGCTAGGATTGTAAACCTTATAAGCTTTTTGATTGATCACTAATACCAAGAAAAATACATTTTTCTCCCTTGTCATCTAGGTTTGTCCTCTTCTGATATGGAATATGAGCATAGGCGACACACCCAAAAATTCTGAAATGATCTACCGACAGTCTTTGTCCACTCCATGTATTCTCTGGTGTCATATTTTGAACATGTTTGTTCTTCATAAAAAATGACATCGTGACTGATGATAATTTTCTTAGTGCTAGGATTGTAAACCTTATAAGCTTTTTGCTTGATCACTAATACCAAGAAAAATACATTTTTCTCCCTTGTCATCTAGGTTTGTCCTCTTCTGATATGGAATATGAGCATAGGCAATACATCCAAAAATTCTGAAATGATCTACCGACAGTTTTTGTCCACTCCATGTATTCTCTGGTGTCATATTTTGAACATGTTTATTCTTCATCAAAAATGACATCGCAACTGATGATAATTTTCTTAGTGCTAGGATTGTAAACCTTTTAAGCTTTTTGATTGATCACTAATACCAAGAAAAATACATTTTTCTCCCTTGTCATCTAGCTTTGTCCTATTCTGATATGGAATATGAGCATAGGCGACACACCTAAAAATTCTGAAATGATCTACCGACAGTCTTTGTCCACTCCATGTTTCCTCTGGTGTCATGCGGAATAGCAAGTGTGGGACTTATATTCAAAATATGAATGCTCCAATTGACTACTTCAGGCCAGAAACTTTTTAGAACACCACTCCTTGTTTAAAGGCTTCGCACTATGTTCATATTTGTGCGATTTTTCCTTTTGCACACTCCGTTTTGTTGAGCGTGTAAGGTGCTGTAAGTTGCCTCTTGATTCCATGGATCTCACAAAAATTTGCAAATTTATGTGAGTTGTATTCTCCACCACGATCAATGTGAAGAACTTTTATTGGACTGCTTGCTTCTTTTCTCAAAAAGTACTTTATAATTTTAAATCCGGCAAAAGCTTTAGATTTCTCCTGCAAATAATACACCCATAATTTTCAGATAAAATCATCAATAAAGGTGATCATGTATCTTTTACCTCCATTGGAAGATGGATTTATTGGCCTGCAAAAGTCAGAGTAAATCAGCTCTAATTTCTTCTTTGCTCTCCATAATTCTCCTTACGAAAATTGATTACGATGTTGTTTGCTAACAACACATTCTTCACAAACTTGAGATGGAGCAGTAATTTGAGGAAGACCAGTCACCATATTTTTTTGCTGGAGAGTCTTTAATCCACCAAAATTCAGTTGACCATAGCGAAAATGCTATAACCATGACGCATCCTTTAGTTTTACTGAGAAGTATGAATGAGTGGTGTTGTGGAGATAAAGCGGAAACATACAATTCACAGTCATGTTAACTTGAACAACTAAGCCTAACTTTGTATCTTGGATTCGACATACTCCATCTTTGATAGAAATCTCGTATTTCTTCTCTTACAGCTGACCCACATTAAGCAAATTGGTCTTTAAATCTGGAACAAAAAGAATATTAAAGATAGTGTGGGTGGAGTTTTCCTTAGTCTGGAGAGTAACCTTTCCTTTTTCCATTATAGATACTATGGAGTTGTCACCAAACTTGACAGTGTTGCAAAAAGATTCGTCTAGGTCAGAGAATGCCTTCTTATCTCTGCACATATGGTTGCTGCAACCAGTGTCTAAATACCACTTCATTCTCGTGACACGCCATAAAAAAAGACATCTTTTTCTTTTTCTGCAAAGTTAATTTTTTCTCCATTTTGCCTATTCAAATTAGTTCTACATTCTAACTGATAATGACCATACCTATGACATCAGTAGCATTCAACATTGGACTTGCCTACTGACTTTGGTCTATGAATTGTTGAATGGTGGTCTCCTCGCCCTTTTCCTCTTCCTTGAAATTGATTCTCTTGGTGCTGGTGGTGTTGTTGTCGGTTGCCACGATCATTGCTTCCTCTGCCTCTACCTTTGCCTCTGCCTCATACTCTATCTCCTCTCGATGTCGAGTGATTTTCTGTTGAGGCCTTCAATGCTTGCTCCTCTTTCTCCTTCTGGTTAATTTTTTGTTCATGAACTAGTAAGGAACTTTACAGTTTGTCAATTGAGAGTTCCTCAATGTCATGGGCTTCCTCAACAACGGAATTGAATTTTGGTGTCATGGACCAAAGAATCTTATCAATAATAGTGACGTCCTCCATCTTGTCACTGTGAATCTGCATTTTGTTAACAATTGCCATCTTCCATGAAAATAATTTGTAACCGACTCTCCCGATTTCATCCGTAGCATTTCGAACTCTAAACGAAGTGCTTGAAGTTGATGTCTCTTTGTTCTTGCTGATCCTTGATACTCTTCTTCATGGAATCCCAAATATACTTGGAGGTGTCCTTGCAAAGAACAGTTTTCAAGATTGAGCGATCAATGGCTTGGAAAAAATAATCCTTTGCCTTGAGATCTTTCAGTTGTTGCCCTTCTAGCTCCGTTCTTTGTATATCGAACAATGTTGTGTCAGCTATTAGTTCTCTAATTCCATCGGAGACAACCTGCCAGTACTCCTTGGATCTTAGAAAATTCTCCATCAACATGCTCCAATGGTCATAATACGCATCAAAGCTCCAATGTCATAATGACCATCAAAGCGAGTAATTGAAGGTTGCACAAAGTTATTGGTGGCCATGAGAATTGCTAGCTGCTGCAATTCAAAAATGAAGCCACTGCTTGCTTACTTTGTCTATACTCTCTCGACTCTCTTTTTACAATTCTAATAACTCACTCTTACAACCTCAACTTGATGTACTCTCTGGACCTACTTTCTTCACTCACTCTCTTTTCTCACTTTAAAACTTATTTTAGAACTCTCTATTTTATCTCTCTCTGGCTCTGAGACCACTGATAGAAATAGAGCTCATGAATGAATTAAAAGATAAAACTAAATGCAAGAGAGAGTACTTGACTGCAGTGTCATTTTATTAAACAATCAGCATATATATATATATATATATATATATATATATATATATATATATATATATATATATATATATATATATATATATATATATATATATATATATATATATATGCAATACAACCCAACATTCTAGCAGAAAAAATGGCACTAATCACAACGTGCAAAACAAACTCAAAAAAACAAATTGAAGACACCTACTCTCCTAAAATCCAGGCCTACTCTCCTAAAGACCAAGTAAATCAATAGAATATGCTATTAACCATAACAAACTATAACACATACCATAACAAATTTCTATTGACCCGAACAACTATCAGACTAAATAGTCGAGCACATAAACTATTATTCCTAAGAGGATTTTACATATCTATCCCTTAAATCTTCAAAACTTAAAATTTAGTCCCCAAAATATTCATATTTATAATTTAGTCCCCCAAATCCTTTAAGTTACCATAATTTAGTCCCCCAACCATAACTTTGGCCCAAATTTCCCGTTATACCCATGAGTTACTTCACTTTAGTCATCTCTTCTCTCTTCCTCCTCTCTTTCTCTTTTTATTGGGTTCCCCCTTTCCATTCTTCTCCTCTCTCTTTTCCCTCTTCTTATTGAGTTCCCTCGAATTACTTCACTTTAGAGATTAAATAAGAGGAAATAGAGAAGAGAAGAATGGAGGGGAGAACCCAATATGAAGAGAAAGATAGGAGGAAGAGGGAAGGGAGGTCTAAAGTGAAGTAACTCTGGGGTATAATAGGAAATTCGGCTCAAAATATAGTTGGAGAACTAAATTGTGATAACTTAAAGGATTTGGGAGACTAAATTATAAATATGAAGATTTGGGAGACTAAATTCTAATTTTTAAAGATTTAAGGGACAGATATGTAAAAATCCCTATTCCTAATAGTAAGAAGTCCTAATTTCCATTCAAAATTTCAAAACTGGCTCAACTACAACTACTAGTTTGCATGGATATAAAAAATTCAAACTAAAATTTAAAATCTCGAAACACGTAATTAGTTAACCGAAAACAAACTAAATCGATCAGTCAGAAGCGGGAGGCCCAAAACGAAGCATTTGGAGAGATCCATAACTGAAATTGGCAAAGTGCAGCCCACAACCAAAGGCATGGAAATAATTAAGAAAATAATTGGAGACAATGTTTCTTCTCCATGAATCATGATTAGTTTTCACAGGAAAGAAATTACAAGATCAAGCCCTACCATTTAAATGCATAACATCAAAATTATAATATAAAATGTTGTGAGTTGTAACTTCATATATGGAATATCCTTTTAAAGTTTTTTGATTTTGTACTATTTGGATAGATTTTAAAAATCGCTTTACTTTTTGGAATGACCCGTAAAAAGCACTGGTAAGTTAAAAAAAAAAAAAAAAAATTGCAAAGGGGAAAAAAGAGTGGACCCACCTGAACAAATGAAAATTTTTTATGATAATAAAATTTCTATTCAGAATAGAAATTTTGATGTCATGATATCTCTTGAGATATCTATGTTATTCAGACGAAGTTTAATATCAATAGAGGAGGCGCCAAACTTTTTCCCGAATAATGAAATGAAGATTATAGTGACTTTCAGAGCTCTATATTCTTATCTCATGTAGATAAAATGAACTTAAAAAAAAAAAAAAAAAACTCGTACAATTTTAAAAAAGACCTTAACAAAGATATTGCTTGCTACAACAAGTTTTAGTACATCTTGGACAGAGGCATACCTCGGTGCACTTGGGGCAACAAGACCATGCGCAGCCACCAAAACACCCTGGGCAAGATATGCTTGGCCGGAGGCATTGCAGCCTGCAGCACGATATCCGCCCACAACTGCAACAACAGCAGGTCTTTAGATGATGTTGATCAGAACATCGAGGTGTCTCCAGCTCGAGAGAGCATAAACACGAGCAACACATCCATGGAAAGTTGAGGCACAGCTTGGTTCTGCTACAAAACAAGCCAGTCATCATTTAGATGTTGAATACAAATAAAATACAATCTGACTATAACCATCAAATTCTATCTAGGATAAACTTAGAATCATTTATTGTCATAAACATATCTACAGGTAAAGGGAACTAAGTTGGTTTTCTAAGGCTTATGCTTTGTGTTCAGTAAATTATCGATATTTGAAGAACTCGTCAGGTAGTTAAGGTAAACCCTACAACTCCTATCACCAGTTTAGGTTGTTAGATGAGCAGGTAGAGAAGGAACAGAAACTAAAAAGATCAAAAAGTTTCAGAAAGTACCGTAGCCACTCCAACATTCTACAGGATTTGTCTTTCTTCTTGTTTCTGATTGATGGAAATCACATCTATAAGATATTCACGCACGATAAAAAATATCAAATATTATGGAGCGAGTTCCAGGAGTCATACACTGGTATAAGTGGATCCAGGTTTGATGCAATGAATTCATTCACCCTGTCAACCATTATAATGCATCGACAACAGTGAAATAAGCAACTAATTGTTTCTGAGAAATTAAAATCGTAAATTGTGTAAAGTAACAGAAACAATTGTAAGCAATATGCCAAAAATACTTGTGTCATGAAAAGAACTGTATATCAAAAACTAAAGCCTAAAGAAAAAGGTGTAAGATCAATATCACCCGCATAATTTAGTTTTATTATACTATGATAATAAATTTCTGCAGGAACGTTGTAGGTACTACTACAAAGTAATTAAATTTGTGCAATTAGCATAAGAGTGCCGGCATGACCACATTCAAAAGAAGTAACAAAATAGTGCGACATTAGAAGCTAAAAGAAAAGAACTCATTGAGTTAAACATGTCAGATAACATAAAACTATATAAACAGAGCCTTCTCCCATCGACATTGTAATATCCAAGAAGTGATCAATGATGAGTGATGCTTTATGGTAAGAATCATTCACATAGTTTTGCTCATACAATCAGGAATAACCTTTCTATAGATATCCAAAAGTCTAGATTAGTAAAGAGAAAAGTTCCATAGTTCTGCTACAAATGATTATGAGTTTGCTTTATTGTCGTTATCGAATTATCTAATCCCATAATCAGATGATGATCAACAGAGAAAGAAATCAAATTGTGAAACATACTCTCTGCAGCATAAATGAACAGATGGAAGTCCTTCAAGTGATTGCAATTCCTCCTGTTTACATGAAATTTTCCGTAAGTTTACACGCGTAAGGGACAACCTAATACTAGTATAAACAGCCAGTGGAAGGGAAAAGAAAAAAGAAAAAGAAACTAAGATTTTGCCTTCTTATGACGTCATTATGCAAAATCATTGTTAAAAAATTATACTTCACAATTATCACTATAAATAGCCAACAGAAAATATTTCTAGAATACTTCACCATATTAGATAGTTCATAGGTATGGAAGAGATATCAGAGACTAAAAATTATCAGAGACTTATGGATGGACTTCTGGAAGAGAGATCAGAGACTAAAAAGTTATTTATTAAAACAAAAGGAGAAAAAAACTGATGCACTAATGAAGTTTCATGATTCCCACAGAAATAGCCCAGCTACTCCCATCTAGACACATAAACATAAAACAGAGACACATGATTACGTGTATGCGTACAGCTACACATCCAAATGCTGGAAACATTCCCCGATAGCTACCTCCTTCTTACCCTAGATCAAGGGAGTCTTATCAATGAAAAAGCCTAAATATATGGCAAAGGGAAAGAAATTAAACATAGGCTACAGAAACCAGCTCCTAAAAAGGCAAGCACCTGGTCCTTTTTTAAAATATGCGGTTCTGCAAAGTTGACTCAGATTCTTATGCTGGTGATTTTGCTTCTTTGATTCAATTCGAGAAAAGTAAATCAATATTTTCTCGAGTTATCTCATATTACTAATGCTCAACTTTACGAGCAATCCATACTTGTGAATGACAAATGACTAATTTTCTCAATATTTTGACTTTGGTTCCATAGGAGCAAAGCAAGTTAGAAAGAGCGAGAAATAGAACAATTTCATTTGATTCATACTCCATAGCCACGAGATGATCATAAGTGATCCTTTTGTCAACATATGCCCTTATTACACTCAGTCCAACTTGTATGTGTGAGTGTAGCTAGCTAATTATCTCATCCAATTGTTGCTAAATAGCTTTTACTTACCAAATAAACCTTCTCAAATGGTAATCCCCATGTAGTGAATTCATCCTCTTCCGAAATTGACTCCATTTTGGCACTTGGCTATGCTATGCATGAGAATATGGTAATCACAATGGTGATTAAGGTAGACATCATCATACAAGGTGGTAGATTTTCCATGCAAGATTGATATGGGATCCTCATCTATGATGGCATCTCATGTATTTTAATATAGATAAATGAAAGATACAACCACGTAACATACAAAAGATGGACATCATAGAAATCAGGGAAAGCTAGAAAGCAGAAACATTTAAAGTGAGGATTAGGTCCATGTCCACCAAATGTCAGTGTTTGACACTAGAAGGACATTTGCCTGACATGCATTGAACACCTTAGCACCATGTCAGATTTAGAGGGAAAAAAAACGATTCTTTGTAGAAGTTATGTCAGCTTTAAGGACAAGTCTAAAGGTTTCCTATCACCTTTAAGCCACAGGTTGCTTGAGATTCATGAAGCGCTATTCTCTCTCTCCTTCTTTAACAAACAAGGTTTGTCGGTGTAAGATTAGAGTGATCTGCAAAATAACTACCTCTCTGATTAGTGAGTTCCTTTTATTGTCATTGTTCATGGATGTGGGCTGAGAACCAATGAAACCCGATACATCTTTGTGTATTTTCCTTCAGTGTGTACAGTATACATTCGTCCATGTATATTTCATTATGTACAGTATACATTCGTCCATAGTGTATTGTCACCTTCAGTGTGTAGAAACACACTACCATAAGGGTTTGGCCAAGCTCGTAGATGTCCACAGGGAGAGCATTCCAAGAGATTCAGTAGTACATAAAGTAATAGAAAGAGCATAACCTCTTAGCAAATATGGAAGAGGTTAGAAGTTCAGACCTCATATTTTGGTTACGGTATCTAGAAAGGGGATCGGTATAGAAATGACTACAACCTTTACTAAAATAAAAAACCCATTTCCTTGAAATTGAATATACGATTACAAGAGTTGTCCCTTCCTCTCTATATATATACATCGAGAAGTAATCTACAACCTTTGATGAAAAGCCCTCCCCACTAAAGAACATAATCACGGTCGGAAGTAAACCTTCACCTCTGACAATAACCATCTTTGAAAGTGAAAAAGTGTTGAGAACCCACCCCCCCCCCCCCCCCCAAAAAAAAAAAAACCCAAAAAAAAGCACACACGCAAGTCGAATATATGGGTCCCACGAAACACACCTTTGTTTATGCAAACGTCGGACAACCATCTTTGAAAGTGAAAAAGTGTTGAGAACCCCCTCCCCCCCACCCCCCAAACACATGCACACACAAACACACACACACATGCACACACGAGTCGAATATATGGGTCCCACGAAACACACCTTTGTTTATGCAAATTCATCCCTTGAATTAGAGATAGGAATAGACTCGGGCCAGTCCAAGGTCTAATCGGACTAGCCCGAAAAGGCTGGACTTTGAATTGTCCATTTTAATTTTAGACCATATTGGATTGATCTCTAATAGGTTTGGATTTGGACATGTTCAAATCCGCCCAAACAAGTCTCCCAAACTCTCCGCCCGAAGTGAACCCCCAACTATTGAGTCTCGGATCGAGCTGTCGTTGTATGATGGGTTGTAGATCGATAAGGGCAGTTCCTTTCACGAGAGCGTGCGAGCGGCGAGCGAGGGTGAGATGATCACCAGTGAATTGGACAGGATGAAGGTTGAGAGGCAGATCTCTGAGTTGCTGTATGCGATGAATGGTGTTCAAAAGTATTTGGATGCCATTAACGATTCCTCGGATTCATTGTGGGATCTTCGTCCTTTGTATCACTTGTGCCGGAGCTAGATTTATTCGAAATATTTTTTTTTTTTTCCTTTTTTTTGTTTGTGTTTGCTTACTGTTCTATGGAAGTATATTTTCTGTACTTCATCGGGAAGCGAGGTTCAGGGAGAATAAGTTGGTAGAGATTGAAGAAGTATGGATTCATTTGCATTTTAATTAGAAAATTTAAATAATATATAGGATAATTTAGGCTTCAGTATATTGTAAACAAGTTGGCTTATTTTGGTTTATTTCTTTAGAGAGGATGAATCATATAGACAAAATTTAGTGAGGGAGTACATCATATACTTTGGAATTAAATGATCCAATTATTGAAACTTTTTTATATAATTTAAACAGTACGTGAGATATTTAATATGTGAATTTTTTTTTTTCTCCAAAGACATGCTTAAGAACTACAATTGCTCATGCCTGAAACCAGACACATTTATAACCGCTAGCTCCCATAATTGATGAGGAAAATTTCCTGGCCTAACCATTTTCGAACCTCGGTCAACAACCTCACCCACCATACATTCAGCCAAACTAAAAGTTTTTCAGGTACAAATTCCAAAATGGATAATACATTCAGCAAGCTGGGCAAGATCAACATCTTCCAAAAAAAAAGAAAAAAAAAAAAAAAAAAGATGGCCAAAATCTCAATAGCACTCTGAATTGAAAATATCTATCCAATTGGCAGTTTGATCATTGGTAAAAAAAAAAAAAAAAAGATACTGCAAAATCATCAAAATGGACCAGTCTAGATGCATATTAATTGATGGTTAGATATCAATTAACTGTAGTAGTTATGAAGTTTTTTATGTGATATTTTCTTTTATGACAACTTTTATATGTCATAGCATCATTTTTTTTTTTTTTTTTGAATTTTGATATGGACAGATCCAAAAAGCCCATGGGCCGTCCGAAGTCTATTGGGCCGAACTGGATTTTTTTGAACAATGGCCCATTTGGACTTTGGATCAGTCTAAAATCCAAAATTTTAGTTTGAATGCTGAATGGATCCGGCCCGACCCTGTTCGTTCTCATTCCTATCTTGAATCGATCACAGGAATAATCTACTCTCTAACAATGACACGTTGAGAAGAAACCTTCATCATTTAACATAACCTCTATGTTTGATTAAAAGCCCTCTCTCGATTAAGCAATTACCACTTCATGATTAACACCATCCTAGGTCTTCAGGAGCTTTGAACAAGAAATATAGCTCTCTCGATCTTTTCCTTATCTTTTGCATCCTCCCTAATATGGGAGTTTTTCTCAACATCTTCTGTTCCAAGTGTTATACTAATGCATTGTGTTTGACACTAATGATCTTTCTCTCCTTTTCCCAGATGTTTTACCAAGTTAAGGAAATTCGGAGACACGGTCAATTGGCATTCTAAAATCACGATAATTCCCTCTCTTTTTCATAGCTTCCTCCACTAGAACTTTGGCATTAATCATGAGAAGGTCTGCATGACAACCAGTCAAAAAACTTTATCAAATCCATAGTGGATCCTTACTCCACAACCAACCCCATTTTCCAATAAGGAACTACATTTGTTGTTGGCCTTTAGCCCCTTTACGAACTCCAAACAGCCCCAATAATCCTAGGAGAGTCCTCCAATCATATTTGACGAGAGAAATCTAATTTTATTGTGTTCACAATCATATTGGACCCTAATTTTTTGCATGCACTATTTTTTTTTTTTAAAAAAAGAAAAAAGGATCAAAAGAGATCCTTAAGCCAAAAACTCCATTAAAACTCTTGGTAAGATAAAAATAAAAATAAAAACCTTCAACCCTATAGTTAATAATGACTACACTATACAATCAAAAGGTTCTGACTATTATATTTCTAAAAGCACTTCTAAAAGGGGTGATCTACCATCATTGTATCTTCGTTCTGTACTATTTTAACTTTAGTAACTACGATTCTTCGAATATGTAGGTCTAATCACCAAGCCGCAGAATATCAAATGTTTGTTCAGTATTTTTAGGGCAGCCATTTTTACAAATTCCAAACAATATCAATGCTTGAAGACCGCAATCAAAACAAATATATCTATCGTTCTTATTCAATTAATTTATCAGTAAACAAAATACAAACACATTGATTTGATTTCAATGACATACACTTCCTTCTGCTAATTAAATAAATAAAAGGGAGAAAGTTACATAGAAAATGTGAGAGCGATTACCTTAAGGAACCCGATCTCGCGGTGCAAGATCTGATCTTGCGCCGGCAAGTTTCTCCGAATTCTCGGCGGAGATCTCGGAGACGGCTTCGCCATCGCCAATGCAGATCAACGGTAAAGAGGAGAGACTGGAGGAGGGGATCCAACGGGGGAGGTAAGCTCACCGCCCGGCGACGCGACCAGAAGAGGACGAGGTCCCGTTCCCGCCATCCCCGCTCCCTTGATTCCAGAGTTTATAGCGGCGCGACTCGAGAGAGAAAGATTGGAGGGGCAAAATTGGAAGAAGAAATAAATTCGAAAAAACTCGGAAGGGATCGCTGGCGTTGTCGCAGGTCTCCTCTGTTAAATCTTATAGTAACTCGGGGGGATAGAGAATGGCTCATCAGATGTACTTTACAAACAGCAAACAGTTTTTTTTACTGACGTATAACTGTGATATATGTAGTTAACAACAGTTAGCATTCCATTTAAGTGAAACGTGGCAGGATATGCTGTGTGCTGTGGAAAACAGACAGCCGGGGGATCCCAGTCGGATGAGGCGCCGGAATGCGGACCGCACGTGACCTGAATCGATGATTCTCTCGGCTACCGTGCTAGTTGGAAAGCACCCTAGAAGTCATTTTAATTACGTGCGTACCACTCTCCAACGACAGTACCTACGGGCGGCTGAGATTTTTTCTTTAGGTTTGCTGACGGTCGATCGAACGGTATATTCTTCTGGGGGTCCCAATAGGCGAGAAAAGGGCAATGCTGTAATTAAAGTGTAGTGGGGCGGCCTGATGGGATGGATCACTGACACAATCGAACGGGTGGAAACGCCGTGGCTGACGTGTCAGCCCGAATCTTGTGGCCCCAAACTTCGATGCACCCAACAAGCTCTTCGGGCATTGTGGGGAATCAGGTGGGGCCCATGTGCTGGCCGTTAAGTCCGCCCGTGGAAATATGTAGGAAATGGACGAAAATGACCCCACGTGTTGGGGTATGGGTACGAGCGCCGTTGAGCAGAGGGGGATTCTTCCCGAGTTTAATTGGTACGTAGCACGATTAATCAATTGATTAGCTTGTAATTATGGGGATTAATTAACTGATTAAGCAAACGCTTTGTGCTTGTTGAAGCTACGCGCTTTTTGCTCCGAGTCCCCATGAGAGCTGTTCTTGTTTTTTTTTTTTTTTTATCTTTTTTTTTTTTTTGCTTATTTAACTTTTACATAGTATTATTTCCCAAAGGCAAAATAACCTCGGTGCAATGAAAAAATTATAAAAGTACGAAAAGAAATAAAATGATAACTCTATAAGCAATCTTATAGCAATATCATTGGTAGATAGATTCGTACATATTCATATGATCTCTACGAAGTTAAATAAAAATTAAAAGATCTTATAGTATTGTACTAAAATGGTACAAATACCATTGCTATGATACTGGCGAAGTTTTAAAAGAAAAATTAAAATTTCAAAACTAAATATAAAGTATGGACAATCAAAAAATATTTTGCATTGAATTTCATCCAAATTCTTATTGGAAAAAAATGATAATATCATAATTTGTATATAAATAACAAGTTAATTATAAATAAATCAATAAGCCACAGATGACACACGGTATTTATGTGAAAAGCCTTTATGGAAAAAATCACAAAATAGTCAAAGTGCAAATTTTACGGTTCAGATAAATAGTACAATCTTCTGAATTTTGTTCTGAGAGTTCGACAATATACAAAAAATAGAGAGTAATACAATATTACTTCCAATACGAAAGAAAGCTCTAACCTTTTTAGAGAATTATAGTTTATAGTAGAAGCAGTAGAATAACATTGTGATGGATATTACCTGAAAAGAGTATCTCATAGAGCACACCAAGTTTCTCCTCTACTCTCTTCCTTTCTTTTTATTTTCTCTTCACTCTTCTCCTTCTTAAATTGATTTGGATTTGAATGAAAGAAATCAATAAATGAGCACTTATTTATAGGCTTAAACCATAGTGTGAAAGTAAAATTATTTTTAAGTTTGGTAGGCAATATTGTTCATATATTTTACTATTTCACCAACCATCTAACTGTGTCACCTATTCATGCTTCATCTAATCTTAATTTTTTCCCACCTAATCCAATTTTGAGTTGGATTAATTCTAACAATTCTTTCTAAAATGTTAGTTTGTATGACTAGCTCATAGATCCCTATTATTAATTTTGTATCTACTTACATAAAAATTCGAAAATTTAAGTATGAGTAAATACAAAAATATTAAAATAATACTATAAAAAAGTTTGGAAAAATATATTAAAGATAATGAAAATGGATTACAACAGATAAACTTACTTAGCTGACAATTTCTATTGTTTAAATATATACATACATATATATGCATATGTGTGTAATTACTATATAAACGAGGCTCATGACAAATTTATTAATTGGGAGCAGTGTGCGTCTCTTTTTTTTCCCCCTTAATCCCTAGGGTTTGGTAAATTGTCCCCCTGACTACAACTAAGGCCATATGAACCTTCTTTTATTAATATAAAATATTATTTCGTATAACTTTCATAGCCATAATTTACTCAAAATTAAGTTTCTAATTATCTTATTATCATGGACTTTACTATTTTTTACCATAGCTGAGTGATTACGATTTTATAGCTAAGAAAATTTTATACATGCGTGCATGGATTTTCCAAAATGTTTGAAGACCGTCTAGTTGACTCGTTGCCAAGTTAATGTTTTGGGGTTTTTACATATCCGTCCCTTTTATCTCTAAAAAAATTAAATTTAGTCCCCCAAATGCTTTAAGTTACTTTACTTTAGTCCTTCAACCATATTTTTAGCCCGAATTTTCCGTAATACCTCTGAATTACTTTACTTTAATTCTCCATTCTCTCTTCCGCCTCTTTTCCTTTTCTTATTGGATTCCCCTCTATATTATTCTCCTCTCTCTCTCTTCCCTTCCAGTTAATCTCTAAAGAAAAGTAAATCAGGAAACTCAATAAAAAGAGGAAAGAGAGAGAGGGGAGAAGAATGGAGAGGGGAACCTAAAGAAGAGAAAGAGAGGAGAAAGAGCGAATGGAGGACTAAAATGAAGTAACTCAGAGGTACAACGAAAAATTTGGACCAAAAATATGGCTGGGGACTAGAGTGAGGTAATTTAAAAGGTTTGGGGACTAATTGTAAATATGAATATTTGGAGAACTAAATTCAAATTTTTAAACATGTAAGGGACAGATATGTAAAAACTCCTTTTTTTAAAAAAAAAAAAAAAACGTAATAGTGTCGAAATATTCAACAAGAAGACCTTCCATAGTCCTTTAAATTCTTCTTGTTATTTGTTGTGTTAAGATTTAGAGGTGCACTTCGGAAAGAAGATCGACAATGAAACATACACATAGAAATGACAATCAAAATCCCTAAAAGAGTAAGCATGTCATGATTCCATCTCAACAACAACGAGAAATAGATATCAAGTATGAAATTGTAACTTGCTATATAAAGCACATGCAATTTATGTAACTTTAGAAAATAATTGCCTCAATAGAGCGCTCTCAAAGCCATTTGGTACCTTAAACCAACTTCATCGTAAGAGCTTCTCCAATCTTCATCAACCTGCTAGTAGAAATATCCCCTCCCATAAGCAATCAATTTCAACACTACAATCTGTTGGGAGTTCATGCATGAGTATAGCACCATATTAGATAGAATAAGAGAATTTCATGTGTTTAAATATAAAACAGGGATCTCTATTTATTATTGGACGTAAAAATTTCCAACTAAAGAAAAGAGGCAAATAGCTCATAGAACACGGAGCTAAGTCTATAACTTTGCGTCGCAGAGCTAATGTAAAATGCGGAGCTAAGACATTAGTTTCGCGTTCAGAGTACTTAACCCTGCGTGAGCAAATCATAACTAATTAAAGTGTATAAATGCCCTCTTTGAGGAGACTTTAGAACCTTCTTTTTAATCTTTTTGCAGTTCAAGTTACGCGAGAGAGTCTTGAAGCCTTGGAGGTCTTTTGACAATTCAAGTTACGCGAGAGAGTCTTTAAGTCTTGGAGATCATTTTGATCTTTTGATAATTCAAGTTACGTGTGAGAAATTTAAATTCATTGAGATTAGCAGAGAGAGAGAGAGAGAGAGAGAGGACTGGCCATCATCTTCATCGAGTAGAAGATCTTTACGTCAGATCGTCAACAGACTCTACTAGATAGATCACATCGCCACATTAGAATCCACTTTTATTGTAAAATACAACGATAAAATATAAATACTCTCGTTTGTTTTTCTATTATTCCTCTTTCATTGTAATCAAAGTAATTAATGGAAGGAAGTAAGATTTCTGCGGAGAACAAACTGGCGACCACATAGGCTATCCCATAGCTTCGCATTGGCAGAAGCTTAGCTCCGCGTAAAAGTAAAATGCGAAACTAAAACCTTAGTTCTGCGTCCGGAGTATTTAACTCCGCGTGGGCAGATTTTCAGAATCCGAAATTATTTGTAATTGAGATTTGGGATTATCTAATATCCAAATTGAGTCCAATCAGAATCCAAATTCAAGAAATTTAAATTAAAATCAAATATTTGATTAGAATCCTTAATGAATACAAAAACATTCTATTCATATCCCTAAGGGAACTCTCATAACCAACTAAAGTCTATAAATAGGCTCTTTGAGGAAGACTTTGGGAGTCTTTTGTCAATTCAAGTTACGCAAGAGAGCGTTGAAGTCTTGGAAATACTTTTTTGGTCTTTAACAATTTAAGTTACGCGCAAGAGTCTTGAATTCATTAAGATCAGCAGAGAGAGAAGCTAGGGCCGATCATTATCTTCTTCAAAGAGAGATCTTCACGTCGGATCGTCAACAGATTCTACTAGATAGAGTTTATCGTCACATTAGAACCCACTTTTATTGTAAAAGAGAGCGATAAAATATAAATCCTCTCGTTTATTTTTCTATTGTTCATCTTTCGTTGTAATCAAAGTAATCAATGAAAGAAAGTAACATTTTTGCAGAGAACATCTATTAGTTTAAGTTTTTAGATTAGATTGATTTTCAACTTTGCCATTAAAGCGTATCATGCTCATTGGTCCAGCACAGGGTTACAACAAAGATTGGGACTTTGAGATGAAGGTGGAGAGTCAACAAGCTGCAGTTGATAGGAACAAAAGAAGAAAAACAAAATCATGTATATAAATCTTCTTCTATGTTTTATTTTGTTGAATTCTTTAATCTCAAGATAAAAAGGAAGTTCACCAAATTAGATGAGAACTCTATCTAATTAGCTAATTGGGTTTTGCTCTCCAATTGAGTTTGAGGACTACCACAATTATAATTTTGAATATGAAGTGATCAAGTCTCCTATTGACATTGTTAGGACTTAGGAATTTATATATAAGTACAGTTTCACATTAGATAAAAACAATAGAAGTTTATGAGTTTAAATATAAAGTTAGTATCTCTACCTATCAATTTACGTTTTTGGATTAGATTGATTTTCAATTTTATGCTTAAAATCAATCCTGCTCTGGAAGGACCCGATTTATCTCCCCAATAGCAAGTTTGTGGCCAAATAAAGAGTGAAGCTGGAACGAAACCCGAAGTGCCGGAGGTGACTTTAGATTTATTTCCTACAAGGCACCACGTCGATGTTTAGTAATCATAGTGTAGAGATGGTTACTCTAGTCCCACATCGGACAAAACAAGAGAAGTTCATAGGTTTTTATATAAAATTGAGAACTCTACCTATCCGCTTAAACTTTTAAGTTAGACTAGTTATCAGCTTTATGCTTAAAACCCATTATGCTTCCGGAGAGCCCGACATTTCTCCCAATTACGCATAAGAGAAATTGAAATGGTGTTGTAGAAGGAACTCATCTTATCCACTAGTTTCTCTTCTTTTATGATTAGTGCAGGAAAAGAGAGACTTGCATATTCTAGCAAAAAAGATTAGTCATCCAAGATCTATTAAATTGAATGATAGAGACGGGCATATAACTTATACTTTTGATACTTTAAGTATGGGTATATGAATTGTTTTTCTGAATTGAGTAGTTTATTCATGCATGCGTGCACACATGTCAGGATGAGTCAATTTTTAGCCCGCTCTATATAAAATTTTGAATTCAAAGAATAAGATTTTCATTTTAATTCAAAATTTTGTATAGGTCAGGCCAAAAGTAGCCCCATGCATGGACACATCCATTACCATCTCTACGAGTCGGGTTGTCAACTTCAAGTTTATGATTGAACCATTTCTAGAGCAGAGAACACTTCAAGGTGCACAAGTGTAACAAGTTACTGCTTCAGTACTCTACTCATAGTTAAAATTGAGGGAAAAAAAAAAAAAAAACATCAGCTAGAAATCAACATCAAGAAGATATTATAAGAAAAAGATATTGCTTACATGGATCAAATCAGTTGTTAAGAGACCCGAATGATAACCTCATAAGCTACTCGATCAGGTCCTTGTCGATCGGAAATATCGAAAACAAATCTCAAAGTATCACAAAATATATGTTTCTGCAACGATTTTGGAGATGTTATGGATAAAGCAATATTGCAAAAAGATAATCTACTGTAACACTTAAATTCAGCGTTGTTAAACAAGTTGTTATACAATGGTTTTCGTTGCTAAAGACCCCCAGTTTCTTGCAGTGATGAGCACTTCAATACAAAATTGGACAGGTTATCAGTCTGATTTTGTTCGGTCCTCTCGTGCTCGCCTAAATACAATTCACGAGTGGCGACAATTTATAAGATTTTGGTACTCTTGCACTGTTTACATACATTTATATGATCTATTTACTCTTCACCATATTGATAGTATCAAAACACTCCCACTCCATAATCTCGACTCCATACCATGTCACGAAAGAAAAAAACAAAAAATTCTCTAAGATCTTTATTTACACTGCAACTCCTTTATCGCGGATGTTTGTCTGTACACTTTGTGCCTCTGTCCGCGATGGCGGTTCCCATTGTCCTTGTGGTTAACTGATCTCTCCCCATCTTTCTCCGCTATCTCCACATCGTACACAAATGCCACTGACTCGTCTGTCAGATCTTGTAACGGCTCCAAGGCCTCCACCACGGCTGACATTTGGGGCCGAGACTTGGCATTCTGGCTCAGACACTGGTAGGCCACGGCCGCTGCCTTTATGGCTCCTGTAACAGAGTACTGGCCGTCCAGTGCTGGGTCGATGACTCTGGCTATCTTTCTGGCGTCAGTCAAGTACGGTCTAGCCCACTCGACAAGATTCTGCTCTCTCGCCGGTTTGGTCGTGTCCACTGACCGTCGCCCAGTTAGTAACTCGAGCAGGACTACGCCGAAGCTGTAGACATCGCTCTTTGCCGTGAGATGGCCTGAAATGGGAGTAAAGTACTGCAGGTTATTATTGAGCGGTATATATCGGATGGATTTTTCATTGAAGAGTGATCGTAGCTAGGTTTGATTCTAACCCGTCATGATGTACTCCGGGGCAGCGTAACCTTGGGTGCCCATGACACGGGTTGAGACGTGGGTGTCGTCGCCCTCAGGGCCATCCTTTGCGAGCCCAAAGTCCGAAAGCTTTGCACTGTAGTCCTGAAGAGAAGAATAGTGATGAGTTGTTCTGTCGAGTTCAAGTTGAAGTATCGTTTAGTTGTGCACTAGTTATATATACAGAGGATAATTAGTTTAAGAAGATTATGGCCTTGTGACCTGTTGCACGTATGTGAAGTTAAAGATTATAAGAAATATGGCTTGTAAATGTCAACATATTTAATTTGCATTGAAATGATATATCTAAGTTCAATAATATTACAACTATGAGTCATCTCTCATCCATTTCATGAAAATATTTCTCGAGTTTGCCGTGTGTGTTCAAGCGTATGGACAACCCTAAACATTCTTATTGAATAATATCATGCTGGCAATTAAACTACAATGTTTTAACCAATATCCAACACCTAATTACTTTGTCGAAGCATTTTCTAGTTGACATAATGATTGAATTGTTTCAAACCACATATTCATGCTTTCTGCATATTATTTATGGCATATCCCAATGGATAGATTTGCTTTCGAAAGAAAAGCATCTACACTTGTCAGACGACGATATCAATGGCAATGACGACAGCGAGAGCAGAGAAAATATCGGAAAGACAGATGGAGATACTAGCGGAGACCAAGGCGACCCGACATCTTGTGCTTGATGTTGGTTTTACGGCTCTACGTCTTTTTTTTTTTTTTGGGCATTGCAGGATGTATCTCTTATCTTTAGTTTAGATTGTGTAAGGAAACTATTAGTTGGTGGTTCTTCCTGAAACCACTAGTGTTGTAGTAACTTGTGTATTATATCTACTGACATTAGAATGCAAGGATCCATAGATCACCATTTTGGAACCCAAGAAAAAGATATAAAGTTATAGTGAGGGTTAAGAGAAATTATTTTTTAGATATTATGTTGAAAGTCCCTTCCATTATACCAAAACTCTGAAATTATGATAAGAATTGAGATAAATTATTTTGTATTTTAACACTACACGGACTATCATTTATAATACTCAATTGAGTTGAGACCTAAAATTTCAGATTACTAGCTAGTAATGAGTTGATTCGTTCCAAACCAAGACATAGAAAAGTATTTTGCCCATCATTGCAAGTAGCCTACTCAGATGAGCTGGAGTTTAGTTTTCAAGTTGACCTCACTCTCCTTCAAAAGTTTCCAATATGACGTCATCCTCCACCAACTTTGGCTTATCAGAACAGCTAACGAAGAATCAAAGAAGAAGAAAATAAGCGAGGGGAGAGAATTTACCGAGTCTAATAAGATGTTTGAGGCTTTAAAGTCTCGGTAGATGACAGGCTGCTCGGCCTGGTGGAGAAACGCAAGGCCTTTGGCTGCACCAACTGCAATCTTTAATCTCGCTGACCACGGCAATGAACAATATCCTGCACAGCGCAAGTCAAAGGAATTAGGCTCAAATAGCAAAATATTGTTACCATAATGAATTCATGGGAGGGGTTAAAAACAAGATTTTTCTTATTTAAAACATGATATGAAGAACATCTCTTGTAGGTTTTTGTCATTTCTTTTTATTTTATTTTTTGTTTATTTAAGAAATAGCCGGTAAGATAGTATTTCTCTTTATCTTTCTATCTCATCATCAGATGACGGTTTCCTAAGGTTTTATAACTAGCTAGCCAGCCAAAAAATGCTCCGAACAGTAACCAATGATCTCAAGAAACTATTATTCTATCAAACTAAAGTATAGTCCTCTATCGAATTTCAAGCTATTTGAACAAATGAAGGACCAATAAAATTGCTTTTATGTGCGAAAACGATATATCTGAATAGGATTAAGATATTTACTCTTGAATAGATGGTTCTCCAAGCTACCCTTGGCCATGAACTCATACACAAGCAGCCGGTGCTCTTGCTCGTAGCAATAGCCAATAAGTTTCACGAGGTGTGGGTGTCGTAATTGCCCAAGAAATATTACTTCAGCCTGTGCCATTGCAAAGATACAAATATCAGACATGTGTGTGTGTCGGGAAAATTTGAGAATTTCTTTTGGTGCTCAAAAAAAAAATTATTATTAGCCTACGAGCTTAATAACAAAGTTATGTAATGTTTTATAACCGTTATAAGAACTAATTATATACAATCTATTCCCGAATTATTCCATAATATAAAATTTAAATCGATTTATATTTATAAATGGATATTGTAACTATACTATACTGTATATATTCAGAAGTGTATCCTAAAAAAATAGTCAAAAATGATAAAGTTGACACTTCATTTTCTTAATTTCCACCATTGTAGAGTTGACATTGTATATTAAAAAACATCTAAATAATCAAAGTTAGGTTTAACTATGATGAACCTTCTACTCTCATAATAAATCACTATGTCTGCTGCTTACCTACATAAAACCTACGTGTACATATAATTAAATTAAGGTGTATATTGATCTATATATTTAAGGGAATGAGAATATTTCTCTACAATTAAACCTCAATTAATTTAACTATCTCTACTTGCAAATTTTACATGAGATTAGCAATGATTAAGGCGTTTAGTTTGAATATTTATAAAGCCAAACTAGCAAAGACGACTATGTGTACAGGAGACGAAACCATGAAAATTGAAATTTTTATTCATAATAAAAAAACTTCTTTTAAAAATATATATATTTATGAGATTTCCATTTTTTCTTCATGATCTAAATGCTCACTTTACAAAATATCAAAAAAAAAAAAAAAAAAAAATCCAAATTCATAAAAATCACAAATTTTGAAATTTGTGGGATCTTGATGGGCATCCAAGTGGAGCCTAAATTAATAAAACTAAAGTTTGCTATAATTAAATCTTATCCACTAAAATTAGGTTTGAAATATGTTAAAAAATTGAAGGGGGTATTTACAGATTTGTCGCTTACATCTTTATAAATTATAATTTAGTCCCCCAAATCTTCATATTTAGCATTTAGTCCCTCAAATCCTTTAAGTTACTACAATTTAGTCCCTCGGTTTATATTTTGGCCCAATTTTTCCGTTTTACCCCTGATTTCCTTTATTCAATTCCCCATTCCCTCTTCCCCATCTCTTCTTAGTTCTTATTGGGTTTCCCCTTTCTTCTTCTCTTCTCTCTCTATTCACTTATTGGGTTCTCCCTCTCTGTATTGAAACTAAATGTATTATTCTCCACTAAATATATTAAATTTAGAAATGAATTTATCCAATATAGAGAGGGAGAACTCAATAAATGAATTTATATTGAGACTTAAAGGTTTAATACATTTAGTTTAGAATAATACATTTAGTTTCAATATAGAGAGGGAGAACCCAATAAATGAATAGAGAGAGAAGAGAAGAATAAGGGGGGAACCCAATAAGAACTAAGAAGAGAGGGAGAAGAGGGAAGGAAAATTAAGTGAAGGAAATTAGGGGTAAAACAAAAAAATCGGGCCAAAATATAAACTGGAAGACTAAATTGTAGTAACTTAAAGGATTTTGGGGACTAAATCCTAAATATGAAGATTTGGAAGACTAAATTATAATTTATAAAGATTTAAGGGACAAATCTGTAAATACTCCAAAATCGAAAGCAGGCTATCCTAGTTGGTAACACTTCACGCTTCCGTGGTCACATGTTTGAACATTCATGTCTTTGTTTTAAAATTAAAAAAAAAAAAAAGTATGCCGTAAAATTACAGTATGTGCCTGTGGTGATGAATTTCTCCATTTTGTTGTATCGTTATTATTATTTTTAAGTTTATAAAGATATATTTTGTAAATCATTCATTCAACAGTGCAAATAGTACTTTTCTATATTATATTTTAGTTAGAATAATAGTTCGAAGGAATCTAGATTGTACCGTCTGAGTAACAATGAGAAGACTGTTATTTAGTTATGCTATATCTTACTAATGAAATGTGAAAAAATTAAATCCATCTTGTCCAGTAAAAGAAAAATAATAATAAAATAATGAGAAGACTATTTATAGACTAATGACTACTATGATTTAATTACACCAAACTTATTTACAGCAACACTCTAGGGAAAAAAAAAAAATCATATGCAATAATAGAACGATGCAATTACGGTGCATTATCATAAAAATAATTGTAATTAGTATTAATCCCATTAATTGCAGAAAGGCCCATACCAGCCACTCCTTGTGCCCCTGCGCCCCATCCAAGTCCAGCAGCTTCACCGCAACGGGCCGGGCCTCAAGCCCAGGACAGACCTTGTCGTCGACGAAGCCTTTGTAAACGGGTCCGAACCCGCCCTCGCCCAAGAAATTCGCATCGGAGAACCCGCTAGTGGCCATATCCAGCTCCGCGAGCGTGAAGGGTGTGAGGTCGCACCCCATCAGCGAGAGCGAGAGGTCCTCGGGCGAGCTGACGTCCGAGAAGGACAGCCTCCGCAGCGTTGACTTGCCGGTCCGGGCCTGGCGCCGGCGGGCCGAGGCCCCGCAGCAGGCGGGGAGGAGGAGGGACTGCCACGTGGCCTTTCGAGGCATATTAGTTTTAACAATAGCTAGCTAGTTGCTTACTCAATGAAATGATAAATGAGAGGACTATTTAAGAAGGTCGTGGAAATTTAGAGAGAGAGAGAGAGAGAGAGAGTCTTTTCTGCAAGCTTGCTCACCAACTACTCTCACTGAACTTATATACAAAGGGGTTAGTTTGGGGGGGAGGAGAATTTGTCATTGTTGACCTGTGACTTTGGAGAAATTGAATAATTTATTTTCTATTTTTGCTTTTTTTAGTGGGGGGTTATGTATTTTGTCCTACCAAAAAGGTTGGGGGATTAGGTAGTTTGTTTAACAGGGAACATAACTTTTGAATTCTCAATGTCAATCACATATGGGAGAATAGTCAATTATCGAGCCTCACTTCTATTAGCATCATTTCTCTCCAATTTGTCAGAGATTCCAAATTTAATTCTTACAAAATATATATATATATATATATATATATACACACACGTGAATAACAAGATTACAAGTAATAATGAGAAAGAGTTAGAAAAAGATTTTGACAGAGGAGAAGCAAAACTTTTTATATTTATTGGTTAAATATGTAGGTAGTTTTGGTTTGAATACCAATTTAACAATTCTATTTGGACTGTATCTCGTCCAAAATCCAAAGTTATTATGCAGTATATCCTGAATTATAATAGAATTTTTTAGGAAAACAAATGCTTAGTTAAATATAATTAATTATATAACTGTTAGAAGAAGTTTCTTACTATGCCTAATTTTTTTTAGAATAGTACCAAAATATTTTGATCTTCTATATTTCTTTGAAAAAATGTCAAAAAAAGATAAATTAAAATTTTGAAATATAAGTTATTGATTGTTGGATATAAAATGGATAAAAAATAAATAAATTTATAGTTGTCAAAATTATAAATCGGCCACTTATTAATTATTAAACTAATTGGTGAGTGGAAAAATAATCCTAAACTTTATTATCCAATTATTTTATTCTGATTATATAGTAACTAAATTTAAATTCTATCATTGATTATGGAATGAAAATGATTGAAAAGTTTTTAATCCACAGGAGTTTAATTATTAATGTTAATTCTTAAATTTAATAATAAAATTGATATATTTATTTTATTATGAATTTACAATCATTAAAATAAAAAAATTTCGTCATTCATAATGCATGAAATTGGTTGAAAAATAGTCAATATGTAGAAACTTTTATCATTCATATTAATTTTTGAAATTCTGAATAAAATTAATTATTGAGTTAAGCTAGCTCAAAACCTTCCATAATTAGTTAAGTTTAAAACTCATAAGTTTCATTTTAAACATAAATGAAATCACGAAGGTGACGGTGTATTACATTTTTCAAATCTTCTCCTCTTTTTTTTTTTTTTTTTTTTTCATAATTTATACATAAATTGATTCAACTACATAAAATTTATTTCTTCAAAAAAAATGGAAATAAAATTATGAGATATTTTTTAATAGCATAAATTTGGGGGTAAAAAACTTTTGTTTGCTTATAGATTTTCATTGCACATCTAAAAAGTAAGAAGCATATTTCATTAGACAAATCAAAAAACACTTACATTAATATTTATGTCATATAGTTTTGTAAAATTATCTTACAACAACAGCAACTAAACTTTTAATCTCAAGTATTTGGAGTAGGCTACACGAACAAAAAAAAAAATCACGCCGGATCGATCACTTTGATAGTGCTTCTCCATTCATTTCTATCAAGTAATATCTCCTCATTTAAACCTCTAGAACCTATATCTTTTCGTATCACCTCTATCCATATTTTCTTCGGTCTTCCCTTCGTTCTTTTAACTTGTCCTACATTGATAAACCCTCGTCGAACTGGTACATTTGTACGCCTACATTGCACATGACCAAACTATCGTAATCGGTTTTCTCGGATCTTTCATCGATGGGAGTTACACCTATTTTAGCACGAATATTTTCATTTCTCACTTTATCTCTTCTAGTGTTACCGCATATTTAGCGGAGTATGAGCATCTCCTAGTGTAAAATTATCTTAATTTCAAAAAATTACAATATCTCTTGAGCATTATTTTCTAAATAAATAACGAGAGGACTCTTTCTTGTCTAAATTAAAAATGAGCAGTTATCAATGAATCGTGTTTGATCAGGATAAAAAAAAACGATAAATTACATAAAATGAACTGAAGAGGTTATCTTAATTTTTCCCCTTTTTTTCCCAAGTTTCCTCCTATTTATAAATTCAACAAGAGCAAATTTACAGTTAGCCAAATGTGATGTGAACAACTATTGCTAATTAAACCAACCACAAATAATTTGTTGGTATCAAGCAGGCACCAAATGTTTCGAAATATTTGGTACAAATGACTTTAAATATTAGAGATATTTGTATTAATTTGTACTAGCATATTAATTTCCATATTAACGTAGGGTAAGGTGAATCTTCAAACTTCTTCTTAACTTAGATCCTTCTTAAGGGAAAAAATAGTTTTTGCTAAATTCATTCTAACTAGTCAACTAGCTTATCCTTTGAGATAATAAAATCCCAAAGTAACACGCACATATACATTAAAATAACAAAAATTCAAACAGAACCTTTGAAGCTTATTATCCATTTGTTTATGCAAGTCCCATGCAAAAGTACTTACTCAATCCATTTAATAAATAAATATTTAGAATTGAACAATCTATATACAATCTTTGCTTCCAAATCCAAGACTCTATATCTTATTCTAATTAAACAATGTTGTTGTGAATGGAAATTAAAATGAAAATGCACATTGAAAGCACTTCTCATCTCAAAGAAATGGACATGCCACCACAAAATAGAAGCTTCCATTGGTTTTGTGGATAAACAAAGAGACACTCATCGCATAGTTGATCATAAAATTAAGCAAAGGGATTAGGTGTAGTAAAGAAAGGAACCCTAATGATGATGTGTCCCAATGGAGGTGTGTTTAACGCCAACCCATGTTGCACTTTTCTCATAGATTTTTTATTTATTTTTTTATTTTTATGTAAATTGAAAAAGCACTATCAACGGGATCTAAATGAGGAGATATTATTTGATAGAAATGAATGGAGAAGGACTATTAATTTGATACATCTACTGTAATTATTTTTTGGTTCATGTAGCCTATCCCAAGTATTTGGGATAAAAAACTTAATTGTTGTTGTTGTTATTATGTAAATTGAAAAGTACAATGGATAGAGTAATTAAATTAATAAGATTTTAGAAATTGACTACGAAGTTATGACCACCATAACTATGTTTGTGCAACTCCTACAAGTGTCTACATGACAAGAGGGAATTGCTTGGATATGAAGCATTACTTCACTTGTGGGGGAAATTTAATTTCTCTCCCCTGCATTTGAATTTAATTTTTTGTAATATCCCTATCTCGAATAATTCCACACAGGATGTGAGACAAAAAGTAGTATAGTTTATAATGATTCCTATGAATATATAAAGCAATTGTAGTATCTTTTTACGGAAGGAATCTTTTTTAATTATAAACTATTTTAACTCCTATTATCCAGAGCTTATTGTTATTCTATCGGAAGCTTGTTTAATAGTTCTTATAAATTTATAAAGTAATTATAACTAATATTTTTGAGTTAATTATAAACTATTTTAATAATTATTATTTATCCGGAGGCTTAGCATATTATTACGAGAATATGTTACCAATGTTCAGCTACGAAAATTCCTTTTAAACTATGTTTTCTTTTCAAATGTATATTTTGTTTTAATACAAATCCATTGTTCCTGGAAATAAGAAATAAATGATGTAACTATGATAAACAACATAGCTGTTTTTTATATGAATATGTTTCCTTTATATATATTTTGTGCATCAACTTTTTCAAATAGCTGTTCTATATGTAAGGGGACAAAATGAAAATTTTTGATTCCACAGGTTCTAATATAAATAAACTTTTGATCAGTTCAAGAGGTTTAATCAAAGTCAAAATAAATGTTTTGGCTGCATCAATATTTTTCCTTGCTTAGCAAATGCTTTGCTCATTCTCTCAGCTTCTCTTTTTTGTGAGGAGGTGAGAGTTTTGAGGGTTACATATTTGATTATTTTGCAAAATTTTTTTCTAAATTTATTAAAAAGTCAAGGTCTTCTTCTGTCTTCTTGCAAGGAGAATTATTGAGATTAATATGATATTGTTTACAATCTTTTTACTTTAGCAAAGGTTTGATATGCTTTTGGATTTTTCCCCTTAATTATTGAGGGTTGTTGAGGTAGTAAAGGTCATTTTCTCTTTCTTTTGAGGCTAGGTAATAGTCATTTTTCCTTGATTAAAATTTTACTCAATGTTAATTTTTCTTCATATAATAGAGAATCAATAGTAGTTTATTTGGTGTTATTATTATTATTTTTTTTTTTTCCCAAAGAATGGGTTTCTTAGATTCATATTCAAAAACTTATGGCATCATATGATACAAGAATTTTGACTTTTAATCCTAATATTAATTAATGCTTAGTTGAACAGTTAACTTCAGTAGTGTTAGGAACCTAACCAACTGACTAATCCATAGTTTAGATTTTTATTGGGTTCATGTAGTTGAAATAATTCAATCAAACTAGTCTTCTAGAAGATTGTAAGTACTCAATATTAATGTATATTGATATTATTATCAGCACATTGCACTTAATTGATAATAATCAAAGGGTCTTAATAGCGTAATACAATGAGTTTTATGATGTTAAAACTTTAGTCAAGTAGAGAGGTTAGTAGGGGGTTAACTTCAAACGTTGCAGTTGGCCTGCTATTTCATACTATTTAGAAACATTCTTTAAATTGGATACCAAATATTACTTGTTAAACATTAAAGTGAGTAGGTGAAAAATGTTGAAAATAACGCGTTATGAAACCCGTTATATTGTGTTACATAACCTAATAGAATCTCAACGCTACGTAACAACTGGAAATAACTCAGTGCACCGTAACAATACATTTTTTATGTTGTTGGTTCCATCGAAAAACGCTCTTCTTTACATTGCCATGTACAATAAAGAATATCCAACTTACAATGATAAGAAAACAAAAGAAACAAACGAGAGAGACTTATAAATCACTTCTCTCTCTTTTACAGAAAGTAGTGGGATTTAGTGTGGCTATGAAACGTCGCTCTTGTACTCCATTGACAATTTAACACCCAAAATCGGTCTTGAACGTGGAGAATAGATTCTAGACAGCGGCCTCTCACTGCTAGATGACGGCTCTCTGCAGAAATAATCTGATATTCAATCTCTCTCCTTTTCAAAAGATCTCCAAAAATCCCCTTTTGGGTCCTATTTATAGATTTCGAAGTTTCCTTCAAGATAAGAATGGAATTCCAATCAAATTCGTCTCTGAATTCATATTCAGATACGAAATTTTTAATTCCAAGTGAATGGATATTATTAGAATTGAAATTCGGGTTGAAATTGAGAAAGAAAGCCAATTTAGAAACTGAAATAGCCCCGCATGTGCGAGGCTGGCATCCTATGCAAAGCTAATAGCCTCACGCGGGGCTCTCTTGCCTCGTGCGAGGCAACTTTGCCTCCACATAGCTCTTTTACTTGCTCCTCAATTTTTTCCGCCTACAGTTATTTTATGTTATATTATGTAACGTTACGTTAAATTATGTTATATTACGTTATTTACAATTATTTTTTAGTAATTTATATATTATTGTTGATTATGATTTTGATTACTGGTAAATTACTGTAATTTTCTTACTTGATTAGTTGTTTGCTTGTTTGACTGCTTGTGGAATTGTTTACTTGTTAATTTGTTATTGTTTCCTTGTTCGTTTATTGTAATTCCTCTCCGATTACTAAAATATCTTACTTGTTGATTTTATTAAATTTTTAATTAAACTGAAATAAACAATTACAAATAAGATAAATTGAACATTGCAAGACATAAATTACAATAATAATAATAACTTAAATTGAAATTAAAAAAAAATAGAATCTTGTTTTCTTGTTTCAACGATGAGTGGAATTACAGTTACAGACTTAATATAATTTATAAAGATAAATGTAAAAATTATTGTAAAACTTAATATGAAATTAGAATAAATTATGTATTACAAAATAGTTTTATATTCTTTTCTTATATATTTTAAATTTATTTTTCAATTTATAAAAATTATTTTATATTTATTTTTATTAAATAAATAAGAAATTGCATAGCCGTTATGCGTTACACTATATGCAACATGATTTAACAGAGACAAAATATTACGTTACCATTATTGTGAAAACCTTCCTTGAGGCTAAAATGGGTGAGCCAGTGTACCTCTGCATTCTATTAAGGAGTGGGAAAAGATTAGAGTACGAAAATCAACAGCCAAAGTAAGGTTCAAACTACCAAAAAGCTGCAACAGAAATTGCATGTGTGAGTCCAATCAGAGCCATGCTACTAGAGATAGCCGCCTGTCAGATCTTTTATTGTACTCTGAAGAATCTGTAGGCTTTCCAACTGTGTTGAGCCGAAAGCGTAGACTCGTTGGTCATTCGAAAGGCAGATGATATGCAGTATGCTCTCGCTTTGATAATTGTTCTATCCAACAGGAAATATCAACTCGGTGTGAGAGACAAAATTAGATACCTTGGAAAAATAATCATGACACTTGACTCGTTGACCTTTTCTCAAATACAATCAGATTCATTCTTGTAAACAAACTTTAACTTGTTGAATAATTGGTCTCATTAAAATACCTAACCTTGTGATTTCAACCACAATATATTTACGGAGAATTTCAACATCAGCGGTAGGTAAAGAGAGATTATTCGTGGGCCCTTTTCGCAACAAGGGCTTGACCGCCGTCAGAAAAGTAACGCGTACAAGGACTCAACCTGAGTCTTTACAACTTCCGGAATTTTTCCAGTTTCCTTTTTTTTTTTTTTTTTCCCCTTTAATCTCCAGTGCATTTTGCGAATTGATAGCTAATCTTATTTCGTATTTTTGTGCATAAACATAGGGAAGGAAAAAAAGGATAATAACTTTTTGGCTTATCATTGAACAGTGTTTTTTCCCCCTCCCTATTCCTAACTCGAGAGAACGAATACAATTCGAACTTCCCAACTCGAATACAACCTAAGTGTGTTTAGGGTTGCTTACCAAAAAAAGCACTCATCGCCTTTTACATCTTTATCTATTTGAACTTTTTCATTTTCGTCTTACTAGTACATGGACCCGACACCGCAAAGTGTCGGTTTTGCATTGCATTCAAAATGCCATGAACACAAAAAGATCCATAGGCATCGTTGGCACAATGATCGTAGCGACTTATTCTTCGAAAGTCATTTTCCAGAAGAAAAATAGAACATGAACCTAATGCACGAAAGCCTATGTTCAAATGCTAGGCAAAATAGAAATTTGAAACTTATGCACGAGAGACTCTATTCAAAAGCTAATCAATTACACCATCAGCTGCTTAACTAATTACCAACCAAGCGAGATCGTGTGGCTCAAGCACGCAAGCACATCATCATCATCATGTCAAATAATATACACTTCGGAAAAGGCAAGATATCGTTCAGCCGTAGACCCTGTAATAAGAAAAAAAGCGAAGATGAAAAGCCTACTCATACATCAGCATGTCGTAATAGTTAGCATCAATCTTACAAAAATAAATTACAATTAAAAGGAGATGAAAAAGGGCTAACACAGTTCAAGCACGAGTTAGACACAAGCACAAGGTAACCATTTCAATATTGTCGACAAAATCTTACAAAATCAAAAAAGTATTTTGCTGTACACAACTTCCCTATTGTCCTGTTGAGCTGGAGAATTTCTTACTCTTTTTCTTTTATTTTCATATTGGAGGTAATAAAATTATACATCTTAAGGTCATAAATGAATGGACTCAGCAAATGACACAGGAGGCTCCTCATAGAGGGAGGGAGAATATACAGGAATATATTCATTGGACTTCAAAATTTACACATGCGGACTTGAGAGCACTCCTATGATGGAAGCATTCCCGAAAACTTTACATCTGCATAAATTAACAAGTTAAAAAAAAATCTTAGTATTCACATTTACATATATCAAAGATTTGAAATTCCAATATAGGCATCATTAGTTTAGGCTAGAAACTGAAAAGAACAAGAGCCTAGAAAATATTGTGTTAATTCAATATTTCGATAATAAATAAAAATGTATCGGCATCTGTTGCTCTATGGTAGATTCAAATTGATCAGATAAGCACTGCAGACTGACATAAAGAGGTACCAACCTTCTGATATCCAAATGCTTGTCTACAGGACCTAAAGTTTGAGTGTAAAAGAATTTCTAACTCAAGAAAATAATGGTTTTTTTTCTCCAGCACCAAAAATAATGAAGTAGATTTCTCCTTAGTTTTAACTGATCATAACTAGGAACAAGTGATTATTTTGGAGTAAGTCCTGCAATAAATATGAAAAAAAATTGAATTTGAACTTTGAATAAATTTTAAAGCATATTAAGCATACACAGTTCACCTAATTGTTAGTTAACCTAAAAATTTATATCGAGTTAACATTTCTAAAATTTAGGCTCAAAATTTGAGAGGTTGCACATGAACATAATTTGCACATGAAATCTTCAAATGTAAAGCTAGTAAAGACAAAGCAAGAAATCGAATAGGGTATAACTGAACGGCGATACCTTTGTTAACTTAAAGAACGCCAGGGATTCTACAAAAAAAAAAAAACACCCTGAAAAATCATTGACTGAGCATTAGTTGAGAAAATTTATCCTCGAAGAAACAAAGTGTCAGTTACATGGAGTAAAGCTAGGATCATTACCTGAACATGACGAAAGGAGGATCTCTGAAGGACGACAAGGCAGGAGTTCAAAACTTCATTACTGGCTGAATGAAACCAACCAGGAAAGCACTGATGTTATCTGCAAACAAGGCTTCCATTTTGCTGCTGTCTCAACTTCTCAATAAGAGACTGGTAGAAGGATTTTAACGCCTTAATGTCACTACCATGCTAAAAAGAGGAAAGAGGCAAATCAGGTGGAGAAATAGAAGTTATGCATAATTGCTTAAAGAGCTATAATCTCCAGATTGTAAGCAACAGCACACCCCCTTTAGCTATGTGCCCCACCCATGAAGTACGACACTCAGAGTGTACGTAAAAGAGAGGTCAACATAATCCTGACTTATAAGAGATTTTTTGAAAATAAATTAGACACTTGAAAAGCCAACTTTTAGATGAGTTCGCGCTCGAGGCAAATCCAAACACAAACAAAATTATGAACATAATATTATATGCATGTACATAGTTAACAGGTTTAACTGCTGTCAGGTAAATAGCATGCAACAAACATTTGCTTCCGGCTAAGAAACTAAAACTACTTCATTTAGGAGGAGGATTTGCTCCATATCATTGGAATGTGCAATGCTTTGTTCTCTAGCTATATTTATGCCCCAGGAGTTTAACATAATCCCTTGTAGCGAACAGCAACTGTTGTCTTAATCCCAGAGAACTTAGGAGTGTTGCACTTTGTTGGATGAGCATAAAATTCTAACCCACAGCTCTCTGGCCTTCCAAAGATTTTACAGTAAGCTCTCTCATGTTCATAGTTCTCTTGGCCAAGCACTCTTGTGCATTTAGAGGAATCATGGAGTAGTTTGAGAGTGGGTCAAAAAACTTTGCTTATAATTTAAGGAGCCTTGAACTCCACAGTGGCCACACTCTATGGTAAAAGGCTTAGATGATGATGGTGAAGATTTGCCCTCAAGCATGTCAAATGCACCCAAAGTCACCATACATGCGCACACAAAAACAATCCTCCATGCATATAAACCAAACAACTGGACAAAACAAAACAATTTAAACACACAAGGGTAATTAGGTTTAAAAGATGAGATGAGGGAATGTCAGCCCCCAAATTAACAAACACGACAAAGCTGCGAAGGAAAATTAACATTTTTCAATAAACACCGTATAAAAAAGATCAGACTTGGAAACATACATGCACCTTTATTATAGATAGCTTGTAAGACTTTGGGATATTAAAGTTTAATTCAAACCGCTCCTTGACTTTTCAGTTTGTGAATGAAATTTCCCTTTTTTTTGCATATAGGTGCGCGTTTCATTTATTATCAGATGTAATGGACACATAACAGATGTTAAAATGAGCTATAAAGTTAATGCTTCTCAAACCTGGAAATTTTGGTAGTACTGCTCCGCTAGGTCTTGTGGACAGTGGGCCACTGACAGAGTGTGCGACAGAAAAGGAAATAGAAAATCATTGCCAAACTTCTCATACATTACTTTTTGAGCCAGCACAATTTCCGCAAAAAGAACAAGCTGCAAAAGAGAATAAATACAAAGCTCCTTAAATGGGCAGGAATAACTGAGACTAATATATTCATTAACAGAAGTAATGCTCTTGATCATATTATTAAATGCAATTTTAATCAAGCTATGTAGCTAAATGAGCATGCTAAAAATCCATAACTTGAAACATGCTAGCAACTAGGAGCATAACATTCTTACAAATGAAAAAGGCTCTCCAATATGGCAGTATGAAAAAAAAAATGGTATATAGCATTATGAAAAGAGCACAATTCGAATAGCAAACACAAAACTTGAGCAATTTTAAGGAGCTTAGACAAATGAATCTACTTTCAAATCAAGATATTCAGAAGTGCTGATCCAGATAGATTGATCGTTCCTAACCTAGTAAAGCTTTTATTGACAAAATAAAAAATGCAATATTGTCAAGTAACTTCTTTACATAAAAAGATTGATCGTTCCTATCCCAGTAAAGCTTTTATCGACAAAATAAAAATGCAATATTACCAAACAACTTCTATACATATCCTCTTTTCCGCATCAAGGCTTAAAGTTATATCATTTAACCGACATTTAAAGCAGATGGACTAATCAAAAAGTCATACATCAACTGCAACTTTTTTCTTTATTTTATTTTATTTTTTGGCTCATAACAAAGCAGGGACTAGGAAGTAGAAAAACTTAAAACCCCAGCAAATCCCCCCCCCCCCCCCCCTTCTTCTCCTCCTGATGCGCAATGCACAACAACCACCACAACACAAAAAAAAGAAAGAACCACGGAAGGGGGAAAAACAAACCCTGATAGGACAAAAAAAATTGTGAAGGAAAGCGCAATGCAAATTCAAATTATAGCCATTCTGTTTTACAGTCTACATCTAATTTTTTTTAACTAGATAGAAACTATTAGCAGAGTAAGAAGGAAAAAAAATCAATATGCTTGACTATGGGGAATCACAAGTGAACCCAAGCATATCTCTACAGTGCACTTCTTTCAGTTGCCATGTGTTACTCTTTTTCCTATAAAATTTCTTTCTTTACTCCACATCCACATTTTCTTGCTAAAATTTATGAAGGCTGAAGATCAGTGAAAAAATTCAGCTCTTTTTTGTACTTTCAAAGTATCACCATGATATCAGCAATGTCTTTTTCATAATGTATCTGTTTTTAACCCCTTGCATGAAACAAGAAACCTATATTTGCACCTTTAACAAGGTGATGGATTGCCAAGCCACCATAACTTTGTACATAGAGAAACTTTATACTTAAAACTTGATAAGAAAAATGAATGGAAATATTTCATAAGTCCAATAGTTTCCACTCTTCCAAAACTTCAGCAAAAAGACCAGCCATGCCTATTCTACTCCCTGCCCCTTCTCCCCCACCCCCTTTCTCCTACCCTAAAGCAAACTCAAAACCAAAATCCCAAACAGTGCTGCAGGACAAAACTCCAAATGATCATTCCTCTCTCTTGTCCTCAGGAGTAAAACCAACATACCACATGAAATCACTTATTGAATATTCAAAACCAACCAGAGATGATTCAGAGGCCTTTTATCATTAAGGTGAATTTGTTGCTCTGCTTCTCGCAAAGAGAAAATTGTGAGGATCCTTTATCCAATTAGAGTTATGAGACTATGGTAGAACTTAGCATGTGATGATAATACGCTGCAGAGGAATATTCAATGAATTTAATCAAGTCTCATACTACTTAAGATTTAAGGCATCTGGATCATGCAATCCAAGGGAGATGCATAATTTGGACCATGAGTATCACCAACACAATAAAAATTATGAAGCAAATCAACAAAAAGTAATAATTCAAAGCAATGTAGACTTACAGTATTTGCATCACGCAGTTCAAATGACTTGTCCAGAACACTGTCGAAGCAGCAGTTTGACGCAAATTTCTCAATAACAAAGTTTCGAAAACCAGGAACCTGAGGAAGTTTCCATAAGAAAAGGAAACATATGATAAAATAAGGTCTTAACATTTAGATAGATTTGCTGCAATAATGCTGTGAAAGGGGGAAAAACCTTGTCGTCACCATTATCTTTCGTACACCAGTCTATCATAAGTTTGACAAAGATCTGAACGCATATCTGAAAGTAGGCATAAAATTCCTTAGGTTTCTCATTCTCCAATTATTGATGGGATGGTAATGGACGCATCCACGAGCTAAATTTTGGCACTTCATATATAAAATTTTTAATTAAAAAAATGAAATTTTCATTTTTAATTCAAACTTTTATATAGGATGGGCAAAAAATTGACCCACAAACGCGTCCATTACCATCCCTAATTTTTGATATAGAGATAACGTGCACTACTACTTTAGCAAAAAGTGCACAGGCCATAGCAAATAACAGACAAATATAGAAGCAAATAAGAGTAACTACTACCTTCCTGACACCAACGTCTTTGTGGCTGCAAGAAGTTAACAGCAGCAATTGCATTATAGCATCCAAATATCCTCTACTATTTGGAGCAAGGAAAACTGAAGAGAGATTGTGAGTAGCCATAACATGAAGAAAAGTGTACAACATTCGCTGCAATTCTTGCAATTCACGTATCTCCTGCAAGAAGACATGTTGATAGCTATGATTATTGATTAATTTAACAATAAATGTTTAACATCTGCTCGACCTTGTGGTCTTTCTTAAGTAGACAGAATAATATGGATATCAAAACTAATTGCTTTGTTCTAGAAAATAATCAGCAATTAACACAATCTAAATCTTCTTCTTTTTTATTGCACAAGAACAACAAACCTTTTTATCCCAATTTTTGGTGTTGGTTCATTTTTTTATCACAAATGTTTCAGGAAAGTTGGAAGTTTTAAGAATAAATGGTAATAAAAATTTAAATAAAATATATAAGTATAAATTATTATTCTATAGCCTCATCATTCACACTCATCAGCTTACTAAGAATTATTAATGAAATTAACAAGCACTATAGGAGACAGAAAGTGAAATGCTAGGTGGCAATCCCTTCAAGGTATAACCAGTTAATGAGCTAATATTGATCTGTGGGTTGACAAGTTCCAACAAACTCCAGTTCTGCTTTCAAATTTTTTTTTTTGGGTTGCCTACTCACATGCACATACTAATTAAACTCACCGAACCCAAAAGATGAGCTTCCTTTAGAAAGCACTGCAGTGGAAATTTGCTAATGGAGGAAAAAGGACTACAAGAGTGACTAAGTAACAGAAAACCAATATCCATTAAGTCAAAAAATAATAATAGTAATAATAATAATAATAATAATAATAAATCCACTCTCTTCCTTGTGACATAATGTATGGCTTAAACAAGCTATTGATTCATTTCATGTTGTATGATATACATTCAAGCAAAATATCTGTGATACCTCTTGAAGATTCAGTCAACTGGTAACACCCGCCATTGAAAAAGCAAAGTTAGCCTGTGGTCCAACTATGGTTAGCTCTGCTACAAAACAAAGTGGTAGATAGGAAAGGAAAAAGCAGTTTGGCCAGATTGGCTCGTCTCGTCTCCAAACAGATAGACCCAAACATACAACTAAAGTTTAAGATTCAAGCTCAATTTAGTTGAGCACTAGCTCTATGTCTCTCACTAAGTGACGCAGCAGTAGCAGCTAGTAGAGCTGTGGGCAATAGACAAGAAGGATGAGAAGTTCGATAGAAAAGGAAAAAATGATAGCAAAAACTATTTTTTAGCTCATACTAGACATTGAAACAGCTCAGCCCAAGAAAAACGGCACTGGAATAGACTAGCCCCGCACGCCCATCCTGAGTGCAGGGCTAGCCTTGCGCGCCCGAGTTGGCGAGCGCATCCAAGAGCGTGCACGGTATAACCTTGCGCGCACACCCAAGAGGGTGTGCGGCACATACCCAAGCACGCGCCAGTTGGAGCACGAGACTACGTTGCCTGCGTCACAACCGTTTTCGGAGTCGGTTATAACTCCTCACGTCCTCGTAACATGGGATTTTAAACCTCTCATTATGGAGAGAATAATGGAGAAAATAAAGAGGTAGTCTTGTTTCCCAATAGCTATAAATAGCCTTCTCTAGATGAGAAAGGAATCTAAAAGAGAAAAGACTCTAACACTCATCATTTAGAGAAGAACACAGAATTGTCTGTTAAGAGCTTGGTTGAAGTTCAAAAATCAAGAAGCACTCGTATCGTTCACGAAAGACAGGATCCATATTCCATTGCTACCCAAGAGAGACCATATCAAGAAAAGAAAGAGTTATCTCTTTCTTCCCCTGTAATCCGAGATCAAAAATCGTAATTTTTATTTCTTCCCCAGTAATCCGAGATCAAAAGTTGTAATTTTTATTTCTTTTTGTTGTAATCCATTACTAATGGCAATGGAAATGAAAACGACAATTTTGGGCTTACACCTACCCCTCTCTTCCTTGCCACCTCAGGTCTAATCAAAGGATTTGAGAACTGTGGGATCTCCTTTTAACTGAAAATAACAATGCCTTTATTTCAAAGGTTTAAAATGGATCCCTAACTCCTTTTCCCCTTTCCTGCCATGTACTATGTTCTCGTGCTGTTTGTGTTACATATCTCCTCATCGCAAAGGTATGTGCGCCGTCGTGCTAAAAGAATCATGTCCTTCATTAAATTAAATGCTTTGGTACCCTCTATTGTCTCAAATTCAAATTGGTTTAGATTCACCCTTGGTCATTGTTGTTCCATCATCTATTCCATCACTCCTTTAAATTGAAACATTTATTTTTCCGGTGCACATGTCCAGGCCATCTGAACCAGCTCTCCGTATTTTATCCAAACTGCATCAACTTTTTATCATTATACTTGGAACACTTTAATTTACAAAAACATCCTTCACCAAGCTACATATGCTAATTTACCATCTATGTTCATATCTAACTATATAGTACTTAGATGTTCTGTAATTGAGATAATTGAGATAATGATCAAATGAGAAAAGAGTTTAATCAACCACCCAATTAGTAAAATATAAACCAAAGTCTATTGCTTTAGTGCTTTGAGATTGACTGATGCTATTGGTTAGTTTAGTAACTGTTTTTATCACATAAAAATGTTTGCAGCATTGTGTTGATGCATACAGCGTTGTACTACCAAAAACAGCAAACCAAAGCATGATTTCAAATTTTTACTCTCATCCAGGATTGATGAAGTAGTTCATTGCTTAATCAACTCCCACAGTATATAATTGTGAATAAGAGCTGATAGTGAAGAATAGGCAGGCAATTACACACAAAAAAAAAAATCATATTTGGGAGCTTACACAAGAAATAAAGCACACATAGTGATAACATGCATCTCCTGCGGCTTATGCAGAAAAAAGAAAAGACAATGGTCCAAAATAAAAATCAGGTCCAAGATTTTTTATGTAAAGAATATTGCAATAATAAATCATCATTTTGACAGAGCAATATTGAAGTAGTAGCTAAAGCCAACAGCCACTATCACTTCCAACAATTCCAGCAAAACCGAGAAAATGATAGGAAATAGAAAAATATTTGCAGAAACACTCCATTAATAAAATTAAATATATGAAAACAGCAAAAGCCAACACCTGCAACCATTTTCCAACAGTTTCAGAACAATTAAGACAAACTGAGTAGATATTATCATGATAATTGCTATAATATTGCTTGAGTAAACATCCATACCTCGGTGTTAGAGCCAGGACCAGAAGGAAATAGATCATTCGACAGGGTATTGAATAATTTACTTGCAATGGTAGGAAATATCTCCTCTAACATAGACGCCACAGAAGAATTGAATTTGCATATAACTTGATTGATTAGCACAAGAAAATCCACCATATCTTTTGGCTGCATCCTTCAAAAGGTCATTGTTAGAATCAAAGAATTTTATCACAGGTAGGAAATAGCCAAATAGTTTAAGAATCAAAATACGAATGCAACGCTACACTAGCATAAATTGAGTTCTTTTAATCTTAGACGTCGTACTAAGCCTTCTCCCAACAAAAACAGTACAAGGACTAAAGCATAAGTCCACGTGAAACCAGCTATCCACATGGCATCAGCCTTCTAGGCTGGGTGGCAGAAGGGTACCAAATTCCTGTCAAGGAAATTGTGGACACAAGGAACTTGACATAAAATATGATAAGGCCTGCATATTTCGTAGAGGTTAACCTCAGCCAGCCGAAGGGCACACCTCCAAAATCTCATAGATGAGTACAAGAAAGAGGGAAGAGTGTGTTGATAGGGTGAGGGTTAAGATATTCCATAGGGAATTGCATCATTTCTAGGGGAAGACAATGTCATAATTATAGGGAATTAAAGCATGTCAAACCCAGATCTAACATGTGGCTACAGCTTCTTACTACCTTGCCAGCTCAGTTAGAACAAGCGTTTTTTGAATTTCAAGTTACATCCTTGCCCTCTTAAGTGTGTAAATTAACTATGGCCTACTTCCATGTTATAGATAGAGCAAGAGATTTAGAGAGGAAAAGGAAACTTTGTTTGTATGCATGAGATAAATGCATATTTTACTAACTGAGCTGGTGGTTACCACTGATTAAAAAAAAAAAAATTGAAGGAATTAATTACAGAATTCTATGGAAACTTTTAAGCATATCTAGTACAGAATTAACCAGATAAAATTTCCAGTTTGGCAACTATCAATATAGCAGATTTCTCTTCTGATCATATTAATGCAAAGATCTAGTACAGAATTCTAATGGAGGAATCCTCACACAATCTAGTATAGAATTCTAATGAAAAATTCCTCGATCCAGGACACAATCAGATATGGGCCCAAATCCGAGATTGTCAGGATGGACCGGTACGAATCTTAAGACCATGGGGGACGGATAGTGTTGTATCTAAGAGTATCTGTACCCAATTTTCTTTAAATGACTACTTTGCCAAGAAAAAAAAGGGTATGAATTTACTGGGATTGATGTGACTCCCATCAAACCAAGTATAATACATTGACCATTTTGCCAAACATCCTTCGTGTTTAAAATATGTCTTAATTGCTATGTCAACTTTACCTTCTTATTGTAATATGCCTTAACTGCCATGTCAACTATATGTAAACATTTCTTTGTAAAATAGTTTGGCCTAACCACAATGGAACTATATCCATGTTTTTAAAAAAATTTGTCTGTCCACTCCATACAGTATCTTCTCCGGGACTCGTACACATATCCATGCATTATGTATTTGATGTCTAATTAATCCCAAATAAAGAAAAAAAGAGTTAAGTATATCTCCAGCACAAAATTTTCTCATATCTCTATCAAGAGAAAAGGGTGTGTACAGCCAAGCCCAAAGATCTTGGGTAAGGCTTTGCTGAGACCATCTGTCTTCATAATCACTTAATAACTTGGCAAAGAGTGTTGCATCTAACTGTTTTCATCCTGAAATTATAGATCAGTCTTGTGTGAAATCCACCATCTACAATGTTTTTCTTCTAACCATCTTCAATTCAATAAGTCAGTGTTGTAGTAGATTGTCTTAATTTTGTTATGGCCAACCTAAGAATTTCACTGCCAGGCTTAATTCTAAGCATGCCTGTTATTGTTTTAGACATCGCATAAAATTTCACAAATTATCCTTGATGGAAAATAAAGCATTGTGTGAAGTAGCATCCTCGTGTCTACTCCCATGATTCAAAAGTTCTATGGTGTCTATCTACTCAATTTCTTATCTTTACTCATACTTCATCTGCTGCTCATCTCTCAATGCAATATGCTCCTATGGATTCCATTCATTCAGCATTAATTAGAAGCTAATAGCCTGCCAGTTGAGGTAAAATTGAAATATTTGCATTCATCCATTCAATGCAAGTGATTTCATAATGCCTTAATAAAGTATACATCCGGGTTCATATCCAGTGTTACCGGAGCACTTCATTTTTAGATTATATGACCTTGTCAAGCACTCGGATATGACATGATTAAAAACTGGTCTCTCGTGATCCGAAGTGCAGTACCTGATCCACCCACCCTGTACCTTGATCCTGTTCGTCCATACCAATTTGTGGGGCATTCACGAAAAATAAAAGAATAAAACTGATGAATAATTAATATCTACAAGCTTTTTGGATATATTTAGCCTTTCTTTTTCCTTATCCAATTGTACATAAATAATATGGGTACTAATTGAAACAACCTTTAGAATGCTCCCCAGGATATCACGACTATATAAAACCTATCCAATTAAGTCTACTCCATACATAACCATACCCCTAGAACGAACCGAAGCACATCACGAATATGGTAAGTCTACTCCATACATAACCATACCCCTAGAACGAACCGAAGCACATCACGCATATGGCAACACTGATTCGAACAATTATCATGCAATAAAAGAAAGGAATTACAATAAAAAACGAAATGGACTAGAAAGAATATAGAAGATTGTTCTATCAGGGTTAGAAGTGTTTTACATATCTGAAAGGCATCCTGTCACATGTCATGCGTCTTTAACTATGTTTAACGCCATGAAATGAGTAAACAAATAGTGTCAAATAGAGCTTGCTGGCTGCTGCCCCTCTTAACTATGGGACAAAAATACTATAATATATTATATATCGCATCCTCATATGTTTAAAAGTTGTCATGCCAGACATTAGGATATTCTAACACTTGACACTATATCTCTTCTATCCTAGTAGCGCTGGTCATACCTCCAGATTAGACTACGTACCTTATTATCACCCAACTTCGTCAAGCTACTCCTATATCAGCAGCATTTGTTTTTCGCTTCACTGTATTGAATTCCACCTGACTATAAAGCTGAAATTTGACACTTCAAGAATTATTTATACCACACTCTTGAAGAACAATAGACATCCTCGAACCTAATCAGGCCTTAGAGCTTGATAACCAGCCACATCAATTGATCAATGTGTGCATGTCCTTTGTATGTCTAAGCAAGCTTAAGACGTCCATAGCTCATGCTATAGTCTATCCCCTTACAACCGGTCCCACTCTCTCCCCCCTGGTGAATTTGTATGTCAATGGATGATAAATCTGTTATTTCGATATATTAGCATATCAATTGTGCATGTACATGGCATACACTACTAATAATACTTGGATTTTGCAACTTGATAGTGACAAACTCATACAGGTGGAATATATATAAATGGCTAAATACCGTATTGAGATTGGTGAATCAAGTGGATGTTGCTTCTCCAGTTTCATATCATAGCCTATACTTAAATTACAGCTATCCCTCAAACTTTTTTAGATCCTATCATAAATTTCACAAGAGTGCCATAATGAAAACCACCAAACAGCAATCACCTGCTACCAACATGTTCTTGGGAAAAGCAATACCAGCATACAAGAATCACGAAGTCGTCCCTCGTCGGATACACGTATCCTTTTTTTTTTCTTTTTTTCTTTTTTTTTTTTTTTTTGAACTTGTGGCGTGTGTTCATGTCGGCATTGCGGAATCCATGTATATAGATCAGAATAAAAAGAAAGAATCAAAAAATATAGAACATGTACCCCAAAAAATTGTCCTTGCAGTCAAGCTATGGGAAATACATACTATCCAGGACATCTAAATCTACAAATAATGGATAAAAAGATACAATTAAAGCCATACCTCACTCTCCACAAGCAATTGATTGAATGCCATGGGAAGATAAGGAAGAACAGATGGCCCTAAAATGTCAACCATGCGATGGAGAAAGGATGTAATCTGTAGGTTTTTAAATTAAGTCAGATATGATATTGCAGTATAATAGTTATGTTTCTGAATTAGAACTGTCAACTAGTTACCTTATTGCGCAAGGGCTTGATATTTGGAAATGTTACAAGGATTTGAAGAAGAACATCCAGCGTCTGCAAACCCAACAAGTCAATAGAGAATCTTCAGATGCGCGCATGGCAGTAAGTTTGAAACTAATTATTTTTTCACTCCATCTTCAGTGTTACAAGAGAAGGGATCACAAAAATTGCATTATAAAAGTACACATAGTAGAATGCACAACTAAATGCATAGCTCAGTGAAATCTTCAATCCTAATGCAATCAAATATATGAGCATAAATTAATTTTACAATTGAATGTGGTTCCTATAACAAACTTATCAACATTTCCCCTTCTTCTAGACATTTTCCAAAGTCTAAGAGAATTTGATGGACATCATCCGGTTATTTTGGACTACGATCAGACCCTCCCTTGTCCATAGTTTTTTGGCTGATCGGCACTAATTATAGAACGGTTGACGTCATGTCGATGGCTAATCGTAAAACTTTGTCAAAATCTTTTATGCGGTCATGCTCCGTAACAGCTCCATTTGGTGGAAAAGGTCAGACAATGATGATGATGATAAAAAAACTAATTTTATAAGCATATGTAAGTACATAATAAGAAAACAGCCTCAACTTGCCTGCTTAAACATCACACCGATTGTTGGACGACTAGTTGTGACCAGCCGCTCGCTAAAGCCCTAGATCATAAGACAGCAACAGTAAACATATAAAGTATTTGATATATAACCCGGTAAGAATTCAAAAACGATATTGTGTTCATTCAGCTAATAGTTAAAAAAGAATTTTCATTAAAAAGAACTATGGGCAATAATTTTTCTCGTACTAAAAAATTATCAGGAGCTCACAGATAGGGATCAACCTTGCTGAGAGCATTCAGTGCCAAGATAATCTGTTGGAAGCTCACAACTTTTGCTGAAGATTCTTCTAGCCCCTGTACTTTAGCTTCCGAGAGCAGCGACTTCACCTGTAATCAATCGCAAATCTCAACAGAACATCTAATGTGATACAAATTATACAGAACCAACAAATAAATTATTTGATGGTGCTCTCAAGCTCATCTTCACCTGTTGACACAATGGATTGAGCAATGCTGCTAGATACTCAGTTTGTTTTTCTGGTGTGACATCCTCCATCCCAATTAACAGCCCAATTGCCTAAAAGCCAAAAATTATTTTCAGGTCATAAAAGTATTAGCCTACATAAGACACACAACAATATCCTTCAAATAAAGAGGGCAAACTTATACCTCAAACATGTGACTGCCATCTTCTGAACCAAAGCTCTTCAGCTCTTTTGACGACCAACCTAAACGTGTATAGTGAGCTAGTGTATCTTGCACGTTCTGCCGACAATGAGAGACCCAGAACTAAGAATAGTCACACAATTAGCATTTAAGATCTTGTTTTAAGGGTTACATTTGAAAATTGGTAAAATTCATGAGATATTACAAATATAAACCGGAAAAAAGAAATTATATGCAAGTTACAAATAAATTGTGACAGGCAATAGTAAAACTTTGCATAGCGAACAGCACAGAACATTATTCAAATAGCTATCTGACAAAATAGCTATCTGACAACAGGTACAAGAATATCTACAAACAGACCGTGTTACAGATTATAATAACTTGAAACATTATTTTCAGCAGATGACCTTTTAGGAAATTGTTGTGCTTATGAAGTTGACTTTCTAAATATCATTTATAAAAATGTTCAACAGGCCCTGGAAGAATGTCTTATACAAATTACATCTCTATACAACACTTAAAATAAAAAATAAAAAATAAAAAATTAACAAATAAGCATATTATAAATATCTTGTGAAGTAATCATAAAAAATTAAAGCATATTCTTGAAATCTATGAATGCATGGTTTATAAAAACCTTCAAGCAAACACTACAATTACATATTACATAAGGTTTCAATTTTTTACATAAGGTTTCAATTCAGAGCATAAGGTTGTTGTGGAATTCAGAGCTCTTATGCACGCGCTGAAAACATTGAGTAATTAAAGGGATACTGTAAGGGATCCATACCTGAAGAATTGTTTCTATGTAAGGCATAAGCTTTGCCTTCAGTAACTTCACAGCTCTCATGAATAGATAACTAGCTCGTCGACCCACATTGAGGCTTGGATGGTGAATCCCCCTCTCATCAAGAAATGCAGCCAACACACTAGGAATGTATTGGGTATTTACATACACAAACCTCAAACATCTAGTGATTGTCTCCAAATAAATTAGTGCCACAATCCTATGGGAATGGCAAGAGAACCTAGCTGATAATAGCACTGGCACCAACTCACCCAAAAACCCACTTCTGGAGTACATCTCTTCTTCGCTCACAGTCTCACCCAACTGATACAACAAAGAAAGGGCTGCCTCAACTTCCTCCACGTTCCGATCAGAAGATGAAGGAGCATTGACTAGCAAATTCCGAATAAACAACTGTGTGACATCCGGAGCCACTCGGCAAATTGACCGGAAAAGGGCAAAAAACTCCTTCCTTTCTTCACACATCTGATCCTCCTCTTCTTTACCAATCTTATCGAGGATATCAAGATTTCTTCTATAACTCGGGTCATACTGAATCTGGCTATGAATCAGTCCAAGTATCCGACCAATGTAATGCACTTGTTTCTGCGATGGAGATGACTTCATCGCAGCAACATAATCTGACAAGAATGCAACTACATTACCTATATCACCTTCATCAGAATTCTCCATAATGTAAAAAAGCGAAGGCAATGACTCCTCAACAAGCTCCATCCCCTCGTCCGAACCCAACTTCTCAAAACATTCCAATGCCTCCACCGCATACCCAGTGATCAAAGGTCCAATCTTTATCACAAATTCAGCATCTCCAAACACTCTACTCAACCATGGCTCAAGAGATTGAAGCAATGCCAGCTTCGAGTGGGGATCCATTTTCTTTGAGACAACCGCCAGAACACACCCAGCAGCCGCCAGTCTCAAGCAATCCGGTAACTCTTGCGATTGCACAAGATTAAACAACAAAGGCATAAAAGCCTCATTAGCGACAAGACCAATATCAATCCAACACACATACTTTCTCATCACCTCAAGTACAGCCGCAGCGAGATTCGGATCCGACGCTCTATAAACATTCACCGCATCATAAAAGAACGAAACAATCTGAGGAACGCACTGAGCCCTCATTGCATCCTTAACCCTAGTAGCCGCCGCATGCTCCTCCGCCGACCTCGGATAGTCCAGGCTGATCAAATCCTCGTCCAGTGCTGACAGCAGCCTCGCAAAGAAATCAGTCGCTGTGGGGCTCGCTGCTGCCGAGAGGTTCGGCATCAGCTGATGGAAAGGCGAGGGGAACAGCGAGGGGTACTCAATTCGGATCAAGAAAGCTAGGGTTTGGGCCAGCTTGTTCCTCAAAAAGGGAGGCGAGGTGGCGAACGACGACGGGAGGGCAACGAGAGACGATCTAAGCAGAGGCAAGTCGGCCGATTGGGAGAGGGAGGCGTAATGGTGATAGAGAGACTCGTGTAGGGTTTGAAGCGACCAGAAGTGTACCGGGACCAACGACGACCGGCCGAGGAGATCGAGGCAGAGGCGGAGGAGAGACGAGGGATTGGTCGACGATTTTATTTGGTTTATGTACGCGATCGCCTGAGAACGGAAAGACGAATCCGGCGTCGCCGCCGGATCGTAGGACAAGAGAACGGCTTTCTCGAGGTCGTCCATGTCCAAAACCCTAGGGCGAAAAACCCTAGAAACCATGTACGGGGTTTATATAAGGGGGTAGAGGCGAGATTCCGGGTAGGATTTGGGTGGCATTGGATCCGAATTTGGGTGGGACTAGGAGTTGGAGCCGAGGAAGGAGGAGAGATGGTGGGGAGGATTTTTGTGGGATTTTTGTTATTTATTTACAGTTTTTTTTATCTTTTTTGTAATTAAATTGGAGGCGATATTTGCAGAGAGGCGGAGTGGGGAGGTAGAGGGAGGGTTTTAAGGGAGTTTCCAAAGGAGCACGCCATTTTTTCTGGTGAGCCCCACCTGAGAACGGTGCGAGCGGAAAGTCCAAATCAGAAATACACTTATTAAGTTTTTCACTGGGAAAAGTAGTGTGCTGCTTTGGAAACTCCCTGTTTTAAGAGGAAGTAAAATTACTGGGAAGGACAGAAAGTTGAGATGGTTTTATATAAGGTACCTGGGGGACCAGGGGGATTTTTCTGAGGCTGTGCTTGGATTTCGAAGACTGTATTTTGGGGTGTTTTTAAAATGTGTTTTGGTGCGCTGGGCTGGTAGATATTGTGGGGGTGTTTTTACTATGTGTTTTGAGATATTTAAGTATCTATTTATGAGTTTAGTTTCTCATGAATTTTATAAATATATAAATGACAAAAATATCATTCTACGACAAAAATATCTTCCGGATGTTGTTCCTCATTGGGAATGAGGTGTTATTTCCTAGAGGTCTGCTCTACTGTGTTTCTGATTGCATTGCGCCTGGGAACTGTTGTCGGGATTGAGCCCGATCTGATGATTGGGAAACAATGGCTATTGGACTGTTTTTAGAAAGATAAACCCTCCGCTCCCTTCCATACTGACCTGAAAATAACCGTCATCAAAAGGTTTATTTTATACTTATCATGATGACATACATAAACTTTCGATCTCATTTTTTTGTCTAGTGATACGACACAGACTCTGAAGTATGGGCCAGCGGTGGGGCTGTTGAGTCTTACTGTCATTGCCTCGAGGGCTGAGGAGTTACGATCGAGCTCTATTCCTACCAACCATGGAGTTGACGAACACATTTATTCAGACAATGTAGTTATGACAATTCTTATCAATGAATAGATCTCTTTGTTCTAATTGTAATTTATTTGACGAATGACGTTTCTTCTAAACGGATTTATTGTAGAGAGATAGAAAGAGCTCCTCGTCGTGATTGGAAGATCTTTTGCTAAAATCGCAATATTGATTTTTTAAAATTAATATAATTTTACCTAAAATAAAATATCGTCTTTTTGAACTGGTAATACGTCTAATTACATTAGTCCTTGTTTACTCATTTCGCAATTGAACTAATTTTTTTCTCTCAACAAAGAAAAACTATCCTTTGAAATATTACTAAGTTTATTAGAGATTTGTATCAAACTTTTTGAGATTTTGATTAAAATATTAAATAAACAAAAAGAACAATAATACAATAATTTGGAGAATTTAATACAAAAATAAAAAATAAAAAGATAATAAATATTCCTACTCACCTGAATTGAGAAAAAAAAATCCAAATTTCTCTAATAAAAAAAAGAGATCATATTGAATTCGAGTTGTAACTGTAAAATCCTAAACTTTCTCTTTTAAAAAAATAAAATAAAATACGGTTTTTTTTTTCTTTTTGCACAAATAAATAGCAGCTCTTTTGGAAGATATGACAACGTGAAAAGAAGTAGAAAAAGATCGGATCATGAAGAGGTTCGAATATGAGGAAATGTGAAAACAAAAAAAAAGTGGGAAAGGAGTGAGAAAAAAAAAAACGCGTTAGATAGCTGGAACGAGAATAGTTCTAGGTAAAAAATCTAAACACTTCAAAACACTTCGATTTGAAGTATTTTGAAAAATATTTCAAAATGCATATCTAAGTATTTTGGGATGTTCTGAAAACACTCCAAAATACTTATCAAAAAACTCACATGTAAGGATTTTTTAGAACGCATCATTTAAAAACACCGAAAAATAGTTCTTAGCTAATATCCCAGCCTAAGAATTTGGGTGCCATGGCAAAGGGGTTGGTTTTTTTTTTATTATTTATTCCTAGTTTGAAAATAGTACTCTTTTTACTAAAATTTTACTCTAACTTACTTTCCCATTTCAAATTCCAGTACAATTTAATTTCAAATCAATTTTAACTACTCCAATAGACATTTATCTGATAAAGCTTCTAAACTTACCTTTTATTATAAAATATATCTGAACTTTTTGGTTTTTACTAATTCTAATATGAATTTCCAAATTTAAATGATTAATTTTTCTTATCAAAATAAGTTTTTCTAAGACTATATGTTTGGTTAAAAGACGAACAATACAACTAGATGGAAACAATAATAGCGCTTGAACTGCTTTTGTGGGCTGCCTTGCATGGTACATAGTAAAATTTTAAAATTGGTCTAATTCAAATATTTATTTGTATCAATTAAGAGTTACCTAAGATTTTCGTTTAGTAACTAGCAAGTAGGGTAGTTCTTAATTTTAGTTGCTACAAGTTAGGGTATTTTTGTTGTTTGATATAATAATTAAGCATTTGTAGTAGCTAAAGTTGCAGGGGGGAATGTGTAGCGTCTTTATTTTTTTAAATAAATGATAATTGTATTTTTGATAAATGTAGTATCTATCTGAGGAAAAAAAAAACTTCTAAACTTCAAAAAATTTGCAACTCCCAGTCCAATCCAAATACAGCAATGCAAGCTGAAATTTGCAATGCGGTAAGAATCCAAATGCTCTGTCCTTAAACCTATTAGTCCTCCCGCAAAAAATTGTCTCCTATCCCTAAATCATCGTTTGTTGCAATTAGGTATGTTCAGTCGGTTGATTGAGCGGAGATTAGAGTTTTTCAATTGGATCCGAGAATAGAAGGATCCTATCATCGTTGAAAAAAAATTTCAACCAAACTTCGACCAATTTCGGTAGGAGTCGGCGATAGAATTTGTCTCTGGACATTCAATTGGTCGATCAGTCAAAAATCGGAGTTCTCCGATCGAATTCGATGGTAGAAAACTCCGATTACTGTCAAAAAAAATTCCGACCAAACTTTCACCGATTTTCGGTCGTAGTCGTGCGAACCCGCCAGAGTCGGTGGCAGTGTTCACCCCCAGTTGCAATGTACAGAGTTTCATTATAGTTGCATATTTCACGTGTGGCCCTTATTTAGTCTGGCGTAATTGCACTTGGTATTATACATAATCTTGCACTTGGTATCATACATAATCAAACAGGATCTATGTAATTAAATTTGATTCAAAGTAATTATAATTGATATTTGCTTGTAAAAACTAATAGCATTTGATATTAATATTTGGATTGAGGAAATCTGTCTCTTCATTATGAATAGATTTTTCGAAAAATATCCTCATAAATCGTACTTGATTTTGGTAGAATGAAAAAAACAAAGCATCATCTCTTCTTTAAGAAAAAGTTGGGTTGAGTAAATAATAATAATAAAACCTCTATTATTATTATTATTATGACACCAACTCTTGAGGAGTTTTCAATTTGGATTGCAATTAATTATCTAACTCACTAACATCCTCGCAACTTACAAACGAATCCTAATTATTCATTGTATAATAGTTAATGATAAAATGATATTTATTTATTTTTTTTAGATTTAAAATGTTTCTTTTTTCGACTAATCAAACTGATGTACGTATATATATTTTTTAAAATTACCCAAATTGTTTTCTACCCGAACTCTAAACCTTTTATCAATTAGAGGGAGGTGTAGCTAGATATAAGACCTATTGTCAACATCGACAAACATAATTAATTAACAGATTAGCAAAAAAATGAACATAATTAGTAAATAACATTTAAAAAAAAAAATTATCACTTGGTAGCTATACAATGTTTCTAATGATCCTGGGCCACACACTAATTATCACCTACAAGTGGCTCCTTTTCTAAAAATGGAGAGGTGTGTCCTCAGAAGGGTATCTCTTTGAATATTCAGGGTGTACCTTTGTAATTATCATAAGAGAAGACGCTCAGCCCTTGAGAGAAAGGAAAAGGGGAAAGGTTATAAAGGCACAGTCCAAAAATATACGGGCACAAGCAAGCCTGAGGCTAGGGTGTGCCCTTATACATTTTGGGTGTGCGTTTATAATTTCCTAAAAACGAGAGAAAGGAAAAAGAATACCCATTAGCTCAAAAAACCCATCAAGATTCAAAGCCCAACATCCCGGAACCAATGGCCAGCACCCACAGTCCCACACTATATAAGCGATTCTTTGGTCTCTTTCACCTCTCAAAACCCTAACCCTAGAAACCCTAAAGCGAACTCCGCCGCCGCTATGACCACTCGCTTTAAGAAGAACCGCAAGAAGCGTGGTCACGTGAGCGCCGGCCATGGTCGCATCGGCAAGCACCGCAAGCACCCTGGAGGCCGCGGTAACGCGGGTGGTATGCATCACCACCGGATTTTGTTCGACAAGTACCACCCCGGCTACTTCGGTAAGGTCGGGATGCGTTATTTTCACCGCCTCCGCAATAAATTCCACTGCCCCACCGTCAACGTCGACAAGCTCTGGTCCCTCATACCCGAGCCCGTTAAGGACCAGATCAGGGCCGGTTCCGCCCCCATGATCGACGTAGGCCAGTTTGGCTACTTCAAGGTCCTCGGCAAGGGGATGCTTCCGGAGGGGAATCCGGTGGTGGTGAAGGCTAAGCTCGTGTCGAAGACGGCCGAGAAGAAGATCAAGGAGGCTGGGGGCGCGGTGGTGCTCACGGCTTAAGGGAGATCTTGGCATTTAAGCGTTATTTTGGGAAAAATTTTACTTTTTAGGTGTTTTTGTTTGGTTAATTAAGCGTAATTTATGATTTTTGTTTTGGAACTTGATGCGATTAAATATGTTAGATTGATCTGTCTACATGTTGAGAAGCACATTTTGGTTGGTTTCAAATTTGATACGAAATCTCAATTTAGTGTTATTTTGCTCGTCTTTTGGGTGTTTAGATTTGAATGGTTGTTTTGTTTATTTTATTTGATTATTGGTGTAGTATTATTAATTGCTGGATAATTTGAATAGTGCTTGTTGTATCTATATCTAGTTTGTGATGATGAGTTGCATATTTACGTTTTTTATATTTATTTGCTGTTTATTTTATTTCTGTTGGACCTAGTCCAGGTTAGCGATTGATTATGCTAATGGATAGTCAATTAACTTTCATAAATAACAATCTGTGACCAAATCATTTTTTGAGTTTAAGAAGTTAATTGTTTGATAAGGTTATATATGTTTGTAGCTATGGTGATCGAACACAAGATTCTGAATATCATATATCGAGTTCATATCAACGGGGGATTTGAAATAGCAGGATATCAGACTGTTTATCGTGAATGTGAGCCAATATCGAGCTTACATGTAAAATGATTTATCGACCGTTCATAGCGATTGATATTTAGAACAGTTTTCGTACAAGGAAACGGTAATGCTGATACCAGACACAAGTTGTTAGTAATACATAGGAAACCTCTATCTGGCTTAAGCATCTCTATTGACTGATAGAAGTGTCAATGCTACATTGCTTGGTAGTTATATCCTTAGCAAGTGGTAGCACTTGTTAGGTGGTTCACTTGTTAGGTGGTTCTGTGTTTGGTTTCTACCATATCACTTTGTTTAGTAGGTGAATGTAAAGTTGTTTGATACCGTTTCTGTTTCTTTTATTTTCCTTGACTAATTCCGCGATGAGGCCTAGGCTTTATCTACAACGAACCATAAATTTTATGCAATCTGTAGGTTTATGGTTTCATTCTGTCTATGATTAACATACTGAGTACTGTATCAATAAATGTATTTGATAATGTACCATGTTGGAAACATATATTTACTACAACTTTAATATGTAGCCGATATTTTCTAGATAGTACCAACTTGGACAACTTATACTTCTTCCAAGCTAATCCCTGAGCAAGTGCTATCACCTTCTTTTGCTAGGTTGTACGCATATATGTTTATCCTGTAATTGTTTTTTTCGAGTAATTGCTCACTGCCGTTTTAGGTTTATACCATGCAGGAACCTAGTCAACTGTGTTGATTCTCTGCTTCATCACTTGTTTTCCCCCTTCGTTTCCTATTGTAATAGTTTGTGTGTGTTCTGTCTTTCTAACTTATCTTTTGCTAGCCCCTCCTATCCCAATTTCACGCGCTATCTAGCTCACATTTAACATCGGACAATATGTTCACTGAGTTGCTGGTAACTTTTCATTGGACATTAAGTTATATTCAGTATACTATATGCATTGTTTTTTTTTTTTATTTATATTGTATATGAATAATTTTCTATTATTATTATTATTTTATATTATTTGTTGCAATTTCTTTCTTCTTTACTTCATTGTAGAATGTATGTCGCATTTAAAAAGTTTTTATTATTATAGCTTTTGCATTCTTTTGGGCAAGTAAAAGAGGCCATTGATTCTGAGTTTATGCATCCAATAGTGTCCTCTCCTTCACTGATTGTTAATTGCTGAAAAGTTTCTGCTTCAACAGTCTTGTTTATAGTTTCTTGTAGTTCTTGAATATTTTCCACTACAAAACTAAGGAGGTTTTAATAGAATTTTGATTGATTTTCTTAATATTGCGCATCACATTTAACTGAAATCTTGCCAATGATCAATTAAGGAGGCCTTTGCATTGGTGATATTATTTATAAACAATATCAGCTTACTTGGTTAAGCGTATACTATATCGAAAACATTTCTGGAAACTGGTGTTATGTAGTGTGGAGAGGACCAATATTTATGGGAAGTCCAACAGGGTGTTGTAGACATTAAAATATGGAAGCAAGTGCACCGTTCCTCTTTTAAGTGCAAGCTTACGAGGACCATGGAAGGCACAATTTCTTCCGCCCATGGAAATTTGTGGGTGGTTAAGATTTTTTTTTTTTTATTAGTGCTTGTAAGTGGAGTATGATACCTTTTAATTTACTATCGAAGATCTTAACCATCCACTAATTTAATGAATGAATTTAATAAATGATTGAGATGTGGTCTGGACTGCAATTAGATCATTCAGTTACTAGCTGTTATTAAAGTTTCTACGTTAACTGTGACTTTGTTTTAGTGCAAGTTCTAAAATTTATTATTTTTTTTTAAAAGATAGTGTTACGGTTGTTTTTTTAAAAAGGTTTTTGTTTAATCAATATATTTAATGATTTTTGAATTGCTAGCTGGAGCCAGAGTCCTTTTTAACTACTGAGCAAGGTTTTATGAGGAATGATATATTGGGTTAGTGTTAATTCTGTTCACTATTTTCGTTCCATGAGGGATATATGATTTATGTTTACGGTGTTTTAGTTATTTTGAGATTGATAAACAAGAAAGTAACAATGTGTTAATCAAACTCTGGACAGTCTATAGATTTTTTTTTTTTCCTTATATAATTTTAACTTAAGATTTTCTTTTCACTTGTTATGCTTGAGCTACAAACTTAATACCTATACCTAATTTGTCTGGCAGTTTGGTTGAATTTTTAATACATATTTCTTGTGGATTCAAACTCCTTGTTTCTGAGTTGAAATCTGCATGCATCTTGTAGTAATTATGCGTTGCTTGCATCAGTAGTATATTTCCCTAACATTAGATTGATTACAAAAACTATCTGGGATTTATCATTAATACTTACTGGCGACAAAATTTGTTGCATTTTATTGTACTTATTTTTTTTAAATAGGATATTAGTGGTATAATATAGGAATAGCTATTGCAGTTAATCCTTGGCATAAATTGGTGCGCCATGCGGTCTTGATGTTGACTTTGATGTTGTTTTGTGGATTTAACATTGGCACTAACCGGTTACTTTTAAAATGGGGAGTTTCTAAAGGAGCACCCCATTTTTTCCTAGCGAGCTCAATAGATAGGCGGGTGAGCTCAATAGATAGGCGGGTGGGTTTTCAGTTGGAAAGTGAGTTCACTAGGAGAAATGGTGTCCTCCTCTGGAAACTCCCCTAGAATGTGAAACCGGTGTGTGTTTTTTTTTACTATTACTATTATTATATCATAATGTTGGTTTTTGGGACGCCCGTAATTTGTTTTAACCCTTATGAGATATTGCTGGCTTTGCTGTAGTACAGTTTACAGCTAAAGGAAGAAGTCAGGTATGCTTATATTCGAATACCAACTTTCTGTGTCAGAGATCAAGATGTTGCATATTATATCTTATACCTATAAACAGGAGTTATGCTAACAGTGAAAGAAACAACATACACAACAGAAACAAGAAGCAGTAAAACTTTATATTTCTGGATAAACGCAAAACTCCCAAAGAAATCAATATTATTTCTTAGAGAATTCTATGACAAATTACAAATCCTATTCTACGTTGTGCAAAGGATCGTAATTCACATTGGATCCGTAGAAAAGCAAACTGAATAAGTTTACAAACTTGAATCCGTTTAATATATGATTACACATTAAAAAAAAAAAAAAAAAAAAAATCCCTCTTTCACAATGAACAAGAGGTTAGAGGTCAAATTCTACTAGATAACTCGTATAGTTCATGAGTCATCCAGTTGCAATCAGAGGAGCTCTGTACGTTTTGCTATAAAGTTAAAATCCAGTTGCAATCAGAGGAGCTCTGTACGTTTTGCTATAAAGTTAAAATCGGTAATAACTTTGATAGAAAGTTAAAATCGGTAATAACTTTGATAGATTTAGGTGTGTTTGTTTGTAAGGAAGTAAATTGGAAGGAGCGGAGGTAATAACTTAGATAGATTTAGGTGTGTTTGTTTGTAAGGAAGTAAATTGGAAGGAGCGGAAGTAAGGTAGTTTCACTATTTTATTTGTTTTTGGTCAAAAAAAAAGAATTAGAAGTTACTTACTTCGATAAATTTAGGTGTGTTTGTTTGTAAGAAAGTAAAAATATTTTTACTATTTTATTTGTTTATTTGGTCAAGAAAAGAATTAGAAGTTACTTTCATTAGTATAACAAGAATTAGTATAACAAGAATTCTATGCGACACCTTTTCTTATTCTTTTCACTTTCCCTTATTTTTTATTGGAAAAGTTTCTCAAGCTAAAAAAACTAGGTAAAATAATAATATTTTATTTATCTCTAATGGTTATTTTTCATTTATATTCTAAATAATAAATATTATTATTATTGTTCTATTAAACAATTAAATAATATTTTCTTAGTTAACTTCTTTCTTTTAAAAATAAGCACACAAATATTAAAATTCTAGTGAAGAGAGATCGCTTCTTAAAATTTCATTTTAAAAGTAATTTTTATTTTTTACTTCTTACTTCAACTGCTTTCAACAACCAAATAGGGCCGGGCCTTAGATACTCACCAACCTCCAACCCAGAATCCGCTTCTTTAACTATGATTATATATAAATATTTAAAGCATAACCAAGATTGCTTCTTTAACTATGATTATACATAAATATTTAAAGTATAACCAAGATTTTTAATATCCTGAAGAGTTTTTTCAACTTAAAGACTCTTTTTTCAACTGATTAGATCGTCAACATATAAAAACACAACCTCGCTAACATGCAAGTGGAGGAATGAGGGCTGCAATTATTCATCTAGTCAGACAAATTAACGAAACATTTCTACAAATTCTCTCTCAAATTCAATATGGAGACTAACTGAGAGCTACCTTCTGCAACTCTGGATGCGTGTCAAACCTTCGCTGTGTCCTGCGCAAAACTACAGCACGGTGACGGTGACCGACATCGCCCGGGATCTGTATTCCCCTCGATTCTGGGCACAGGCACGTGTCAGATACAGGAGGTCTCCTCTCTCCGTGGAAAAGCCAGATGGAATCCAGCCGACCTGTCCCTAGTTCTACGCCTCTCCCGACACGTGGCAACCCGATGACCTCACCTTCTGACACGTGCTTATTTACTGGAAACGGAAGAGTCCTGATACGGGACGGGCGGTCAACTCAGCCTCGAGCAAGTCCGTACAGGCACGAGGAACTCAACTTTGGGTTAATTTTAGCCGAAAGTGCCCTTCTCTTCCAAGGGGGAAGAAAAAGAAAAAAAAAACTTTTTCAAAGAAAATTTTCTCACCGGATAGTGAAACTTCAACTACTTTTATTTAATAATTTCAATTGAATGCTACAGTATTTACCGCATGATGTACTGATTTACGTAACAAGTGATTTTTCGATCATAATTAAATTACATCAAGAATCTGCATTAGTTAAATTTAGTACAACCATTCAGAATGGAATACTTTAGTGTATATTATATATTTTAGTCGAAATTAGAAAGTGACTAATGTTGAGATTTGTGCGCAACGATTAGATAGTAAGTAAATGAGAAGAGAGATAAATCAACACAGATATTTTACGTGGTTCGACAATTTGCCTACATTAACAGAGCGGCAACTTAATTTCCACAATGGAAAAAATATGGTTACAATATATATATATATATAGAGAGAGAGGAAACGGAAAATACACCGGCGGTGAAGGAAGTTCCTTTACCGCCACTTAGGTGGCCCAATAAAATTATAACACGGGGCGTCATTCAAGGTAATAAATAAATGAATTCTCTTAAATGACACCACGTGTGATAATTTTATTGGGTCACCTAAGCGGCGGTGAAGGAAGTTTCCTTCACCGCCGGTGTATTTTCCGTTTTCTCATATATATATATATATATATATACAAACGAAAAATTCACTGGTGGTGAAGGGAGTTCCTTCACCGCTGCTTAGGTGATCCAATAAAATTATTACACGTGGCGCCACTTAAAATAACAAATAAAAGAACTCTTTTAATCACTTTTTAAGTGGCACAACGTGTAATAATTTCATTAGACTACCTAAATGGCGGTGAAGGAACTCAGGGAGTTCCTTCACCGCCATTAAATTTTCCGTTTCCTCTCTCTATGTATATATACAAATTTTAATGATGTACGGACAGAATTATAATATTATTTATATTGGACTTTTTTTGCTACGAAATAATATGTTTTTTTTTTCTAGAATTAAGAGCCAACTCCAATGACTAAATACTTGATTCGAGGCTAAATTTTGCAGATTCCATCTCATGTCTACATTCTGTGCGCATCACCATCGTTTTAAATGCTAAAAACGTATCCCACGCCCTTAGCAAAATACATGAACCTATCAGCCCTTTAGAGTCGCATTCAATTTTGTCCCTATAATTGTAGGGCGTGACAATATCAGATAATGTTGATGCACAAGCAGATATGGACTCGTTCACAATAACGTTGATGCACAAGCAGCACGACCCTTTTTTAATAAATCACAAAAAATCCAAATAAACGACATGCGAATCCAACAAAGTGATCGCTTTAATCAATCCTGTCCCCCAAGATAATTCTTTCATTAAATTAGATCATTAACGATAATCCCAATACCTAATCATGTCTTACGAATTCCTTCTTACGGTCACAAACGAAATCTTTGGTGCCACGTCACCCCGATCCACATCCGACATAGATTACGCAAATCTCGCCTTATTTTAATCCCAACAATTATCCAAACAATAATTTAAACCTTCAGGGGCATTTCAGTCATTTTACACTCTCTTGCCTCACCTTTGACCTGTCTGCGCCGTGTAGGGATCGGCATCAGTTGACTTTGTCTCGGTGTTTACTAATTTTTACAAAACTGATTAGGAATAGAAATAAAGATCGGAGTAAATTAATTCGATCCGGTTAGAACTGTATTTTGAATAAAAAATATTTTTAATTTTTAATTTTAATTATTTTAATAAGTATTTCTTTTCAAAGTATCTAATTTGTGTTGAATTTATTATCTATGATATATAAATAACTATATATGTGTTTTTATATAAATATGTTATATATATAATGTATATATATGTTTATATGTATATATGTAATATGTTTACGCATAAATATATAATTTTTAAATAATTTGATAGTTTCGGTTGTAGTTTTCAAATTTCAAAACTGAAAACCGACTGAATTATTTCGTTTCAGTTCAGTTTTACTTATTTGGATCGGTTAGAATTCGAACTCTACTTGCCTCTAGATTTGACAGGTAGAAAATTAATTTCTGAATGATTTTAATGTCTTTGAGACTAGTCTACGATCATGGGAAAGGACAAGTTATAAATAAGAAATGGTAAATCTGTAGTTTTTAAAGCTTGAGTAGGTGGGCTCCCTAACGCCGTTTGTGTGCTCATCTAGAAATTACCCTAAGCCATCCCATCCCAGCGCATGCTTTTACATTCTCAAGGAAGCCCAGAGAGAAACAAACAAAGACAGAGCAGGCGAGAGAGAGACAGAGGAAATCTCCCTCACGCTTTCTCCCTCCTTTTTCTCCTCTTTGTTTCACGCCTGCCCTCTTGAATCCTCGCTCGTCCGCATTCACTGCAATTCCCTATATTAATTAGTCCGTCCCTCTAATTACGCGCCCAAATTAATAAAATCAGGAGGTCCTTTCTGCAAAAAAAGAGAACGGAATCATGTCGGTGCCGGCGATCGCGCTCTATCCAATCCCCCCGGCCAGCGCTTGCGGGTCCCTAAGCGACCCCGACCCGAACCCGAAATCCTTCACCGGCGGCCTCTCTCGCCTCTTTTCCTCTTCTCCCTCGTCTCGTCACTCCCCGCCCTCCTCCATTAGCTTCACCGGCGGTGACGACACCGCGGCCGACGTAGTCCTAAGCAGCTGCCTGTCCTATTCCTGCAGCCCTTCTTCTAGAAGCTTCCCCGCGTCGCCGATTAGGGTTTCAGCGGGGAAATATCGGATCTTTAGGAGCTTTATTAGGAATGCGTTGGGTTCTTGCTTCGATTACGACTCGCCGAGGTTGCCAAATGGGGGTGGGGTTGATGTCGACGAGTTCGGTTTCGATTTGGGGGAAAGCTTTGTGGAGCCCTACGCGAGGGAGCTGCTCTCTGGGGCTCAATCGCGGCATAAGATTTTCAATGAGGAGTTTGTTGTTAGGGCGTTTTATGAAGCAGAGAAAGCTCATCGAGGCCAGGTGAGATATTTGGTCGAAATTGAGGCGAAATAGTTTGGTTCTATAGAAAAAGATTGCATCTTTTTTCTTTATTGGTGCTTTTTGTTGATTGTTGGTTTTGGTTTTTGTTAGATGAGGAAGAGTGGTGTCCCGTACTTGCAGCATTGCGTGGAGACGGCGGTTTTGCTGGCGAAGATCGGTGCAAATTCGGTGGTGGTTGCGGCGGGGCTATTGCATGATACACTTGATGATTCTTTCGTGGATTATGATTATGTACATAGAAGGTTTGGAGCTGCACTTGCTGATCTTGTTGAAGGGGTTGGTTCTTCTTCTTCATTATCATTAAATTATTATTTCGTTTTAGACGATAACTAGATAGAGTATGAAGACGAGTCTTGATATTGTAGCAAACACACACACAATACATATGAAATTTGAATAATAAATAAACTGACTCAATGGAGAGAAAGAAGAAAATCCAATGAGAAATGAAGTGGGTGCGGAAAATTTCTAGGCTTTCTTGTTCAAGATCTAAGCTTTCTTGAATTAGTATGCTCAGCTCAGCCCAGGATTCTCCTGTTGTGCATAATGTCGGTGGAGCATCTATATAATTTTATTCTTGTTGATTTATGGTGTTTTCAATTCTTTTTAGAAGTTCGAAGTAGCCGTGTTATCAATATTTGTGGTTTTGGGCTCTTGATCTGGCTAACCCAATTGTGAATATTTTGAAGTTGGAAAGCATTTTATAGTAGATGATTCATGAGATAGCATTCCCCTAGATGATTCATGAGATAGCATTCCCCTATTGATGGTTGCATGTTTTTTTTTTTTTTAAATTGAGATCAAGTTTTGTGTTCTAATTCTATTGTGTTGCAATATGGTGTACCGAGTAATGTGATGTGTTCTCATCTTTGAGAAAATATCCCGCTGAGGAAAATATAGTACTATTAGTATAATGATTACACAAATTAAGACTTGCAAAAGTTATGTAGTGTGATTTGTGGTGTGTTTATATTTATAACTTGGATACCTGTTTCCTTGTCTTGATTTTTTGCCTCAGATTGTAGTACTAGCAGTAATACTACCTTAAAAAAACTCCATCTTGCACTACTATGATTGAAATTACTCTCTGAGATTTAACTCGCAATTATTTAGAGTAGGGATAGTGATGTCTAATATGAAGCTCTACTGGGTTGGATAATTTATGCAGGTATCAAAGCTAAGCCACTTGAGCAAGCTTGCCCGCAAAAAGAATACCGCAAGCAAAACCATCGAGGCTGACAGACTGCACACAATGTTCCTTGCGATGGCTGATGCCAGAGCTGTTCTCATTAAACTCGCCGATAGACTCCATAACATGATGACATTGGAGGCTTTGCCTATGGTCAAGCAGCAGAGATTTGCAAAGGAAACACTGGAGGTTTTTGCTCCGTTGGCTAACCGATTAGGAATTTTTAGTTGGAAGGAGAAACTTGAAAATTTGTGCTTCAAGTATCTCTATCTGGAGCAGTACACACTGCTATCCTCCAAGCTTCTCAGATGCTTTGACGAAGCATTGATTGCATCAGCTATAGAGAAACTAGAACAGGCTCTCAAGGTTAGAGGCGTTCCTTATCACGTTATATATGGGAGGCACAAGAGCTTGTACAGCATTCACTCCAAGATGGTCAAGTATGTAGCTATCTTTTCCTATTATTTCGTGCATAGTATGTAGGCATATATTTCTCTTTTATCCCATTGGAAGTCTGCTTCACTTGGGATACATGACAAAATATTCGCTTTTTAAGCATACTGCTCTTAATTTCTCAAGATCTACATTTTAAAATAGCTAGCTTAATATATTGCTCAAGATGGAATTATCTGAGGTAGATCAATAACGAGAAGAAAATTAAAATATTTTACAAGGCTTTTCTTTGAAGATATTTAACAAATAAATTTGTAAGGGTGTTGTACACATATATAGGATCTAGGGCATCAATATTTTATCTAATAGATGTTATTGGCATACACTGTCACAAGTTTGGCTTTCAATAGTAGTTTCTTCATTTCAAAGTTCAGTATCCGGGCAATGCAGAAAAGATCAAAGAAAATTTTGGAATATTTATGTGATGATACGTTTAAAGGCGGAGGGAGTATCATGTAATGGATAAAAACCTTATTAATTATGGTATGAAATCATATGGATAATTGTATCTGTACTTTTTGCTAGCAACGCGGAAAAGGCAACAGAATATAACAATAAAACATAAAGTTAACATTGCAAAAGACATAATTGACAACTCAAACATGAGTGTGAACTACTGGTGTCTATGTTAATAAATCAATTGAAATATTTCTTGTCTAAGTTTGAAGTTATTGAATTTGTTCAACAAATACACAGTTTGGGGAATATCTGAATTACTATTATGGTTTCAGTACATGTAAGCAAGTCTTTCTTTTTGAGAAGATTCGGGAAGAAAGAGAAACTGTCGTAAGAAATGTAGATACGTTTAATGATTTTGGTTTATCCTATTTGCAGGAAGAAACTAACCATGGATGAGATCCACGACATACATGGCCTACGGTTGATAGTGGAGAAGGAAGAAGATTGTTACATAGCACTTGATATTGTTCATCAACTATGGCCGAAAGTTCTTGGAAGAGTCAAAGACTATATAACTCATCCGAAATTTAATGGGTATGCCACAAATTTGGATATCGAGTCTTATTGTTGATTTACTATTCTTGTGTGCTTTTACTTATTTATGTTTACAGGTACCAATCTCTACACACTGTTGTGAGTGTTGATACTCTCCCATTGGAAGTCCAGATTCGGACCAAGGCAATGCACTTACAGGCAGAATTCGGGTTTGCTGCCCATTGGAGGTACAAGGAAGGTGACTATCAGCACTCGTCCTTTGTGCTTCAAATGGTGGAGTGGGCAAGATGGGTGGTCACATGGCAGTGTGAGACAATGAATGCAGACCGACCAGTGTCTTATGGCAATGCTGATTCCAGCAGGTTATCATGTCCATTTCCTTCCCACTCGCATGAGTGCCCATACTCTTCCGCTCCTTGGCATGATGACAATGGACCCATCTTCATCATTTTGTTGGAAAAGGAAAAGGTGAGGATTTTGCCTTCAATTTTGCAGTTGGCATGACATTTTTGAAAAGGAATTTAAATTGTTATTATATATCTCGTCAAGTGCTTGCAAATTATTTGTTCATCATTTTTTTGATGATTACTAAAGAGTAAGTGTTAGGGAAACATTTTAAAACATAGTTTGAGTATTATGCATGGTCCAGTAATATGTCGCAACCTATTAGCGTGACATTGATAACTTGGCTATGCATAGATGATTGCTTAATAGTGTTGCTTTCCATCTTCATGATTTTTAAACTTGAGAATAGGATGTAGTAGCCTGCCTCGGTCGTTTGGTATGAAGGCTTTGTTGTTGTTTGCCTGTTATGTACTCATTTAAGCGTGCAGTTTCTTGCCATATATAAGCATATCAGTCATGGTCTTGTTATTATGTATATGCATTAGACATGCATGATGTGCGGAATTTCACCAGCGGCCAAAATAGCCAGAACCCTTTACCTTGTCTTTTAACGTTGATCTTGTAAAGATCCTAATTGTAGCCCTTTTACAGCAAATTGCTCAGTTTATGACTACTATTAAATTTTCTTAGATCCCGTTATATCTAATATTTTCTCCCGCTATAATTGTTCTTGATCCCCCTTTTTTCCTGGGTACAGTACAATCTTTTATTGGAAATCACAGGAATATGTATTTAATTTAATTTCCTTTCGTTATGGAAGTGCAGCGGATTGATATGTAGTGTCAGTTCCTCATCTTATGGTAATATTATGTGTTTTCTGCTTCCTATAGTTTCTGAAAATATATTTCCCTACTGCTATTATAATCTGGACTTATTATTATTATAATAATTTTCTCTAGAAATGTGTTGCATAACCAACTTTCATAGAGGCTTTTACCATCTAGCGATAGGTTATTATTTATTGTTTAAGTGGTCAAATTACTTAATATGGGCATCCTGTATACCCCCGTGTCATACTTTATTGATTATGTTATCCAATTATCAAATTTGCAGCATTATATTTCCAAGTTTACAAACTGGCCATCTTATTAGTTGGAAGAAAACCTTGCTTTTAATATGGGATTATTTTATTTATTTATGTATTTATTTATTTTTGAGATGAAGACAACTTATCATTCACCTGTCAAATTTCCTTTATCCTTTTATGGAGGCTGGCTTTTTATCCTTTTATGGAGACTTATTGACTTATACGTTTCGTTCACTCATACTAATAATAAGATTCCTAATGTCTCCGTAAAGATGGAAAACCCCACCACTTTACTTTTTCTTATTCCATTTACCTCAAGAACTAATGAGTTATTATGAACTCAGATGTCTGTGCAGGAGTTTGCGCCAAACTCTACAGTGATGGATTTATTGGAGAGAACTGGGAGAGGGAGCCCGAGGTGGTCTCATTACAACTTCCCTTCGAAGGAGGAATTAAGGCCAAGGCTGAATCAAGAGCCAGTGAGTGACCCAAACCAGAAGCTGAGGATGGGTGATGTCGTGGAGCTGAGCCCGTCTATCCCCGATGAAACCCTGACTGAGTATAGGGAAGAGATCCAGAGAATGTATGATCGAGGCCTGAGCCTGTCCAGTCCAGACGGAAGGCACAGATGACTTAGTTTCTGCCAGTGTTCAACACCCAATTTAAAATCCATCGATTCAAATGTACATACATGTGTAATTAAAATGTATGAATTGTACAGTTATTGGTTGCGTTCTGAATGAAATCTGATGGGAGAAGGCCGCTGCATAAAGTACTGTCTATTTTCAAGCAAACCCTTCAGCATACATTGTTACGTAGTAGTGTTTTGATTATAAAGTTATTTCTATAAAATAAAAAATAAATATAAATTTCTAATAAAAATATAAAAATATTTTATAATATACAATCAGTTCTAATTTTCTAATAAATTTTATAATAATTTTCAAATTTATATTAATAAATTCTATTAAGTCTATAACCGTAACTTCACCTATTATCTAAAAAAAAGATAATACTTTGAATTTATTTTCAATTATTATCGAAGTTGTAATTTATATTTTATAATACTCAATTTATTTTATTTATAATCTTTAACTTTAATTCAATTGAGAATTCAATAAAATCAACTGTAAGTATAAGAAATTTCTGCAATTAGAGAAGAATTATAATAAGTAAAAAAGAAAGCAATTGCAAATTAGTAATTTAGCAATTTCATAAACAAGCAAATTAGTAATTTAGCAAATCCATAAACAATCAAACAAGTAAATAACTAAGTTACAACAACAAGTAACAAAATTGCAGCATTAGCTAGCAATCAAAACTAATGATCAACATAACACTGAAATTACTAAAAAAACTGCAAATAACAACGTAGCATAATGTAGCATAATGTAATTTAATGTTACTTAATGTTAAGTAATGTCAACATAATTATGACATTACTAAAAAAACAACAAATAGAAATTACTGAAAAGATAACAAATATCGTAGCATAATGTAATTTAACGTTAAGTGATATAAAATAACGTAAAAAAACACACTATGTGCATCGAGTTATTTTTAACTATTATATAACATTGGGCCTCTGTTAACCCATTATTTTCAATATTTGTTAACCCATTATTTTCAATATTGGTTCCTACAGTTTCTTGTACAAAAATAAATAAATACAGAAAGCTACTCATTTGTTCACACCAAGTCAGCAGTGGGCATTTTTTCTATTTCTAAGATCAATAAAACTTACATATCTTACTTGAGACTCCATTTTTAAATAAGAGTTGTGAGATATACCAAGTACAATTCAAGACTGCTAAAAGGGTTTAAAAGACTCCCTCTCTCGCTCATCTCGGCCGCTTAACTCCTGCAGCAAGTGGGAAAGACACCCTTTGTGGGCCTTGCGGCTGTTGCTGCTGGTCGCTACTCGTCATTATTGGCGCTGCTGGGGACAACATGGTATCAGAGTTCGAGTTAGGGTTTGAACTGGGCATATCGTCCTCCTCAGTTTCCTCTATTTGAGAAGGTTGCTTCGTCGGTATTAGCAGCTGGTAGTTTGGATTGATCAATGTGTCCTGCTCCGGAGGCAATGGGATGGACCCGGGTGGTGCTATTGACTTGGGCAGAGGAATCTTGTTTCGGCTTCTTGACAGCTCAAGCAACACCTGAAACAAAAGAGAGTAAATAGATTGCGGAAAGTTATAAACAAATATTGAAATAGCAAAATAAATCTCGGAAAGAAATAGAACGATCATCTTTTCAAATAAATCTGAGTAAAAATAGAACAATCATCTTTTACTTGCGGAAAAAGGCAAGCAGCAACAGTAAGAGCACGGGAAAGAATTAAAGAATACCAAGCCTCAGTTTTTCCCCCTCAAGCATGTAAAAGGTTGATAATTTATGCAACATCATGATTTTTCACTGTTCGAAAGCAATAGCAAGCAACATCGTCTGGGTCTGTGTTTATGCAAATGTCGTGGTGACAGTGGGAATTGAGGGGATGGTGAGTGAACTGAAATGGTACACCTGGTAGTAACAAGAGTATGGGTAGTGGATGATAGATGCAGTGGCAGTAACTTGTTGTCGTGTTTGATAGCCAAGGGGCAAAATCTTGATAGTTTTGTTGTACTTCATATTGGTATTAGGAACAGACAAGGTTTTCCGCAATAAAACTTAGGAAGTCACCACCGTCAAGTCAAATTGCAGAGTGTGTTCAGTTTCAAGTCGTTAGAAGTTGTAAATTGATTGTGCATCCTTTTTGTGAACATTTCAGCCAGCAAAATGGCAGATATGAACAGTTTGTGCAGGTTACAATAGCATGAGAATAAAACTGGAAATGGAAGAAAAAGACAGTAATGGAACTGAAAATGGTAGCAGTGAAGGTTGTGCCATTGCCATGTAATGGTGCATGTGCATGGATGATTACAGTAGCACCTGTGCCTACTGTAATGATGCTGTGCTGAATGACTGTAAGTAAAGCTGAAACAGTAAAGGTAAAAGGGATACTGTTACTGAATAAACATCTTAGCAAACTCAAGAACGCCAGGGACCACTGTGTCATAGCAAGGAGGCAAAAGTTTAGGAGGGGACGATGAATACGGCACTGGTTGTAGGGAGCTGTTGAAATCACAAGATTATTTATTCAAACTTATAGCCGGATAAGTCTTCCATTCGGTTTTAGGTTTTACTTCCGCCAAGATCCAAATATTTCAATCTTTTGTTGATTCTTCTCCAAACAAGGCAGGATCCATAACTACACCTCAAGCTGCATAGCAGGTGCTAGGTACTCCACTAAGCTATCAACACACTTTCAATAAGGTGATCAATGGTTGTTTCCTATTAGAAATATATTAAAAAAGGTTTTTTGACTCATCTAAAAACAACACTAGCACTGTACCCATCCTAATCGTAACAGTTGATAAGCTACACTGATAATGAAAGCATAACAAGTATGAACATCATGACCACCTAATCACACTGTAACATCAGCTGAGAAAAGAAGGATGAGGGGTTCCTCCTTTTCTCTGAACTTAAAAACTTCAAAACTCCGATCTAGGAGGGGTGACTGACAGCACTCTCCTACCTTTAGCCCTTCTCTCAACACATTCAAATCTTGTTGTTCTATTTAGTAGCGAAGCGAGCCCAACTTCGTCCTTGGTGTTCTCAATCTCGCAAGGCCAAGCAGAACTCGAGGTCGAGGAGTCGGATCTGATGACAAATCCTGGATAGAACGACTATGATCTATCCCTATGATGTAGGTCGAGAGGAGCTGAATCCGATGATCTGATGGTAGATTTCAGAAAAAACGATTCTGATACATTCCAGTGATGTAGGTCATATGGAACCTCATCCATTCAAATCATTGCTAATTACAGATCTGTTGAGTATTTCAAATGAGAGCAAAATAGTTTCAGGCCCAATGAGCCCGCATTGACGAGGGAGGGCCTGCCACCAAACCCCAATGCCATCCACCTTCGTGCTTGAATTCAAAGGGACGAGGTACCACACAAGGTTCTGATGATGGCGATCGTGAGGCTCATCGTGATGAGCTTGCCATATGCTTCAAAGGGTATGAGGTGAGGCCAGGCGTTGGTTTTCTCGACAGTCGTGTCCGTCGTCAAGCTCTATGCCTACCTCCTAATTTTGAGATGCGAAAAGAAGATCAACAACTCCAACTCTTCTCTGATTTTCCAGTTATAGAAGATGAAGAACAATGTGTATGGCTACGGAACTAATCACATCTGACCATAAACAACTTGATGTATTTTCCTAGTGGATAGGAGATCCGAACGGGCTCGGTGTTGAATTGGGATTAGGGATGTTTTCATGCCGATTAGAGGTCCTCAAAATTTGCCAAAGACGATGGGTGAGCCAATAATGTAGAGTGATGCTCAGGACGTTCTTTGATTTGAAATTCAAAGTTCTAAATTCAAATCCACCTCCTTGTGGTTGTCTGGTGTAGTTTTGGTTTCGAGTTCACTAGTATGCTCTCCAGAGATCATGCTGATCTTCAGGTTGAGTTCAAATCTAAAATTCTTATTCTGATGGTTTCGAGTTGAGCGTGATTCAGCTCCTTATTGACTTCAGGTTGAGTTCTAGTTCAACCTCCTCCTTATGATGGCTTCGATTTGAGCATGGACCAGGTGTCCAGTGACCTTATTACTTGATTTGCGGGTAGCATACCATCCAAACTTCTCAGATATCTTAGTCTGTCAAGATCATCTTGTCAACTAGTGCTTATTTGGAATTTGAAATTCAATTTTCAGATAATATCCAAATTTAAATTCAAATCTCAATTGGTACATGACAGGTAATGGTTAGTAAACTATGTCCATTTCAAATTCCGACATAATTAAGTTTGAACAAAATATTAGGTCAGGAAGACTGCAAGAAAGGACTACAAAACTTTAGCCAGCATCTTAATGCTAACCCTCTACAGTTGGATCCTGACCCAGGCAACTACAGGCAAGAGGGGCTTGCGAGATTCACATAAATCTATAGAGTTCAGTTGGTTGATACAAGTTATACTCTTTTAATCCCAACATCTCTAACCAATCATAAAAATCCTCAAATCATAGCAAGGAATGCCCTGACCTAAAAGTTTCTGTGGAGTATTTGTATGTGACCAAACTTCAACAAGCATCAAGCCATTTTCAAGGAAAGTTTTCCGAATGATCATAGACTACAATAGGGTAAGACATTAACTTTCAGAGCCAATATCAGCCAAAGAATCTGCCTTCCTTATTTAACAACCAACGCAACAATGATCCCTGATCAATTTGATAAATCCTCAAATCATTGCAAGAATGCCCCGAGTCAAAAGTTTCTCTGAAGTATTTGCCAGTGACCAATTCATAAAGCCACTTAGAACCGAAGAGACAAAAGATCATTCATGTACACAGAGCATTCCCTTACTAAATTACAAAACATCAGTGATCTGTCTACCAAATTACATAGGACTCTTTGATAATCTCATTGATTTGGTTGCAGATAATGTAACATCTTATGATTCTTATCAGTATCTGTGTATTGGCACTGAAGGTAGGCCAGGTAGCAATCCTGAGTCCTTTTGTTTTCTCCGTATATATTTTTGTTTAGAGGTTTTGCAAATCTTATGTATTGTGAAACTCTGATACCAAATCCAAGTTATCCAATATCCTAATTCAATCAAAATCTATTCCATTGACACCAAACACCTTAACAACCCTGTATATTTACCCAAATCCATTTTTGAATATTTTGATGAAGCCTAAGGGATTAACAATCATGTTAAGCCATTTTAAAATCCGACAAGAATATGCCAACAGAAATATGAATATACATCCATTTCCAAAAAAAACTGATCCTCTAGAACACTTCCAACTAAAAATAAATAAATAAATCTTGCTTTTCCTGTAACTAGAAAGAGTCTCTCGATTCTCCCAAATCTATATAAAGTTCATATCTTTTCGAAAATCAAGGTTAGTGTTTGAGTCTCAAATCCAAAAATTACAAATAAAGCCAAAACTTTTTCCAAGTACGATTATATTTTGAGTATCAAACCACAAAATTCCCGCAAAGCTCACGCCTTTACTATCTCATTCCAACCCCTCCTGCCACTGCCTACTTCCCCCAAATTAATCCCACAGTTCAAAGGAAACCAATTAAAAAGGGGAAAAATAAAAAAAATTAGGGTTAGGGTTCGTTACCTCCCGAGGCGGTGGCTGAGAGAAGGAGAAGTTGACCTTGGACTGGATGGCTAGCCTGACGTCGTCGGGATCGATGGAGGGCTTTCCGGCGTGGTCGGAGTAGACTTGGGCGTCGGAGAGGACGTCGACGACGTAGCGGTAGCAGAGCTCCAGGAACTGGTGGACCACTCGAGGCTCGTACTCGCCTTCACCTACCCCCATTGACCGCAGAAGCTCTCTCACCACGCGCGCGTCACGTGGCTCGTCGGGCTCTGTGGTAGTTGTTCCGGCGACTCCGCCGCCAGCGCCACCTGGTTCCGGCTCCATCGTTAGTTTCGGTTTTGCCTTCAGTACCGTTTATAGTGCCATTTCTGGGGGTTATGAGACGGGTTTGATTGTCCGCGTGTTTATTTATTAATGTTTATTAAGTGTTATCACATACATTTGTGTGATACCGGCCCAACACGAAAGCCCACCAGGCCGAGCCTCAACTCTTGCAGACACGTAATCTGGCGAAGTCTATAAGTCCATAATCTATTTCTAAGACAAAAGAATTCTAGATAAAGTCAAACACTTACCAAATCAATGAAGATAAGAAAAGTAGATTTTATCATGATAACAAATTTTATATATGAGAAAAATAGAAATGAGCTAACAGCTCATGCAAGTTACCTGAGCTGCAGTTCATTTCCATTATTTCCAATATATTTTTTAAAAAAAATTTTTTGGATTATGATCTCGACTCTTTAGGGTTCACTCATACTCAATTTTTTGGATTTTAGTTTTGATTTGGTCCTCCATGAAGTTAACTTAAAATTAACGGTTTTCAATGAATAAAATTTTTTGTATGCACTTGATGAAAAGGTAAACGAACTCTAAAATTTATGAAATTTAATTCGAAAGAAGTTAAGGAGGTAGAGATAGTAATTGTTAAAAAAAATTGAAGAAAAATCATTGAATTATTATAGTTTTGTCGCTAACTCACATAACTTTTCCTGAGCTGGCGGATCACCTACAGTAATCCCTTTATATATATATATATATATATATATATATATATATATATATATATATATATATATATATATATATATATATATATATATATATATATATATATATATATATATATGGTAATAAAGGATTTTAGGATCTATCATAAGTTCATCTCCACCAGGCAAATTATTCTTTGCCATTTCAAAAGAAAAGTTCTTAGGAGATTGTAACCTTTCTCTTCTACTGAAATTTGTTTATGTGGATATACATATATTTCTTGTTATTGGAAATTTTGTATAAATGTAAATATATTATTTGATAGAGTTCAATTTTATTTTAATTACCATATCTTGCAGTTTTTACAAGAAAATTACAACAAAACAAATACAGAACATGAGTTAGATTTTATAAAATAATTGCATTTCCCATTCTATTTTCCTATTCATTTTTCCTGTGCAAGAAATCAAACAGTGGTTAAGTCAAACAACCCTAAGTTTTAGCCCTAGTCGGGAATTTCTAAACGAGCACACACTAGTATTAGTGAGCATACATTTATTAGTGAGCATACCCTCTTTGTAAAAGAGAAGGTTTTCCTAGTGAGTCCACCCTTCTTTCTCTATTGTTCTTATCTCCTTTCCTCTCCTTTCTCCCTCACCTGTCACCTATTCCAACTCTAACCTCTCTTTTCTGTGTGTGTTTTGCTCTCTTTCTCTCAATTGCCATCTTTTTTTCTGCTTATCTCTCTTACTCTCCCTCTCTCTTGTTGGAAGGAGTGTAGTGTGGGTGGAAAACAAGGATAACTTTGATCAAATAAATAAATATCAAACTTGCAAATTTTTTACAAGGGATGGACTCACTAAAATCGAGATGTGCTCATTTAGAAATTTGCCCCCTCACCCAATTGCAACTAGTAAACGCAAATAAAATTTTTACTATCCAAACCAATCAGATTTACGGGGCGATAAATGACTGATGGATGATCCGTGGGCCGCTAGCTTGAATTAGCTTAAAGCCCACGTTGTTGAACGGAACTTACTTTCCGAACTCGAATTCAAGTCTCGAAAAAGGGAAATTCTAAATGCGCACCACATTTGACTTAGGGAGATGACGAAGCTGTATGCGGATGCGGCCCCACCGCCGGACATGAATCGGAACACCGACTGGTTAAGATACCCCGGCGTGTGGACATCCTGATCGTATTCTTCGCGTGGCTGATCGTCCTCTCCCTCGGCCGATGCACCCCTGGCATCGCTTGGAACATCGTCAACATCGCCCATTTCTTCGTAAGGCCCCAATTCTAATCCTAACCCTAACTTTAACCCTAATTTCCCACAGCATTTGTTTTCGATCTATTTCCGTGCAATGCTGGTCCTTATAATCTTTTGAATTTGTAACGGTCATGTAGCTGTGATCTGGTAAAAGTTTTAATTTTCTGCAGATTTTTCCGACGTTCTTGATAAATGGCAATTGTTGATTATTTACAAAATGCATCCACGATAACAAATAGACACGTGCTTTGGGCAGTGCTTGCCAACAATTGAGCAAGTTTTTTTTTTTTTTTTTTAAACTTCAATTATCATTGAGTTTTGGCTATATATTTAGTTTCTAAATAGAGTGATAATGATATTGTTGATCGTTGTAAAATGGTGTGGAGAGAATTGTAAGTTATAGCCCGTTTTCTTTAACATCTAGTGTTTAATTATTTATCTAACTTGTTCTTCTTAGTTTTAGATGGTGAGATGAGATGAGTGTAGATTTTGCGAGTAGTAACACATTTCTTTGTTGCATATTAGTTGGTTATTACACGATGACCTTGAATTTGTTGTTAAGTCTAACTAGTAAAAAGTAAGTATTAGATTTGTTGATCATTTATATGAAAATTTTTCTGGTGAATGGACTATAGTATATAATGAGCAAAATGGCTCAGTTGTTGACCTGGTGCTGGTTATTGGAGTGCTAGCTGACATTTGTTTCATAATGTGGACATGACAGTGGCCCTAGAAGGCTGGCGGTAATATGTTAAATTGGATAGGAAGGCTGTGGGGAATAGTTTTGAGTATCAGTATGCAGCGAGAGCCTGGTGATCGAATCTGTTAACCACAGGGGCGGACCTGGCCAACCTAGGCACCGAATGGGGGAGAGGGGGGAGGCGGGGACAGCTCATCGAGGGTGCAGCGTGCGAAGCGCCTCTATCTGGGGTGCGGGAGCGGAGCCTCCGACCCAAATTTTTTCTCTTTCTAATGTTTATAGGATGATTTGTACTAGAGTCTGGTGCTCCAATACCCTGGAGGGAGGCAACTACTACATAAAATCTTAAGCTTACGAGTGGCGACTCCACAATCGTTTTATCATGCCAAATCTGACAATAAATACTATAATGAAGGTTTTAGACTTTCAGTTTAAACCTAAATTACATAATGAAATAAGTAAAATTTTAAGGAGTAAAATTTCAAGAGTTGCCAACCTTCTTTTGCTGTGGATGAAAATGACTGTACGTAGGTTGCATTTGACAACAAGGTGTTAGGTTGGTTCAAGGCCTAACTCCAGGTAACTTCACCAAATACACGAAAAAGTGAAGTGTTTGTATGTATGGTTCCAAGTGGTAAAATTGCCATTTATTGAAATTTTTTATGTGCATACCTAGGTTGAGCTTGAGTAGGTAGTTTAGCTTTTGATAGGACATGAGCTCGTGCCTTGTTCCCTCCTAATTGTTCCCTCTTTAAAAAATTCATAACTTCCGTGCCTTAATTTGTATATTGAAACAACGTAAATATTTTTCCTAGATGAAGCCTTGTGGCCCTTCCCACATTTACAGTTCCTTCATTTGCTTTAATTGATAACAAAGATTTTTTCAAAAAAATATTTATTGTTGGACCTGAGTATTGCACACCTCTACCAGTTGATTCATCGCATGTTAAATGCATGATTAAGTCTCTTCTTTCAACAATGTTTTATGGAAGAATGGAAGTAAGTTGGTAACACAAGGGCGTTTTTCCATTTGGATGGAAAAGCTTGGAACTTAATTTGCAATCTTTATATTGTTGACCAATGGAAAGCATTATAGCCTGGGAACTAAAGGTTTGGATAAGCTTGGAAGTCTTCTTTTGCTTGACTAAGTGTATAATTGATGTGCAGTACTTGAGAGATTTGTTTGCCTAACCTTTTATTTTTTTATATTTTTTGCTTCCTAGTTCCTGGATAGCTGAGGTGCAATACTTACAGATTTTCATTTGCCTAGCTTTTTTTAATATAATTTTTGTTTCCTAGTTCCTATCTTATTTTCTTTAATTTTTTAATTCTATGTAAAGTAGGATGCTGCATTGTTTCAACCGTTCTTAGTGCGACTGTATGAATCTTCTGGATCAAGAAAAATAAGTGCTATGCTTTGTAGGAGGACATGGACTTGTTAGGTACTTATAGACACTTTATGAACAGAGGTGGATTGAGGTTTAAAATCAAATTTGACTGAAAACTTACATTTCGAAGTTTTTTCAATCCTCAGCTTCTCACTGGACAAGTTGTGCAGGAAATTGAAAACTTCAGAAAAAACAGTGGTTTAGGATTTTAGCAGTTTTTTATATTATAAGATGAAAACCATATTCCAACCTTTTGCTTGGTGCAGGCCGCCTTTCCTTTCTTTTCTTTTTTTTTTTTTTTTTTTTTTCAATACTGATTTTAGAGACTACTGGAATCTTGTAGAAAAGAGGATTCCTTGGTGGGGCATTATTATGAGTAAATAGGAAACGGAAACAGTTTCATTTTATCTGGTAATATTATATTAAATGTCCATTTAGTTGCTTGTAATTATCTTAAACCCATAAGATTTTATGTATTTGAGAATCATGTAATTGCCAAAACCCAAATAACGAATTTGATCCCTGAGGATAAATATCTGTGGGGGAGGTAGACAGATTACTCCCAAGGACACTTGATATCATGCAAATCTCGTTCAAGGCTATGTTTGTAATGTCCATGATTTTTCAGTGATTTTATTATAAATCTGTCTGTACTGCAGCAAATACAAATCTATCAGTTATAATAAACGTATTTGTCTCAAAACAAATTTGAAAATCCTGGATTGAGATCAGAAGCAACAAAACGAATCCTAAAATGAAGGTAGTCTTACTTTCTAATATTACTTTCTTGTGTAAGTTTGTAACCATAAAATGTAAATAAGTACGTAAATAAATAAGCTACCATGCTATACCTCGAAGAATTAAACTATGTGAGTATGCTTGTTAAGTTCTCGGCCAGCCAGAATTGATTTTTTTTTTTTTCCATTTATAGTTTTTCCAATAAATTTGTTTAGTATTCTTTGCTGTCTCTTTTGATTTATCTCCATGAAATTATAGCTTCAATAAATTTTCTTTCTGGTGCTCGGGGTGGAGATGCTCTACATATATTATGCATGATTTCCTACGGCTTCCTTCTATTTGACTTGGTGCATTTTTATTTGATAAGATAACCTGTCACTATTTAACCTGTCACTATTTCCACTGGAGGAAAGGAACTCCATTTACTGAAGACCAGGGTGTCTATAATCGTTTAACTTGGTGGGAACAGATGGACAGTGGCAAGCAGCTTACTAACAACAGAAAATTTTTGACTGCTGTTCCTGTGGTCTTGTAAGCATCTCTATCATATTATCATGTTCTCATACTGAAGCTTAACATTTTGAGTCAATACTGTTTAGGCAAAAAAAAAAAAAAAAAGCTTACGCATTTTGAGGATGGAAAATTTCTTTTCTTTTCCTTGGTTAAGAATCTGAGTAAGAGGATCACTCATCTGAGTGATTGAACTCTTTACTTTTGTAGTTCTATCATCTACTGGCTAATGGAACACGGAGGGCTTCCACAAGCCGTTTTTACTTCCCCAAAAAAAAAAAGAATCTGAGTCATGTTTTTATTTCTTATTACATTTCTGCAACCGTATCTTTTGGATTAGATATTAGATATTCATCTCGTGTTTCTATAGGGATGAGAATGAGCTGGTCCAAGGGCCAATTCTTGGCTTGTTCTATTCAAATTTTCGAATTAAAAAAAATAAATTTCATTTTTTAATTCAGAAATTTTAATAGAGCTGACTAAAGTAGCCTTTGAACCTATCCATTCTCATCTCTGTGTTTCTGTGATGGCAATGCATGTGAAGTTAATTACTCATTTAATGCATGTGAAGTTAATTACTCATTTCGTACAATTCAATTTGGTACTAGCAATGTGCAGCGATAGAAAATGAGAAACAAAAGATGATCTAGTCAAGGAAAATATTTGGTTAAACTGAGAGATGGAGAATATACCATAAGTTTGCTATTAAATCATATGCTTTGCCTTTGTAGAGTGTCACAGGGTTAAAGTAAAAATGAGCCTGGTGATCTTCTGCGAATAGAATGCCCTATCCTAAATTCTAACTGAGAGGTTACTGGGTTGTGCATGTTATGAAACCTAGAAGCCCAAATCGTAGGTAAATAATGCTCCCATAAGTAGCCCTCTTGGAATGTTTATTGATGAAGAAAGAAATTGATTAGATTCCATGGAAGGCATAATACACAAAAACAAATGAGCTGGGTGACAAGCAAGATTACTGTTTTAACAGATCCTGTTGTCTTCCATATTGGCGCCTTTCTTTCAAAATTTGTGAAATTTTTGTAGGTTGTCGTAAATCTTGATTTCTTCATCAGTGCACAGATTTCCTCATCAATCCTTTGGAACTCTAACGGTTTGTAAACACGGTTACGATGTTGGTTGCTCTACTAGAATTTGACCTGTTGATTGAGCTTTTAGATATATATTTTAAATCCTCTCAAATTAGATCTCTTTTCTGCAGAATAACCAGCTGTGATAATAAACTGTTTGGATGATGATGTTGATTAAATTTCTTTCCTCGTCATCTATCCTCTGCTGCAGGAGTGGTGACATGATGATATCTGATAAAAACGCATATATTCACTAGTCCATTACGATAATTGCCTTTGTTAATGTGACAGGTACCTGATCACCTCGCACACTACAAACTACCAACAGCCTGTGCTCATCTTCAAGACTCTCGCTGTTATCGTGCTTGTGGTTGCTAAGTTCCCGAACGTGCACAAGGTCTGCATCTTTGGAATCAATGCCGATCAGTAGGGTATCGGTGTGGGGCGTTGCAGACTCTCCGAGCCTCTGCCTGCCCTCTGTGTAGGACTGGTTATTCTTCTTCCCATGGAGACCAAGTTTAAGTGGAGAGTTTCGGATCTCAACACGCGGTTAGCTTATCACCCCCCCCTGTTGCATCTTATTTTGCTTCTTTTTTTCTTTTTTTTTCTTTTTTTTTCTTTTCCAACTCTGGTTAAATCGACGACTATAAGTTTCGATTTTATTGGATAGATTATAAGAGTGTTTCTGAAGAACTTCATTTTGACGGTGGGGGTGGGGGTAAAAAGATCGAACGGTATGCTTACAAGGATCTTTGTAGGAATCCTATGAAAATTATTCACTTCACAACAATAATAACAACTAAGTCTTTTATCCCTAGTATTTGGATAGGCTACATGAACCAAAAAAGAATCACGCCGGATCGATCACTTTGATAGTTTTTCTCCATTCATTTCTATTAGGTAATATCTCATCGTTTAAACCTCTAGAATCTATATTTTTTTGTATCACCTCTTTTCATATTTTTTTTCAGTCTTTTCTTCGTTCTTTTAATTTGTCCTAAAACTCTCTTCGTCGAACTGGTGCATTTGTAAACCTATGTTGTACATGACCAAACTATCGTAAGCGTTTTTCTCATATCTTCTCATCGATGGGAGATATACCTAGCTTGGTATGAATATTTTCATTTCTAAATTTATCTCACCTATTGTTGCCAGATATCCAGCGAAGCATGCACATCTCTGTTACACTTATTTTCTATGAATGACGTTTCTTTGAAACTGACCTAATAGCAATCCTATAAAATTTTCCCTTCAATTTTAATAGAATGTTACGGTCGTATAAAACTCTCATTGCATTCCTCTATTTCAAACAGTCAGGATGTATTCTATGGTTAATATCATTATCGATCTCTCCATCATTCTGAATAATAGAATCTAAATACCTAAACTGACTGTTCATTTGCCCTCCAGTATTACAGTATTATAGTTTATGATCCATCATTTACTAAATTTACACTTCATATATTTTGTTTTAGAGCTACTCAATTTAAAACCTCTAGATTCTAATATATGCCTCCATAACTCTAACTTGATATTCATTCCTGTTCATGTCTCATCAACTAAGACAATATCATCAGTTAATAGTATACACTAAGTTATCTCATCTTGAATAGTTTTAGTAAGCTCATCCGTTACTATAGTAAATAAGAACGGACTCAATGCACATTCTTGATGCAATCCAATTATAATAGAAAAATCACTTGTTAAACCATCATATGTTCTGACATTGGTCACTATTCCATCATATGTCCTTAATTATGTCAATATATTTAGTGGTGACTCTTTTCTTTATCAATATTTACCAAAGTATCTCTCGTGTTACCTTATCATATGCTTTTCTCTAATACCATATGCAATCTAAAATTATCCACTTCACCATTCTAAATAAGCGATACAAAGCAAGAACATTGTCCAATATCTGCTAATTAGCTGACATTTCCTTCTTCACCTTCCCAATCAAAGCCTACAACAGAAACAAGTGGCAATTTGATGAACCAGTGAAAAACAAGGTCAAGATCTGCATTACAAATTTATAATATACGAAACCAACATGCTTTGCATAGAACCTCACGTTGTGCCTTCTATGTCTCTACAGCTAATTATAAAACGTACACTCATGTTGGAAGGGATATGTAAGTTGATACTTAATATCGCAGCTCGTGCATTCGGGAGTTTCTAAAGGGGCACACCATTTTTCCCAGTGAGCCTAAAAGAGAAGGTTTTTCCTAATGAGCATACCAAAAATGTCCAAAATATCCTCTCTACATCCTCTCACCCACTTTTCCTAAAACCCAACTCCTTCACTATTCTAGAAATTCCTCTCTTCCTCTCTAGAGCTAGCCAACTCCTCCGCAACCCACTGCAGATCTGCAGATCTCCTTTTTCTCACGTCAAGTGGATTGAATTTTGATGCTTCAAAAGAGAAGGTTTTTTTTTTTTTTTTTTTTTTTTTTTGTTCGCGTGGGAGGGAGAGGAAGAGCCGAGGTTGAAGTAGAGGACAACTTGATCTTAAAAATTTTGGAACAATTTTATTATAACAGCAAACTTTTCAAGTGGGCACACTAGGAAAAATGATGTGCCCTTTAGAAACTCCTCGTGCATTCTTAGAATGCTCATAATAGACGAAGTAGCTGAATTTGTTGGGCTTGGGAGGCCCATTGTTGAGCTAGCTGGATTAATTTACTTTCTTGGGCGGGAAATTGTAAATGAGCCCAAGTTTTTTCTTGAAAATATGTTCACTTTTCTAATTCATTATCAATACGAGTCTGCCATTTTAAATTTGGACTAAGTTACTCTCTTTTTCCTAATTGTATTCAACTCCTGCATAACCCAATCCATTAATCCTAGTATGAAAACCTTTCTCGTCATTTTTCTGTCTCAACCTTAAATGTCAAACTCAAAAATTAATATCCTTTATTTCTCCCAAATCTATTATCAAGTCCCAATCTAAATATAATTGTAATCGGAATTTAGATTTGTGCAGGAAATTTCGAAAAAAATTTGAATAGAGAGAAGATAGAGAAAGAGAGAAAAGAAGAATAAGAGGACAAATTGCGAATATGTTAGTGTACTTAATAAAAAAAACATGTTTTTAAACTTTAATATGGATTTACTTAAAAAGTGAAAATTTCCCTAGTGAGCCCACTAGATGCTTCTTTTTAGTTTCCAAATGAGCACACCACGTTTCCTAGTGAGCCCACTGGATATTTCTTTTTAGTTGGGGCTTTATATTTCTTTTTAGTTGGTGCTTTCAGTTGGAAAGTGGGCTCGCTGGGAAAAATGGTGTGCTCCTTTGGAAACTACCTAATGCCAGCCTAAAACGGATCTTCGAACTTTAAGTGGGCCCAATATGTTTATAGGTTTTGGGTCATGTGATAGACATGATTATCGACAGATAGAGGTAATAAATGACCCCCACACGCTTCGGCAATCACGTTTTTGGGGTGTGGGTGGACGTAAGCGCACTCCGACAGAAATCGGTCGGAAATTTTTTTCGGTAAGTATTTTATTTTAGATCCGATCGGAAAATTTCGATTTCTAACGAATTAACTAACTGAATGTCTAAAAATGAATTCTACTGGCGACTACGATGATTTCGTCCGATCGAAATTGGCTGGAGTTTGGTCGGAAATTTTTTTCCGACAATGATTAGAACCTTCTATTCTTAGGTGGACATTCCTATCTCCAACCGATCTCCGACTATCGCCGACTCCGATCTTCGATCGATCGAACGACTTAACATCCCTAGGTAGACTGAACATCTCTAGGTGGACGTTCCAAAATTCAGTTAGGAGATAATATAAACATTTCACGATGGGGAGTTTTAATATACAAACTGATATCTACAAAGGTTTCAAATTTATTTCAGTTTTAGTATCACAACAGCCAATTTTGAATCCTTCAATTAATTTAATAGGATAGTTTTTGCTATCTAGGATTCTGGAATTAGTTTCATTAGACTGACTTATGGAGGTACAAAACTTTCAATAAAAAAAAATTAATAATCAAGATTTCAGTAAATAACTATTTTATCTTTAGACTAACCAGGAAATTGCAATCAAACTAAATGAAACAGTTAATGTGAGATTTCTATACTATAACCCCATTTTTTATTATTATTATTATTATTATTTTGCTTTTTCAGCAAGGTATCTGGTTTAGTGGCACACTGCACCATATGCAGTGTCTACACGCATTAGTATCTTGCCTTACTGAAGAGTGTGGGTTGTTGAATAAGTACCGCCTTCAAATGAGCTAAAAAAGAGAGCTTTTGGATTGCTTGTATGTCGTTCATTTATCTGAATTTTGTTCAAGCTTTATTCATTTACCTAATGAACTGACTCGAACGAATATTTAACCAATCCTAGTTGACCATGAGCTTTACAAGAGCTCATGCATCCATTTGATAGAGTGAAAAGAATAAAGGAATATTTTTTTTCTAGCATTTTCTCGGCTTATACAGGTTTATTTTCTTGAGCCTCGAGTATTTTACTATCCTAATCTAAGAGTAGAAGTTTTCAAGTTTTAATCAGTACTATGATTTATAAGAATAAATAAATATTATTAATAATTTAACACAATTCTAATTGCACAAAATGCCTAAAATAGGTAAGCTCGAGTTGAACCTTAGATGAACTTTAAACTGAGCTGGATGAGAATGAGTTATATTCAAAATTTTGAACTAAAAATATTTTTTTTTTCTAATTCAAAAATTTTAACAGAGCAGGTCAAGAGTTGGTTTTTAAACCCTCTTAAATTTGACCATTCTCATCTCGAACCATTGATATTCAAGTTTGTTCATTTATTTTATTGAACATAGGTTAATTTCCAAGCTTAGTTTGTTTTATTATTGAATGAACATAAATGAGTTTTTACCAATCCAAATACTAGTCTAGCTCTACGAGCTTTTACTACCATAATCAAAAGTCAATTATATATAGAGAGAGGAAATGGGAAATTCACCGGCGGTAAAAAGAGTTCTTTCACTGTTATTTAGGTGGTCCAATAAAATTATTATACGTGACGCCACTCAAAAAGTGGTTAAAAGAGTTCTTTTATTTGTTACTTTAAGTGGTGCCATGGGTAATAATTTTATTGGGCAATCTAAGCAGCGGTGAAGTAACTCTCTTTACAGTCAGTGAATTTTCTCTTTTCTTTTATATATATATATATATATATATATATATATATATATATAATTGGAAATTCACCGGCGGTGAATGGAGTTCTTTCACTAGCGCTTAGGTGGTCCATTAAAATAATTACACGTGGTGCCACAAAGTAACAAATAAAAGAACTTTCTTAACTGTCCTTTGAGTAGCGCCAAGTGTAATTATTTTATTGAGCCACTAAACAGGAGTGAAGGAACTCCCTTCACCGTCAGTGAATTTTCCGTTCTCTCTCTCTATATATATATATATATAGAGAGAGAACGGGAAATTCACCGTTCCTGTACCGCCGCTTAGGTGGTCCAATAAAATAATTACGCGTGGTGTCACTCAAAAGACGGTTAAGTGAGTTCTTTTATTTGTTAACTTGAGTGACGCCATGCGTAATAATTTTATCGGGCTACCTAAGCGGCGGTGAAGGAACGGTGAATTTCCCATTTTTTCTCTCTATATATAGAGAGAACGGAAAATTCACTGGCGGTGAAAGGAGTCCTTTACTGGTGCTGAGATGACCCAATAAAATAATAATACGTGGCGCTACTTAAAGTAACAAATATAAATCAAATCTTTTTTCTCTCTCATAACTATTTTGAGTGGTGTTACTTGTTATTATTTTATTAGGCCAGCTTAGCGCTACTGAAGAAACTCTCTTCATCTCAGTGAATTTTTTGTTTTCTCATATATATATATATATATATATATATATATATATATATATATATATATATAATTCCACCTTCTTCTTTTTTTTTTTTTTCCTGCCTCATGCAATAAACTTTCAAAAAGCATGTTCCTGCTCCTATATTTTTTAGAATCAGGGACCTCTGACCATGCACGTGAATATATAGTTTATTTCTCGTGGTTTTAGCTAAAAAGGTTCCATTCCTCGTGGAAAATTTAATATGAATTTATATCCAACGGAGATCAAAAGAGTCAAATGTGTCTTCTTCCTTGGAGGCCATCGTAGAGATAACATCACTCTCAAGTCAAGTGGGCAAACATCATTGTTGCTAATATATGAATATTTATATGCTTTTTCATGTTAACTTTCCCTTAAAAATTGATTATATTATTAACAAACCAAAATAAATTAACTATGTACAGATCACTAAATTTTTTCTTCATGTTGAACTCAATCTATACCATTTTAAGTGCTTGGAAGTTTAAATTATTGTTTTTTTTAATCGTTTTTGTATATTAGCCAAATTGGCACTTAGAGGATGGTTGTAGCAATGGAGAATATTCTAAATTTAATAAATTTATAATGATACTGGCTATTAAATATTTAAATCATCATCAGATATTCGAATCGAAAACTTTTAAGCTGTAATGTTCTAATTATTTTTTTCAATTTTTTTTAGGATTAAAATCTTTACCTCCTTTGTTTCTTTAAATTTCATAGATTTTTAAAGTTTATTTTATATTTTATCAAGTGGATATAAAATGTATTCACCCGAAACCATTAAATTTGTATTTAATTGATGGAAAACCAAATCAAAGCTAAAACCCAAGAAATTAGATATGATCTAGGGTCAAGATTATAATTCAAAATAAAAATTTTAAGAAAAAAAATTATTAGTGACAGTAAGAAATAGAGAACAGTTAAGATAACTTACGTTTCACCAGAGGCTTTTATATATATATATATATATATATATATATATATATATGAGAAAACGGGAAATACACCGGCGGTGAAGAGAGTTCTTTCACCGCCGCTTAGGTGTTCTAATAAAATCACAACACGTGGCATCATTTAAAGTAATAAATAAAAGAAATCACTTAACCACTCGTTGAGTGGCGCCACGTGTAGTGATTTTATTAGAACACCTAAGCGGCGGTGAAGGGAACACCTAAGCGGCGGTGAAGGAACTCCCTTCACCGCCGGTGTATTTCCCGTTTGCTCTCTATATATATATAGACACACACACTCGCACTTGTGTATCTGTGTCAGTTTGAGTATCAAAATAATAACAATAACAACAACAATAATCTTTTGTTTTGATTACACCAAGGGCCTTAATATCACGAAATGGTTGAAGGAGCTGGTTCATGAATTTAGGGTGTGTTTGGTTCCTCTGAAGTAAGGAAAAAACTAAAAATTTACTTCCAAAGTGAAAGTCTAGAAAAATGACATTTCTTGAAATTATAATATTCGTTTGATATTTTTCTGAAGAAGGAAGAAGTAAAAGAAGTATTATTTTATTAATTAAATAGGATAATATATTATCATTTAGTTCTTAGATTTAAAAGGAAGTAGTTTTGCATGGTAACTATTAGTAATAAAAAAAATATTTTACATTGTTCCTCCCAACTTTAAAAGCTCTCTAAATGAATGTAATAGAAAAGAAATGCAAGAATCATCATAATAGAAATTATTTCCAATCTATTTCTTAACTGAGTAATGCACTACTTCCAGTTTTCTTTCATGCAAACAAGTACACCTTTAGATTTTTAATTCACAACAGAAGGGAAAGGGAAAGCGAAAACGAAACAGATTTTTTATTTTTTATTTTTGTTTCTTTTCCAAAGGATATAAAAGGAATGATTCTACATTTTAATAATTGACCATTCGTTCATTAGAAAATAATTTGTTGCATATCCATACAACCTGCAAATGATAGAAATTTTTTTATAGTTATTCAGAGACAGACAAATGTCAAAATCCATCCCTTTGTGATTGATAGACTGTTTGAGAGTATATAGTCATTCACTAATTTCTTTGGTTTTTATTTTTCGCCAAACAACTAACATTTCTTTCGTGAAAGCAACAAATGGTTTAGTATCAATTATTTATTTGCTATTGCGTCAAAGGATTGAATTCTTGTGAAGAGCTGAATGAATAATCCCTCTAATAATTTCTTTTTTAATTATGAGGAAAAAAAACATTAAATACTATATAACTAATACTAAAGAAGAACTCTCTTTGTTTTTCTCTACCGAACCATTCCCAATAGGGGCCAAATTTAACGGACATTTCTAAGCTCTAAATTTCTGACACATCCCAAGGTTTACTTACTGGCAATTGCTATTAAATGAAACGCAATAATACAATTGAAGAGGTCCTCATCTGCAAAAACAAAAAGGGATATTTACGGATCTGTCCCTTACATCGTTATAAATTATAATTTAGCCCTCCACATCTTTATATTTAGGATTTATTCTCCAAATCTTTTAAATTACTATAATTTAGTCACTCAGTTTATATTTTGGCCCGATTTTTCCATTTTATCTCTGGTTTTCTTCACTTTATTTTCCTTTCCTCTTCCCCCTTTCTTCTTAGTTCTTATTGGGTTTCTCTTATTCTTTCCTTCTCTCTCTATTAATTTATTAGGTTCGCATTTTCTATATTGAAACCAAATGTATTATTCTCTACTAAATATATTAAACCTTTAAGTCTCAATATAAATTTATTTATTGGATTCTCACTTTTTATATTGGATAAATTCATTTATTAGTTTAATACATTTAATAGAGAATAATATATTTGGTCTCAATATAGAGAGGGAGAACTCAATAAGTGAATAGAGAGAGAAGAGAAGAAGAAGGTGAAACCCAATAAGAACTAAAAAGAGAAGGGGGAATTAAGTAAAGGAAATCAGAGGTAAAACGGAAAAATCGGATCAAAATATAAACTGAGGGACTAAATTGTAGTAACTTAAAGGATTTGGGGGCTAAATCTAAATATGAAGATGTGGGGGACTAAATTATAATGTTTAAAGATTTTATGGACAAATCTGTAAATACCCCAAACAAAAAAAAAAGGAACTGCGGAGGTTCCAAAGGAGCACACAACTTTTCCTAGTGAGCCCACTTTATGTGATTTTGGTCCCGACTTTCAAGCCCCAACGGTTATAAGGTGGGCTCACTAGGAAAAAAGGTGTGCTCGTTTAGAAACTCCCAAGAACCGTCCCGCCCCAAATTATAAATCCCCCATCCTCCAGCAAAAAAGGCAGCGAAGTCGCTGGCACTCTTCTGTCGCCACGCTCCCCATATGGACCCCGCCACGGGACGCCGATACCAATTCCTCCTCCTCCTCCTTTTCGTCCGCCACCTCTTCCACCACCTCCTCTCCCTCCTGTCCCGCCGCCGCCTCCTCTCCTTCGTGGCCCTCAAGGACCTCCTCCTCTCCCTCTCCTTCCTCCTCTCCGATCTCACCCCAATCTCCCTCCCCCTCCCCAATCTGGACTCCACCCTCCACTTCTGGATCCCAAACTCCAACCGATCCAACTCCAAAGCCAACAAAAAGCCCGCTCTCCTCCTCCTCCACGGTTTCGGCGCCAACGCCAAGTGGCAGTTCGCGAAGCAGATCCCTTCCCTCTCCAGATCCTTCGACCTCTACGTCCCCGACCTCCTCTTCTTCGGCGCCTCCGCCACCTCCTCCCCCGACCGCTCCGTCGAGCTCCAGGCGAAATGCCTTGTCGAGTCCATGTCCCAGCTGGGGATCCGGAAGTACTCCGTCGCCGGGATCAGCTACGGGGGGTTCGTGGCGTACCGGGTGGCGGATGTGGCCGGGGAGGGGACGGTGGAGAGGGTGGTGGTGATGACGGCTGGGATCTGTGCCAGCGAGGAAGAGAGGAGGGCGCTGGTGGAGAGAGAGGGGAGGGATGTGTGGGAGGTGCTGCTGCCGAGGCGGCCGGAGGATCTTATGGAGCTAATGCGGAGGTCAATGTGCTGCCCGCCCAAGTGGATGCCGGAGTTCTTGCTCAGAGATTTCATCGAGGTCGATCGCACGTTTCTAGATTTACATTTCTTTTTGTTGAATGCCTTCATATTAATTTCGATATATTTTTTTTTCAAAATTTTCTTTTGAATTATAATCTCAATTCTCTAGTGTTCACTTATATCGTATTTTTTAAATTTTAGTTTTGATTTAGTCCACTGATTATGAAGAAGTTAAGGGGAAATTCTATTTGCACACTAAAAATTACTCTTGACGCACTGTTTTAAAATTTATAAATAATTACAAATTTACCATTATTTTTTTGGACGAAATTATCCTTATAAATCTCAATATAAATTTCGGAAAATTTCCTTTGCCGGAGAAAATAGCAGGGTGCAAATAGGAGGATTCTAAAGGGGCACACCATTTTTCCTAACCGGCGAAGGATTCAGGATCCTTAGCCGGAAAATTCCCTTCGCCGGCTGCTCAATATAAATTTCACATTAGGAAAATTCAGTTCGAGGTGCTGGAACTCGGCTTTAGGATTCGAGACGAAGGATTCTGAAGGGAATTCCCTTGGCTGGCTGCTCTCTCCGAAATTTCGAAGGAGGATTCGAGAGAGCAGCCGGCGCCTCGAAGCCCCTTCTCGAGTTCCAGAGCGCGAAACTAAAATTCGAGGCCGAACTGGTTTGTCTTACTAAATTATAATTTACTAAAATTCGACATCCCGCCGCCCCCCTCCATGTCGCCGCCCCCCGCCGCCGCCTCCTCCTTGTTCAAGTTCCGACGCCGGATCTGGGATCGCTCCACCATCTCCTCGCCTTCCTCCATCGCATTCAGGTTCGGGTGGCGCCCGCTCGCCTCAGTGCCCATCTTTTTTTTTTTTCCTCTCTTTTTTTTTTAGATTCGGTGCGGAGATTTTGAGGGTTTATATAGAGTTTTTTTCTTTTTTTGGGAGAGAGATTGTGAGAGAGTATAATTGGTGAGGAGATGGTGTTTGGCTGAGTGGGTGGGGTTTGGGTTCTTGTCTTGATTTGGTGTTGCTTAGATAGCAAGGAACGGGTTTGTCGGTTGAATTTGGGAGAAAATTCTGCCGAAGGAGGTTAAAGGGAGTGAAGGGCAAAATTGAAAAATAATTTGCGCGCTGAGAGTAAATTGCTCATATTTCAAAATAGAAGTCGGGTGCAAAGAGTAACCAGGGCGTGAAAAGTAAATAGTAGGGTGCAAATAGAATTTCCCCTAATTGACGTCAAATATAAAGTGTTTTGAGTTGTTTTTAAAGCAAGTAGTTTGAAAAAAATATAATGGAACATTAATTTTTGGGAAATTCTATTCACCCATACTACTTTGCTCAAAACATCCACCTTTAAAACTTCCAAAGAATTACAAGTTTACCATCATTACTTTGGGTGAAATTACCCTTTCACATCTCACTGGTCAAGTATTGATACTGACCTCAGAATGCCTCATAATGAAATATGATGGAAAAAAGAGAGAGAATGATTGGAATTGGGCTTATTGAGTAATTATGGATGATTCAAAATTAAAATTTGGCGTGGAGAGAAATGCTTCTTGAGCAAAGTGCTGCGTGTGAACAGAATTTCCTTTATTTTTTTGTCATTAGCTCACGTAGATTATCTGTAGATTATCTGAATTGGTTGCTCAATTATGGTAATTTTATTTTTAAGTCAAATTAAATGCTTGTTGACAAATCTCTTGTAATGTAAGCATACACAACTTCAACAAGAATATATACAGCAACTTTGAAATTATGATGTAACAACTTCGAGAAAGATTTTTTTTTTTTTGCCTTGCTAATATTGTTGTTGTTTTAAAAATAAATGGTTGTGGGACATCTTGCATTTATTTAGAAAAGGTATTGATTCAATTTTTTTTTTTAAGAGATTTCAATCTTTATTATAACAATTACAATTTTTTAAGAACGTTCTATTCAAGTTGATCTCATTTTAATCTTTTACTTTATCACACATATAAAAAATTAAAATCAAAATTTTTTAATTTTATGGCAATTTCTTAGAGTAGTAAAATAAATTCACAGTTTTCTAGGACTTTCCAGTAGCAATAAGTTTTAATAAATTTATGAGATCTCTTGATTTTTGACTGTCACTTATTAGTTCTTCTATCGTTTTTACTAAAACCCCACAATTCTGTAGCTCTTTTTAAAGAAATTTTTCAATGGAAATTAACGTGAAGAGTAGGATACAGAGTTTGAAATAGAGTGCTAGAGGAGATTTGATCTTGGATAATATTTTTAGCTTTTGATTTTATCTTTTGTAAGTTTGTTTATTATTAGTTACACTTGGTTTAGGTCCGATTTGGATTAGTTATCTGTTTGTCGTGTTGCAGCAGAGAATATACAGATAGGTTATAGCAGGGAGATTGCATTCCTCAATAAAGAGTAACAGTCTGTAAACAATCCATAAAGAGCTTATTAGAGATAGCATCTTAGCCCCCTATCCGGATGTATGGACTTTTAGAAGATATAGTTGGCGTATTCTCACCCACGATCCATCCCCACACGTATCTTTCCTCTCTTTAGTTATCCTAGTGAGTGGCGTGAAGCTTAATGCTTGAAACAAATGGGTCATATACTAAGAGTACGAATCTTTTAAGAGTGGGTCACTGTGAGCCGTTTACCAGACTTTCTGGAGCTTAGTCCTGCATTAAGTTACGCATCTAATTTTATCTGGACCCTTTATGATCTAATTGGACAGTTGAAATAACTGGCTACATGGAGGTAATTGTGATAATTAATTAAGTTCTAATTTTAATTTGTTCAGGATGGTAGATTTGATCCTACAAACAGTGCTTTAACTTTTTTTTAGAAAGAGTGGTGGGTGTATTATACCTATGTTTCATTAATAAAAAAAAAAATTAACGAAACAAAATATTGTCTGTATATACAAAATACCCCCATTGCAGGGGGTAAACAGTGCTTTTTTTTTTTTGGGAATTAGTCACTAGGACTTTCTAAGTTGACATTAGCCAACCATTGAATGTGTTATTTTTTATCTGCTCCAGATAATGTACAAGGATCGGAGGAAGGAGAGGATAGAGTTATTGAAAGATTTGCTATCAAAGGGAGCTGGAGTAAACCCCCTTCCAGTTCTTAAGCAGGTGATTTTAATTTCTTTCAGTTTCTATTGCTAAAGATTAAGCTAGCATTGGCATAAAGTAAAGTTATCATTACATTGATGTCTTGCTAATATGATACTTTGTTATTCGGGATCAACATGTAGAGCTTGCTAGCGATGGATGCACATGCTTGTGACGGATATGAATGTTTTTTTAATCTATTTGGAAATCACTAAGCTTATATGTATATCTAAGAATAGGATTGTGGTAGTGTCCTAATCTTTTCTATATTTAACTTAAGAAATATATTTTCATATATGCCACGTGATGTCTTGGAATGGCATCATGGCATGCATGCTGAATTTAATATTGGATGAATGGAACATTGGAAGCTTTTTTATCATAGCTCACTGCATTTGTCCAAGAAAACAGGACCAGCATGGGGCCACTCTGATAGGGAAACTTAGTTGGCATATTCTGATATGTTGGATGTGTGATGTATGATAGCAGGATTCTATCCTCTATAGCTAATATATACAACACATTGAATTGGAAGAACACATGATCTTTTATCTACACCTATCTGACTCGCTGGTAAAGTGGGTTAATAAAATAGGGAGGGGGAGAGGGTGGGTGGGTAGATGAGAGGGTGGTGGAAAATCAGGTTACGGCCTTGCATATCGTAGTTTGGCTCGCTTTTCGAGCGGACCATTCAGATGGGCCATGTTGTTCTTCCATTTTAAAGAGAAGCTTATATGGAATCCAATCGTTTTTTCTTAGATAAAGACAAAGGAATGTCGTCCTTTTCATTTCAACAAAATTGAAAAAGTACAAGGAGGTGAATAATTACAAGGCGGTGAGTTTTTGAACAACATGTTATGAGGGGAGGAGGGAGATATGGACATTTACAAGAGGAAGATGGAGATAGAGTAGTTAGGTGTTGTTTTGGAGCCAAGAATAGGCGAGATATGTTACACAATGAATGAAGGTTGGAACATCTCAAGATATGTCCGTAAATAAACTATATGCTTGAAAACATAAATTAAATTGAGAAGTTATTATTAAAGATTGCTCTTACTGATATGATTAAAGACACCTTGATTGTTCCAACCATCAAGGTGTCCTAGATATATAGTTTGGTCCAAATTAATCTCAACAGGCTGTTTACATCTATTAATCTGACTTCTTTTTTTTTTTTCCTAATGTTTCCAGGAGACACTTATCTTATGGGGCGATCAGGACAATGTATTCCCAATTTCCTTAGCTTATAATTTAAAAAGGTGCGTCTTCTTCTCTGCTTACTTCCACAAGTATACGAGGAATAGATGATGGTAGTGATAACATGACAATTTTTTTGGTGGATTACCTTGTCCAGATTGTGATATCTTAACTTGTTCCATTTTAAACAATTTTATTTTTTGTGAATAACCTGGGTAAAATATTATCTAATTTGGGCTATTGATATGGACATGATAATAGTTGTCCTAGTCTCATTACTTTCAAATATCACCGTATGGCCAGTAAAGAACCTAAAGTAGTATTTGATGTTTCTTGGGAGTTTTTGCTAGACATTGTTTAGAGTTGTCGGAGAGTGATACACACACACACACACACATATATATATATATATGGGATTACTGTAGGTGAGTCGCTAGCTCAGGAAAAATTACACTTTCATTAGGTGAGCCTTCTTAACTTTAATAATATCAAATTTTATAAATTTTGGAGTTCATTTACACTTTCATTAAGTTTGTACAGAATGTTTATTCATTAGAAACCGTTTAAATTTGTATCAACTTGATGGACAGTGAAATCAAAACTAAAACCCAAGAAATTGGGTATGAGTGAACCCTAAAGGGACGAGATCATAATCCAAAAGAAATTTTTGAAAAATATTTATTGGAGATAATAGAAATGAACTGTAGCTCAGGTAACTTACGTGAGCTGTTAGCTCATTTCAATCTCTCTCTCTCTCTCTCTCTCTCTCTCTATATATATATATATATATATGAGGAAACGGGAAAAACTATGTCTCTCTCATATGACGTTTAGGTGGACCAATAGTATGTTTGCATGCGAATTGATCACATGGGCTGTTTTTAAAAAAACCGCTCCACCTAATGTTTTTTTTCCAAAAAATCCCTCCACATGCAAACATGTTATTGGTTTATCTAAGTATCATAGAAAGGAGCCCTCATATGGCATATTTTTTCTCGTTTCCATATATATATATATATATATATATATATATATATATATATATATATATATAAGTTAATAATATCTCACAAGAGATTAAGACCGTAGCATATCTGGAAATTGAATCTGGAACCATTCACAAGAGAGTTTAAAGAGTATTACCCACGGTCCTTACCCATTTTCTAAACACAGATGGTAAATCGTAATAGAGCTTGTAATAGCGAGCTAAATAGTAGATATATGATACTAACAAATTCTCAAACCAGAGACGGTTCCTGAGTTCTAACTAGGGCGTTCTCTTCTCTCGTGGTAACAGATATTTGGGGCCGAAGGCGAGACTAGAAGTTCTCAAGGATGCTGGGCATGCATTGCAGTTGGAGAAGCCTGATCTCGTCAACCATATGATCGAATGGTTCGTATCAGAGCCGTATAAAAGTAAATCAACCTAGAGATATACATAAACGAATAATACATTGTATCAACAGTTGTACAACGGCCAAAAAAAATACGAGCAGCTGTACAACTGATTAGATTGTGGGATTTGGGGAATTGGGTTACAGCCTCCTCAGTGGAAATTATAAATTCGTGATGTCAATAAAACGCTTTTGACATCGAATAGGGTCAATTCTTAGCTAATTCTGGTAAAAATTTAAAATTAAAATTTTAATTTTATTAGGACATGCCAAGAATTGATGTTCGTGCAAATGCCTACAGGAGGAGAAAAAAGAAAAAATGAAAAATTTTATACATCTGTAAAGAAAATTGGACTGTGAGGAAACTTATATATAGAATTTAATGGCCCAATGGACCAATTAATATATTGGGCCTTACATGAATATTTGACACAGGAATTTGGATTAATAAGATTGGAGATTGGAGACATTAACATGAGTGGCATGTACATAATTGAGGAGCTAGTGAGCTTTATCTCATACCTTGTTGATTGGTAGCATGTCTCGTGAAATCCTTAGTCCTTATATATCAAAAGGTACGACTTTGCAAAGTCAGTTTGATTTCTTATTAGTCCAAGTGATTTAGAGAGTCGATGTAAAAATTTTGTTTTATAAATGCCATTTGCAATTCAAAAGAATATCATAAATTATTCAAATTTACCACAATACTGGTCTCACATATTTTAAAACTTGAGCGTTTTTATGGATGTTAATAGACAAGTCTATATGTCAATTTTTAATTTATCATATTCAATATTTTAAATTAAAAAATAAAATTTTATTTTGAATTTAAAATTTTATATAAAGTAGATAAAAAAATAAAGGTTAATTACAGTCAGACCTCATGTAGTATTGGAAGTGTGTAACTTAACATCCCTAAGACTGTTAACACTGTTAATGAGGGTTAGTTATTTTCGCTCTCCTTTTTTTTTATTAAAATGCACTCTTGTCCCACGAATTCCTATTCTATTCTCATCCCTCCTTTAACTAGCTCTCTCTCTCTCTCCCTCCCTCTCTATCCCTTTCTCTCGAGAGGAGAGAGGAGAGAGGGGAGAGAGAGAGTGTGTGTGTGCTGATTAAAGGGATGATGATGGTAGAATAGGAATTCGAGAGACAACAGTGCACTTTAATAAAAAAAAGGAGAGTGAAAATAACTAATTCTCAATAACAGTGTTAACAGTCCAGAAGATTTTTTTGAGAGTTCAAATTTCAGGAGTATTAAGTTACATATCCCTAATACTACAGAGTCAGGGATCTGACTATGATTAATCCAAAATTAAACCATGTACACGTTTCTTTACCCTCCCTAAATTCGTCAATCGTCACTACGTCCCTAGTTATGAAAGAGTGAGGCAGAGGTAGAGAGTTGGAGATAGACAAATATGGTAACTGTATAAAGAGTACAGAGTCAAGTTCTCATTGCATGTAGGCTCGTCTCTGTCGGGGGAAAACCTATCTCTTTGACAAGAGAAACAGTTGATTGATATAAATGGACTGGAGTGTGTTACAAGTATATAATTATACCCTATTAAAAAATTTTAAATTAAAAATAAAAAAAATTATTTTTTTAATTCCGCCCTTTCCCATTACTGGATATTGTACTTGCAACCGGATCATTCCTAAGATGCATAAAATGCACCTGTACTTCTCAAAGATACAAGTAACGTAAATATATCAAAAAAACAGAAAACAATCAAATTTTGCTTACTGGGCACACTAATCAACTGTGGCTGATAGTAGTATTAGCTGGGCCTAAAACCATACTCAGTAGCACAATCCTGTTGTACACGCAAACACAAAGAAATTATTTTGAATGCCTTAAAAGATTAAAATGAAAAACCACCAATCATTGGCAAATATTCATCGTATTAGGACTCAATTGACTAATCCTGGTATTATTGATAATTGAGGCCTTTCATTGATTTTTTTTCTTTAAAGAGGGGAAAAAAAAAAAGAAATTTCATTAGGTAACGCCACGTGTCTCCACCACCAAAATGGGAAAAAAAAAAAAAAGAAATTTCATTAGGTAACGCCACGTGTCTCCACCACCAAAATACCTTACTGGTTTGCTACCACTTGATTTAATTTAAAGATTTTGTTGGTGAGCTACCATCTCTTATGCTAACCACCGTGATTAGTAGATAAAGAAGGAGAGGTGAGAGTTTAGATTCCAAAGCTCAAAGACTGTGGTGACCTCTTCAGTATCATGCCGATGGTCATGCAAAAAAATAATAATAATAAAAATAAAACAAATAAAAATAACTAAAAAAAGTAATATTATTTATATAGACGTTAAAGACTTACTTTATTTTTTTTCCCGGCAAAAAATAATAAAAGCATTCGACTTTCACTTTAGTACTTTGTTACATCAAGAGAAGAAATATCTAGTCGTGCCCTTTTCATGAATTTTTAAATAAGTTATAAGGTATTTCTTATATTTGGATTATATTCAGATTTTTAAATATCTACGTAGTCATGCGGACATTCCTAATTAAAAAAAAAAAAAAGTAACGCAGATGTTCTAGAATATCTCTACATGTAATCTGCCTTAAAATAAATTAATACTTGATATCTTGTGACACAATTGAATCCGATTGTAATATCCGTAGATTAAGTGGAACCCTATTAGACTTAAAATTAAACTTTATACAATATTAGTTAGATTGAGATATTATTATTAGTTATTATTATTTTTCTAATTAATTTGGAACTTTAAGTGAAGTCGGTGAGATTTTTCAAAAAGGAAAAAAGAAAAGAAAAGAAAAATCTAACTCGATGAGTATCTAATTCTAATTCTAGTAGTTTTATTATCTAATCTCTTCAGGGGATTTCTAAATAAACACTTCAATGCAGAAAAGTATATTCACTAAGAAATATCTTTTTCTTAATATCAGTGACGTGCTCATTTAGAAATTCCCACCCCTTCGCTGATTTTATTACTTTTAAAAAGGTTCCCAATTCTAGTCCCCTTATGTAATTGTAAACCCTTTTAAAGATCGTGCCCTTCCTCATACCTATAAATAAACACAAAACAAATCGCTCTCTAATCAAATCAAATCAAAATCCCAATACAAATTTTGACCAAAAAACCCCCTCCAGAATCCCCAAATTCACGTGATGTCCTGCTTCAGCCTCATCCCCTTGGTCAACGCCGTCCTCTCTCGCTTCTTCACCGCCGCCGGCCTCCACCACAAATCCCTCTCCATCGACTCCGACACCACCATCTCCTATTGGATCTCCAAATCCTTCGACTCGAACCCGAACCCGCCGCTCGTCCTCATCCACGGGTTCGGGCCGAGCGCCACGTGGCAGTGGCGGAACCAGGTGGGCCCCCTCTCCAAGCACTTCGCCCTCATCATCCCCGACCTCATCTTCTTCGGGGGGTCCACCACCAGCTCCCACCGCCGGTCGGAGCTGTTCCAGGCCGAGTCGCTGGTCCGGTTCATCGACGCGGTCGGGGTCAAAGAGAAGTTCTTTGTGGCGGGGACCAGCTACGGGGGGTTCGTGACGTACCACGTGGCGAGGATGTGCGGGGATCGGGTGCTCCGCGCGGTGATCGCGAGCTCGGACGTTTTGAAGCAGGAGGAGGACGATCGGATGCTGAGGGAGAGGGCGGGGGTGGAGAGCGCTGTGGACTTAATGTTACCGCGGAGCACGGGAATGCTGCGGAAGCTGATTGGGCTGGCGGTGTACAAGCAGCCCAGATATGTGCCGGAGTTTATTCTGCGGGATGCACTGCGGGTACGTTTCTAGAATTTTGCATATAAGGACAGTACATAAATATATTTGCATAAAACAATCATTAGTTTGGATTTTTTTTTTCGGATTATCCCAGTGAAATTCAATAATATGGGTTTTGACTGGTGTATGTGTAAATAAGTCATCAAACTAAGCAGAGGAGTTTCCAAAAAAACAGACACTGAGAAATATCCTCAGTGGGAAAATTGGTGTGCTACTTTAGAAACTCCCACTTAGAAGTGGAAACTCTTAATGAGCACACCAATTGACTTAGGAAGCACACTCTATTTTTAAAATGGAGTTTTTTGTTGTGAGCACACCCTTTGTCCTCTTCTATTCGCTCAAACCCGCCTCCTCCTTCAATAATAATTTTTTTTTTTGGGATTTGCCATCAAAATGGGGTTAAGGGAAGAGAATGTGTTTGGTTGTTTTATGCGACCGTAACATTCTGTTAAGGCTGAAGAGAAATTTTTATAGGACTCTTATTAAGTCAGTTTTATCATATGACACGGAATGATGGATTATAAAGAAACGTCATTCACAGAAAATAAGTGTAATAGAGATGCGCATGCTTTTATGGATATGCGACAATACAAAGAGAGATAAAATAAGAAATGAAAATATTTTTGTTAAGATAGGTAGCTCGTATCGATGAAAAGATATGAGAAAATAATTTACGAAGATTTGGTCATGTGCAATGTAGACTTACAAATGCACCAGTTTAACGAGAAGAGGTTATCAATGTAAGACAGATTAAAAGAGCGAAAGGAAGACCAAAAAAAATATGGATGGAGATGATACTAAAAATATGGATTCTAAATGTTTAAATGAAGAGATATTACTTGATATGAATGAATAGGAAAGGATTATCAACGTGATCGATCCGACGTGATTCTTTTTTGTTTTATATAACCTATCTCAAGTATTTAGAATAAAAGGTTTTAGTTGTTGTTGTACTAAGTTAGGATGTTTGTTAGAGATGGGAGTTGGGGACAAAAGAGAAATAAAAGAGGTAACTCAGAGGTAACTTTGTATAATAAAAAATAGTGGCAAACATGTAATTTCTTACAAGTTAAAGAGGTGCACTAATTCAAGTGGTGTGCTCATGTGAATTTAAGTGGTGTGCTCACGTGGAAGTTCCCACTAAGCAGCCTTGTGCCTGGTTGGTGGGTGGGTGGCCTTCCTAATTGGGACTAATTGGGGGTAACTGACAGGATGTGACCAATGACCTGCTAACGACAGGTCCTGTCCAATTTTTCTCTCACCCGCCACGTTTAAGTTAAAGGAATGGGTCCGCTATATAATTTTGCAGGAAAAAAATAATATTTTATCCCCACATCAATTCAATTTTTAAAACATCCGAGTACCAACCTCCCAAAGACAAATGTATTAAAATTATATATATATATATATATATATATATATATATATATATATATATATATATATATATTACTGTAGATAAGCCGCCAGCTCAGGAAAAGTTACGTGAGCTAGCAGCAAAACTATAATGATCCAATAATTTTTTTTCAATTTTTTTCTTCAATTACAATCTCTATCTCCTTAATTTCTTTCAGATTAAATTCCATAAATTTTGAAGTTCATTTATCCTTTTATCGAATGCATACAAAATGTCTTATTCATTGCAAACCGTCAATTTTGTATTAACTTGATTGAGAACCAAATCAGAACTAAAATCCAAAAAATTGGATATGAGTGAACTCTAGGGGGTCGAGATCATAATCCAAAAGAAACTTTTTTAAAAAGATTATTATAGATAGTGGAAATGAACTACAGCTCAGGTAACTTGTGTGAGCTGTCAGCTCATTTCCATTTTTCTCATATATATATATATATATGACGAGTGATTCAAAAGACATACATAGCAAGTCAAATTTCAGTTACGTGTAAGAGTAATAAAAGAAGTAAAGAAAAAGTAGTTTAATTATACATTTGCTTTAGTGAGATTAGTGTAAATGAGTTACTAGTTTCGTGTGTTCAGAGTAAAAAAATAATGATCTAACTTTTATTTTCAGTTTTTTCATATAATTATGGTTTCTACTCCCTTTTTCTTGAGGGTTAAATTTTATAAATTTTGGGGTTCGTTGTCTTTCGTTCAAATGGATAAAAGATGTTGTATTCATCAAAATTTGTTATGTTTTATCACGGGATGAAAAGTCAAAACAAAATAAAATTCAAGAAATTGGATATGAAGTGAATATAAGAGAGTTAAAATTATAATACAAAAATGGGAAAAAAAAAAGGAGATTATTATTTTTTTTTTTTTTGTAGCTAGCTCAGATTATTTCTATTATTCTCTTGTTAGTTAGTTTTAAATACTTGATATATAATCACATTATTTTAATGAAAAATAAGAATGCACACAATCGATAGAGATGTTCTATACGTTTTTTAGTTTTCTTCTATATAACAAGTTACCTACACATATAGCTAAACTTATACGAGGAATATACCAAAAGTTAGAGCGAACTATTTAAATCTTGCCTCTGCCCTTTTAGTTGGTTTGAATTACACTTGTTGTGGCCAAAAGGTACGCTAACATAAAATAGTTTGTGATTTATTCTTCACGCTTAAGGCATTTATGTTTGAATTTTTTGTGAAATTTATTGGATAAGCATTTTCTTTAAGATTGTAAAGATCATTTATTAAATTGCAAAAGTTTTTAAGTTTATTAAATTGTTAAGAAAATGTCGAATAAATTGCATTGCAGAATCTATTCAGCGAGAACTTGAAGGAAAAAACAGAACTCATCAAGGGACTCACTCTAGGCAAGAAGGATGAGTTTCAACTTACTCCTCTTCCTCAGGTCTTAGTTCATCAGAGATATCAGTTATCTTACAGTTATTAGATCTATTTATTTATTGATCTAATGAATAAGTCCAAGTTTCTATTTCCATGTTCCTTATTTGCAGGATGTTTTGATTATATGGGGAGACCACGACCGCATTTTTCCATTGGACAAAGCATTTAAACTCAGAGAGTGAGTTTCTTGCGCGCTTGTTTACTTTTATCTTTTGCTAAAGTAAAAAAGAAAACTCCCACGAAATATTAAAGTTTTTCCTGAAATTTGTAAAACCTAAAAACCCTCAAATGGCATAACAGATAGGTTAATGGATCAATTTTAGAAACTTGGCAAACGCCCACTCTTCGATAATTTCAGATATACATTGTTTGAGTAAAATATACTAAATCGAGAAGTGAGTATTTAGAAATTAAGATCGGAGAATAGATATTTGCTGTCGATTTATTTGAAACTCTGTGGGGATTTTCATGAATTTGTAACTCCGATATATATATATATATATATATATATATATATATATATATATATATATATATATATATATATATATATATATATATATATATATATATATAAGAAAAATAGAAATGAGCTGACAGCTCACGCAAGTTATCTGAGCTGCAGTTCATTTCCAATATCTCCAATAATGTTTTTTAAAAATTTTCTTTTCGATTATGATCTCGACCCCTTAGGGTTCACTCATACCTAATTTCTTGGGTTTTAGTTTTGATTTAGTCCTCCATCAAGTTAATAAAAAATTAACGGTTTTCAATAAATAAAATATTTTGTATGCACTTGATGAAAAGTTAAAAGAATTCCAAAATTTTTGAAATTTAATCTCAAAGAAGGTAATAAGGTAGAGATAGTAATTGTTAAAAAAAATTGAAGAAAAATTATTAGATGATTATAGTTTTACCGCTAGCTCACGTAGCTTTTCCTGAGTTGGCGGCTCACCTACAGTAATCCCATATATATATATATATATATATATATATATATAGGAGAAAATGGAAAATTTACCGGTAGTGAATAGAGTTCCTTCACCGCTGCTTAGCTAGCTCAATACAATTATTATATGTGACACCATTTAAAATAGCAAATAAAAGAACTTTCTTAACTACCATTTGAGTGATGCCACGTGTAATAATTCTATTGGGCCACCTAAGCGACGGTAAAGGAACTCTCTTCACCGCAGGTGAATTTCCATCTCTCTCTCTATTATTTTAGCCAAAAAGAAACAGACATAAGATTATTGATTCGTTTCTTGTTAATGCTGTTGTGACCTTAGTATGCCAGTTTTACTATGAAATAAAATCTTTACTCAATTTTAGATGTCAATTTTGCATTTCTAAAAGTCATGAGCATCAAGATTTTTTCATGACTATGATGGAAACAAATGACGACATTTTCAGGAAGCTCGGAGACAAAGCTAGACTAGCGATAGTGAAGAACACAGGCCACGTGCCAAACAACGAGGATCCACGCCAGTTCAACGAGCTCCTCTTAGATTTCCTGCTGAATGGCCCTAAACCTTCCCGTATGTGAAGCTTTCTAGACTGTATTTTGCCGCAGCAGAGCAAATTTTTTTTTTTTTGCCCCCAGTAAAATCCATGGCAAAGCATATGTTTTCTCTTTCCTTTTTGAGATGAAGAAAGCGAAGTGTACTTTTACACCAACAATGTCGAGTTCTTGAATAATTTTTATGTTCAATCATGAGATTAATCAAGTTGCATCAAGAAAGTTAACAGTATAAACTTAAAAAGAGGTTAAATTCTACAGGTTGTAAAAATTTATTGCTTGGTCACATATGGTATCGATTACACTATCGCTCTTCGAAAAATAAAATCAAAGAATCTAAATTAGCGTACATAACCTCTTTTGTTTTTTCTTTAGGTTGCTGAATTAGAGGGAGGAGGGTTCAATATATATATATATTCAATATATATATATATATATATATATATATATATATATATATATATATATATATATATATATATATATATATATATATGAGAAAACGGGAAATACACCGGCGGTGAAGGAAGTTTCCTTCACCGCCGCTTAGGTGGCCCAATAAAATTATTACACGTAGTGTCATTTAAGAGAATTCATTTATTTGTTATCTTGAATGACGCCCCGTGTTATAATTTTATTGGGCCACCTAAGCGGCGGTGAAGGAACTCCCTCCACCGCCGGTGTATTTTCCGTTTCCTATATATATATATATATATATATATATATATATATATATATATATATATATATATATATATATATATATAGAGGAAACGGGAAATTCATCGGCGGTGGAGAGAGTTCCTTCACCGCCACTTAGGTGGCCCAATAAAATTATTACATGTAGCACCACTCAAAATGAATTCATTTATTTGTTATCTTAAATAACATCACGCCTAATAATTTTATTAGGCCAACTAAGCGACGGTGAAGGAACTCCCTTCACTGGCGGTGTATTTCCCGTTTCCTATATATATATATATATATATATATATATATATATAGAAAATGGAAAATTCACCGGCGGTGAAGGGAGTTCCTTCACCGCCGCTTAGATGGCCCAATAAAATTATTACACGTGGCGCTACTCAAATTAACAAATAAAATAACTCTCTTAACTATCCTTTAAGTGCCCCACGTGTAATAATTTTATTCGGCCGGTGAATTTCCCGTTTACTCATATATATATATATATATATATATATATATATATATATATATATATATATATATATATATATATATATATATTTGGAATCGACACATACAATAAACAAATACTAATGGTTAAATTATAAACTCAAATCCATGTTGTATTATTCAAAAATAAAAAATAGTGTATTAGATAATGAGTCTTTCATAAAGATATGTCAAAAGAAAAATATTATATTTTTGGTCCCATAAGTTTTCTATGTGGTATTTAGAGACACTAGTCAAGTTGTTATATCATATTTGTCAGCGGGCTTATCGGCTAATTTATATACTAGTACAACATTACTTGTCAATAACCCTTGTTTTTAGTGCCATTACATTTATCCAATTTGTAAAAAATTCCAAATTCTATATATTTGAATATGAGTTTGGCTAGTAAAAAACTAATAATATGTTACCAGCAAACGTATTAGGAGACATTTTTGCTTCAATAGTTATATTTGAGTCCAAAACACACAAAACAAATATAAATGTGATGAAACAAACAATTCCTTTGTTGGTAATCTTTACCGTAGTATATGTAAAGTGGAGGTTACTATTTATCTTGTTGCAGATTGAAGCATACAGATATATTTTAGATTAACACAAGAGGGCAGATTTGTAGTTAACAGATTTACTACACAGAGTTGCTACTGTTATCTTATAGGAAATTAATTCTGTAATTAGGTTTCAGTGTTCTGTTATCTTATTACCTAACACAGTTTCCAGAATGAAACTGTTTACAGAAATAATTAAACTATTCTTCTTTAACTAGTTTACTTAACCTAAAATGAATAAAGAAGAAACTGGATTATGAAAAACCTGGTTGCAGGAAGACTGGAAGAAGACTTTACTGACAGGAAGTAGATTGGATGAAGATCGAGGCTAGTGTTGGACACTATCTCCTTAAAATCGATTCGTCCTCCACTGTTCGCTTCTGGATTTCTTGGACGTCGATATCCCAGGATACAACGATCGATCTGCGGAGGGAAGGAAGCCGCAATTCCTCTGCTCTGACGAATCTGATAAAGGTTCTCTCTGGTTTATGTTATGCAGGACTGGACTTTATTGAAAATGATGAACAGAGTTCTTTTGTAGACAGAAATTCTGGAACTTCTGTCTGCAGAAGAAGAAAGAGAAGAGAAAAGAAAAAAAAACGTGTAGTTTGAAACACTGACCCAGACCCTATTTATAGGTTTTCAACAGTCGCAACGGTTGAGATTTCAACAGTCGCAACAGTTGGCCGTTTCAACAGTTGTGACCGTTTAACGGCAACCGTTGACGGCGGCCGGTGACTGTTGGATCGCCGACCGTTGGACTTCAACGACTCTTGACTGACGGGGCGGGTGGTGCAAAGTGCGCCTCTAAAGCGCCCAATGCTCATGGTTTGAACCTTAAATTGAGCCAATTCACTAGTTCAAATTAAATGAATTAAGTGAATTGAAATTGACTTCAAAAGTTGAGTACATAGCAAAGGAACAAAAATGAAAGATGAAAAGATAGTCCCACATGGGATAGAGGAATGTAAGGATGTGGGTTTAAATAAGATAGCTTGCTCCTTTACTTTGCTTATGTAAGAAGAGGAAAACCATGAGCACCACGGGTGGTGCTACGCACCGCCCGCACCCGCATGCGCACGCGCACGCGCACGCGCGTGTGCGAGGGCGAATGGGCGTTTAGGGCGCATTGGGCGCTTTAGAGGCGCACTTTGCACTTCGCACGTACGCAACGTCGTCGCGAGGAGCCTTTGATTTTTGGTGCTATTGGATTCGGGTTGCCTCTATTGGGTTCAGAACTGATTGAATTCGACCTGCACCCGCCCCACCAGTCCAGAGTCGTTGATGTCCAACGGTCGGCGGTCCAACAGTCACCGGCCGCCGTCAACGGTTGCCGTTAAATGGTCACAACTGTTGAAACGGCCAACTGTTGCGACTGTTGAAATCTCAACCGTTGCGACTGTTGAAAACCTATAAATAGGGTCTGCAGAAGAAGAAAGAGAAGAGAAAAGAAAAAAAAACGTGTAGTTTGAAACACTGACCCAGACCCTATTTATAGGTTTTCAACAGTCGCAACGGTTGAGATTTCAACAGTCGCAACAGTTGGCCGTTTCAACAGTTGTGACCGTTTAACGGCAACCGTTGACGGCGGCTGGTGACTGTTGGACCGCCGACCGTTGGACTTCAACGACTCTTGACTGACGGGGCGGGTGGTGCAAAGTGCACCTCTAAAGCGCCTAATGCGCCCTAAACGCCCATTCGCCCTCGCACACGCGCGTACGCGTGCGCGTGCGGGTGCGGGCGGTGCGTAGCACCACCCGTGGTGCTCATGGTTTTCCTCTTCTTACATAAGCAAAGTAAATGAGCAAGCTGTCATATTTAAACCCACATCCTTACATTCCCCTATCCCATGTGGGACTATCTTTTCATCTTTCCTTTTTGTTCCTTTACTATGTACTCAACTTTTGAAGCCAATTTCAATTCACTTAACTCATTTAATTTGAACTAGTGAATTAACTCAATTTAAGGTTCAAATTAGTGAATGAATTCAACAATCCCCCACATGAATGAAATGGCTTAGACTCTAATGCAAATAACCAGAGAGTGTAATAGAAAGTTACCGCATCGGGAGAGGTGGCTTTTGGCTTTGAACCTTCCCTAGTGAAATATTATCGAGTTTACTTGCTAACCAGTGAACACGATGTTTTTGAACTGTTCAGCTTTTGAGTAAACTAAAACAATAATATTCACACGATTTCTTTCAACTTTATCAGATTCTATGTTGTGTCCATTTTGGCCTTGGACAACCTGGTAATTCTGTGAGTGCTCTTAGAGAACTTAGCCTCTCTCATTCTCATAGAAGTGGCCTCTTCTCACTCACATAGGTGATCTCTTATCAAGAGTATCCTGCCATACTCCACTTAGATTTCTAAGATATAAGGATCATTAAAAGCTTGGCTTATCCTAACACATTGCAGGTAATCACTATTTTACCATAGAAATGAGATAGGAAATATTTTCCTCAGTGATTCTTTCGAGTTCCCCCACAATTCGGTTGTCCCTTTGAACCTAGATCTTGGGATCTCCAGTCAGCTAGGTTGGGTTGCCATTATGGAGTTACTCTTTAGTAGGCTGTAATCCCATTCCCCTCGACAACTTATATACTTGATCTCTAATCAAGCCTTTTGTTAATGGATCTGCAATATTATCTTTTGATTTTATATAATCAAGAGATATTATTCCGTTTGTAAGCAGCTGTCTTACAGTTTCATGCCTACGACGTATATGTCGTGACTTTCCATTATATAATACATTTTGTGTCCTTCCAATTGCTGATTGATTATCGCAATGGATGCATATTGCTGACACAGGTTTAGGCCACATTGGAATATCTTCTAAAAAGTTTCGAAGCCATTCTTCTTCTTCTCCAGCTTTATCTAAAGCTATAAACTCAGATTCCATAGTGGATCTGGCTATACATGTTTGTTTAGAAGATTTCCAAGAGATGGCTGCACCTCCAATAGTAAAGATATATCCACTTGTGGATTTGATATCTTTTGAATCGGTAATCCAGTTAGCATCAGTGTATCTTTCAATCACTACTGGATATCTAGTATAGTGCAACCCATAGTTAGTAGTGTACCTCAAATATTTGAGTACTCTAACTATTACTTTCTAGTGGTTCTCCCCTGGATTACTTGTAAACCTACTCAGTTTGCTTACTGAGTATGCAATATCAGGTCTTGTGCAGTTCATTAAATACATAAGACTGCCAATGATCTGAGAATATTCTAACTGTGATATACTAGCACCTATATTCTTTGTAAGATGTAGACTCATATCTACAGGTGTCTTAACTATATCAGTATTTTCCTTGTCAAATTTTTCGAGTATCTTCTCGATATAATGTGACTGGGATAAGGTATATCCATCAGATGTCTTGGAGATTTTAACACCAAGAATAATATCTGCAATACCTAAGTTTTTCATATCAAATTTCTGTGTTAACATGATTTTTACTTCCTTAATTAGAGCCACCGTGCTACCGGTGATAATCATGTCATCAACATATAAACATACAATGACATAGTTGTGCATATCCCCTTTTACATATACACATTTATCGCATTCATTATAGCGAAATCCATTTGACAACATAACTTGGTCAAACTTCTCATGTCATTGTTTAGGTGCTTGTTTAAGTCCATAAAGAGACTTAACAAGTCTACACACCTTCTTTTCTTTACCTGGAACTACAAACCCTTCAGGTTGTTCCATGTAGATTTCTTCATCTAATTCACCATTTAAAAATGCTGTTTTTACATCCATTTGATGAAGCTCAAGATTATATAATGCAGCAAAAGCAATTATTAATCTTATGGATGTTATTCTTGTTACAGGTGAATATGTATCAAAATAGTCAATACCTTCCTTTTGTCTATAGCCTTTTATTACAAGTCTAGCTTTGTATTTATCTATAGACCCATCAGGTTTTATCTTTCTTTTAAAGATCCATTTATATCCTAATGGTTTACTTCCTGGAGGAAGATCCACAAGTTTCCAGGTGTGATTTTGAATAATTGATTCAATTTTACTATTTACAGCTTCTTTCCAAAAAGGAGCTTCAGGAGTAGACATAGCCTCTTTATAAGTTTGGGGTTCTTTTTCTAATATATATGTTAGAAAATCCGGACCAAACAATTTATTAATCCTGACCCTTTTGCTCCGTCTATATTCATCCTCATTGGTTTTATTTCCAGAATCAGACTCTGTTTCTCTTATTATCTCATCAGAAGTCCTTTTAGAGGAACTTGGATTATATTCTTTACTAGGAAACATATTTTCAAAAAATACTGCATTCCTAAATTCAATAATAGAGTACTTATGTATTTCTGGATGATCAGAGTTAAAAACAAAGAAACGATAAGCACTGCTATTATGCGCATATCCAATGAATATACAATCAATAGTTCTAGGTCCAATTTTAGTCCTTTGAGGAGTAGGAATTGCAACCTTAGCTAGACACCCCCACACTCTTAAGAATTTATAACTAGGTGCTCGACCTGTCCATAATTCATAAGGTGTTTTCTCAAGTTTCTTTTGGGGTATCTTGTTGAGAATATAATTGGCAGAAAGCAGAGCTTCCCCCCACATGTTCTGGGGTAAACCATAACTTATTAACATGGCATTCATCATTTCTTTTAGGGTTCTGTTCTTACGCTCAGCAATTCCATTTTGCTGTGGAGTGTAAGGAGCAGTTGTTTGATGTATAATACCATGTTCTGCACATATTTGTGCAAATGGTGACTCATATTCACCACCTCTATCACTTCTTAACATTTTTATCTTTTTGCTAAGTTGATTCTCAACTTCATTTTTGTATTGTATAAACATTTCAATTGCCTCATCTTTTGTTCTAAGTAGATATACATAACAATATCTAATACAATCATCTATAAACGTAATAAAGTACTTCTTTCCACCTCTAGTTTGAATAGATTTTAAATCACATACATCTGTATGAATTAATTCTAAAGGTTCTGTACTACGTTCTATAGAGTGAAATGGAAGCTTAGTTATTTTTGATTCAACACATATTTCACATTTATTTTCAAAGTTTATATTGAAATTAGGCAACATATTCAAATTTATTAATCTTTGTAAAGTATAATAATTAACATGTCCTAATCTACCATGCCAAATAAAAGGTGACTCAGTCATATAAACAGAAGAATCAATTTTGTTGATAACCTTAGGGGCAATGGTCATTACATTTATTTTGAACAGACCATTGGTCATATACCCCTTACCTATATATACACCATTCTTTGTGAGTATAAACTTATCAGACTCAAACACAAGCCTAAAGCTTTTCTTACTCAAGGCTGAACCAGAGACCAGATTCTTGCGGACATCTGGTACATGAAGTACATCAGTAAGAGTAAGTTCTTTTTCTGAAGTCATCTTCAGTACAATGTTGCCTCGTCCTTCAACCTTGGAGGTTGCAGAGTTACCCATGTAGAGTAGTTCTCCTTCCACAGATTCATATGTGGAGAACATCCACTTGTTGGCGCAGATGTGGCAAGTGACCCCAGTATCCACCCACCATTCCTTAGAATTGCCACCAACTAGGTTAATCTCTGAGACAACAGATGTACAATTTACATCTACATTTGCACAAAGATTTTCTTCTTCGGCCAAATATGCATTAGGATGCTTCTTCTTCTTCGAAGAATCTGGTGCCTTTCGCACACGGCAGTCCTTTGCACGATGTCCAGGCTTGTCACAGTTGTAGCACTTGCCATTGAATCTCTTCGAGTTACCACTCTTAGAGTCTTCACCATTGTGCTTTCTCTTCCTATCATTAGACTTATTGGAATTTTCCATAACATTAGCTTTAGAAACATTGTATGGATTTCCAATTTTCTTTTCAGAAAGGCAGTTATCTTCTTCAATCCTCAATCGTACAATTAGATCTTCAAGTGTCATTTCTTTTCGTTTATGCTTTAGGTAATATCTAAATTCTTTCCAAGATGGTGGCAATTTTTCAATTATTGCAGCAACTTGAAAAGATTCACTGATAGTCATACCTTCAGCATGAATTTCATGAATGATCACTTGAATATCTTGTACTTGGTTGATTACATTTTTAGAATCAACCATTTTATAATCCAGAAACTTACCGACTACATATTTCTTAGAGCCGGCATCTTCTGTATTATATTTCTTGTCTAAGGACTCCCAGAGTTCCTTAGCAGTAGCAACTGAACTATATACATTATACGGTATATTGTCCAAACCATTGAGGATATAGTTCTTACTCAAGAAGTCCGCATGTTTCCATGCTTCAACCGCCTTCACTGATTGTTGATCATCTTCAACAAGAGTAGGCACAGTCTCCTTCAAGTACTTGACCAGATTCATTGTAGTGAGATAGAACAACATTTTCTGTTGCCATCTCTTAAAACTTCTCTGGTTTCTCGTACTGGCTTGAAGGCACAGTTGGAGTAACCATGACAGGAGTTATCACAGTGGACATATCAGATGTAGTAGCTATCTACAAATATTAAAATTTATCTATCTTAATGTCTTGTAATAAATTTTAACTTTCTAATAAAACAACACTCCAAATCACAAAACAGAAATTAACTAGTCTTCTCTAAAAGCAATTAAGATTACTAGTGATTGATTACTATTATGACAGTATTTTAATCTAAAACAAAATATCAGTTTAAAGATTAAATACTATTATAACAGAGTTCTAATTGATAACAGTACTCTTAATTGATGGTATTGTGACAGAATTCCAAAACTCAGTTTTAAGAATGTTGGTTCTAAACAAAAATGTTTAAACTGTATTCTTAAAAAGTTAATCTAAAACATGCACGAAATTCGATTTTAAGAATGTAGGTTCAAACTAAAAATGTTTAAACTGTATTCTTAAAAAGTTAATCTAAAATATGCAATAATCGATTTTAAGATTGTTGGTAATCTTTACCGTAGTATATGTAAAGTGGAGGTTACTATTTATCTTGTTGCAGATTGAAGCATACAGATATATTTTAGATTAACACAAGAGGGCAGATTTGTAGTTAACAGATTTACTACACAGAGTTGCTACTGTTATCTTATAGGAAATTAATTCTGTAATTAGGTTTCAGTGTTCTGTTATCTTATTACCTAACACAGTTTCCAGAATGAAACTGTTTACAGAAATAATTAAACTATTCTTCTTTAACTAGTTTACTTAACCTAAAGTGAATAAAGAAGAAACTGGATTATGAAAAACCTGGTTGCAGGAAGACTGGAAGAAGACTTTACTGACAGGAAGTAGATTGGATGAAGATCGAGGCTAGTGTTGGACACTATCTCCTTAAAATCGATTCGTCCTCCACTGTTCGCTTCTGGATTTCTTGGACGTCGATATCCCAGGATACAACGATCGATCTGCGGAGGGAAGGAAGCCGCAATCCCTCTGCTCTGGCAAATCTGATAAAGGTTCTCTCTGGTTTATGTTATGCAGGACTGGACTTTATTGAAAATGATGAACAGAGTTCTTCTGTAGACAGAAATTCTGGAACTTCTGTCTGCAGAAGAAGAAAGAGAAGAGAAAAGAAAAAAAAACGTGTAGTTTGAAACACTGACCCAGACCCTATTTATAGGTTTTCAACAGTCGCAACGGTTGAGATTTCAACAGTCGCAACAGTTGGCCGTTTCAACAGTTGTGACCGTTTAACGGCAACCGTTGACGGCGGCCGGTGACTGTTGGACCGCCGACCGTTGGACTTCAACGACTCTTGACTGACGGGGCGGGTGGTGCAAAGTGCGCCTCTAAAGCGCCCAATGCTCATGGTTTGAACCTTAAATTGAGCCAATTCACTAGTTCAAATTAAATGAATTAAGTGAATTGAAATTGGCTTCAAAAGTTGAGTACATAGCAAAGGAACAAAAAGGGAAGATGAAAAGATAGTCCCACATGGGATAGAGGAATGTAAGGATGTGGGTTTAAATAAGATAGCTTGCTCCTTTACTTTGCTTATGTAAGAAGAGGAAAACCATGAGCACCACGGGTGGTGCTACGCACCGCCCGCACCCGCACCCGCACGCGCACGCGCACGCGCACGCGCGTGTGCGAGGGCGAATGGGCGTTTAGGGCGCATTGGGCGCTTTAGAGGCGCACTTTGCACTTCGCACGTACGCACCCGCCCCACCAGTCCAGAGTCGTTGAAGTCCAACGGTCGGCGGTCCAACAGTCACCGGCCGCCGTCAACGGTTGCCGTTAAACGGTCACAACTGTTGAAACGGCCAACTGTTGCGACTGTTGAAATCTCAACCGTTGCGACTGTTGAAAACCTATAAATAGGATCTGGGTCAGTGTTTCAAATTACAAGTTTTTCTTTTCCCTTCTCTTTGTTCTTCTGCAGACAGAAGTTCTAGAATTTCTGTCTACAGAAGAACTCTCTTCATCATTTTCAATAAAGTCCAGTCCTGCATAACATAAACCAGAGAGAACCTTTATCAGATTCGCCAGAGCAGAGGGATTGTGGCTTCCTTCCCTCTGCAGATCGATCGTTGTATCCTGGGAGATCGACGTCCAAGATATCCAGAAGCGAACAGTGGAGGACGAATCGATTTTAAGGAGATAGTGTCCAACACTAGCCTCGATCTTCATCCAATCTACTTCCTGTCAGTAAAGTCTTCTTCCAGTCTTCCTGCAACCAGGTTTTTCTTAATCCAGTTTCTTATTTTTCTGATTAGGATAGTATACTAGATAAAGAAGAACAGTTTGATGGTTTTTCTTTAAACAGTCTTCTTCTACTTCGAAACTGGAATTATATAGATATAAACCTAATTACAGAATTAATTTCCTATAAGATAACAGTAGCAATTCTGTGTAGTAAATCTGTTAACTACAAATCTGTCATTTTATGTTAATCTAAAACAATTCTGTATGCTTCAATCTGCAACCACAGAATTAGTAACCTCCACTTTACATATACTGTCATAATATATTAAAAGACATACGGTAAATATAACCAACAATCTTAAAATCGATTATTGCATGTTTTAGATTAACTTTTTAAGGATACAGTTTAAACATTTTTAGTTTGAACCTACATTCTTGAAATCGAATTTCGTGCATGTTTTAGATTAACTTTTTAAGAATACAGTTTAAACATTTTTGTTTAGAACTAACATTCTTAAAACTGAGTTTTGGAATTCTGTCACAATACCATCAACTAGAGTACTGTTATCAATTAGAACTCTGTTATAATAGTATTTAATATTTAAACTGATATTTTGTTTTAGATTAAAATACTGTCATACTAGTAATCAATCACTAGTAATCTTAATTGTTTTTAGAGAAGACTAGTTAATTTCTGTTTTGTGATTTGGAGTGTTAGAAAGTTAAAATTTATTACAAGACATTAAGATAGATAAATTTTAATATTTGTAGATGACTACTACATCTGATATGTCCACTGTGATAACTCCTGTCATGGTTACTCCAACTGTGCCTTCAAGCCAGTACGAGAAACCAGAGAAGTTCAGTGGCTCAGATTTTAAGAGATGGCAACAGAAAATATTGTTCTATCTCACTACAATGAATCTGGCCAAGTACTTGAAGGAGACTGTGCCTACTCTTGTTGAAGATGATCAACAATCAGTGAAGGCGGTTGAAGCATGGAAACATGCGGACTTCTTGAGTAAGAACTATATCCTCAATGGTTTGGACAATATACTGTATAATGTATATAGTTCAGTTGCTACTGCTAAGAAACTCTGGGAGTCCTTAGACAAGAAATATAATACAGAAGATGCCGGCTCTAAGAAATATGTAGTCGGTAAGTTTCTGGATTATAAAATGGTTGATTCTAAAAATGTAATCAACCAAGTACAGGATCTTCAAGTGATCATTCATGAAATTCATGCTGAAGGTATGACTATCAGTGAATCTTTTCAAGTGGCTGCAATAATTGAAAAATTACCACCATCTTGGAAAGAATTTAGATATTACTTAAAGCATAAACGAAAAGAAATGACACTTGAAGATCTAATTGTACGATTGAGGATTGAAGAAGATAACCGCCTTTCTGAAAAGAAAATTGGAAATCCATACAATGTTTCTAAAGCTAATGTTATGGAAAATTCCAATAAGTCTAATGACAGGAAGAGAAAGCACAATGGTGAAGACTCTAAGAGTGGTAACTCGAAGAGATTTAATGGCAAGTGCTACAACTGTGACAAGCCTGGACATCGTGCAAAGGACTGCCGTGTGCGAAAGGCACCAGATTCTTCGAAGAAGAAGAAGCATCCTAATGCACATTTGGCCGAAGAAAAAAATCTTTGTGCAAATGTAGATGTAAATTGTACATCTGTTGTCTCAGAGGTAAACCTAGTTGGTGGCAATTCTAAGGAATGGTGGGTGGATACTGGGGCCACTCGCCACATCTGCGCCAACAAGTGGATGTTCTCTATATATGAATCTGTGGAAGGAGAACTACTCTACATGGGTAACTCTGCAACCTCCAAGGTTGAAGGACGAGGCAATATTGTACTAAAGATGACTTCGGGGAAAGAACTTACTCTTACTGATGTACTTCATGTACCAGATGTCCGCAAGAATCTGGTCTCTGGTTCAGTCTTGAGTAAGAAAGGCTTTAGGCTTGTGTTTGAGTCTGATAAATTTATACTCACAAAGAATAGTGTATATGTAGGTAAGGGGTATATGACCAATAGTCTGTTTAAATTAAATGTAATGACCATTGCCCCTAAGGTTATCAATAAAATTGATTCTTCTGTTTATATGACTGAGTCACCTTTTATTTGGCATGGTAGATTAGGACATGTTAATTATTATACTTTACAAAGATTAATAAATTTGAATATGCTGTCTAATTTCAATATAAACTTTGAAAATAAATGTGAAATATGTGTTGAATCAAAAATGACTAAGCTTCCATTTCACTCTATAGAACGTAGTACTGAACCTTTAGAATTGATTCATACAGATGTATGTGATTTAAAATCTATTCAAACTAGAGGTGGAAAGAAGTACTTTATTACGTTTATAGATGATTGTACTAGATATTGTTATGTATATCTACTTAGAACAAAAGATGAGGCAATTGAAATGTTTATACAATACAAAAATGAAGTTGAGAATCAACTTAACAAAAAGATAAAAATGTTAAGAAGTGATAGAGGTGGAGAATATGAGTCACCATTTGCACAAATTTGTGCAGAACATGGTATTATACATCAAACAACTGCTCCTTACACTCCACAGCAAAATGGAATTGCTGAGCGTAAGAACAGAACTTTAAAAGAAATGATGAATGCCATGTTAATAAGTTCTGGTTTACCCCAGAACATGTGGGGGGAAGCTCTGCTTTCTGCCAATTATATTCTCAACAAGATACCCCAAAAGAAACTTGAGAAAACACCTTATGAATTATGGACAGGTCGAGCACCTAGTTATAAATTCTTAAGAGTGTGGGGGTGTCTAGCTAAGGTGGCAATTCCTACTCCTAAAAGGACTAAAATTGGACCTAGAACTATTGATTGTATATTCATTGGATATGCGCATAATAGCAGTGCTTATCGTTTCTTTGTTTTTAACTCTGATCATCCAGAAATACATAAGTACTCTATTATTGAATCTAGAAATGCAGTATTTTTTGAAAATATGTTTCCTAGTAAAAAATATAATCCAAGTTCCTCTAAAAGGACTAGTGATGATATAATAAGAGAAACAGAGTCTGATTCTGGAAATAAAACCAATGAGGATGAATGTAGACGGAGCAAAAGGGCCAGGATTAATAAATCGTTTGGTCCGGATTTTCTAACATATATATTAGAAAAAGAACCTCAAACTTATAAAGAGACTATGTCTACTCCTGAAGCTCCTTTTTGGAAAGAAACTGTAAATAGTGAAATTGAATCAATTATTCAAAATCACACCTGGGAACTTGTGGATCTTTCTCCAGGAAGTAAACCATTAGGATATAAATGGATCTTTAAAAGAAAGATAAAAACTGATGGGTCTATAGATAAATACAAAGCTAGACTTGTAATAAAAGGCTATAGACAAAAGGAAGGTATTGACTATTTTGATACATATTCACCTGTAACAAGAATTACATCCATAAGATTAATAATTGCTTTTACTGCATTATATAATCTTGAGCTTCATCAAATGGATGTAAAAACAACATTTTTAAATGGTGAATTAGATGAAGAAATCTACATGGAACAACCTGAAGGGTTTGTAGTTCCAGGGAAAGAAAAGAAGGTGTGTAGACTTGTTAAGTCTCTTTATGGACTTAAACAAGCACCTAAACAATGGCATGAGAAGTTTGACCGAGTTATGTTGTCAAACGGATTTCGCTATAATGAATGCGATAAATGTGTATATGTAAAAGGGGATATGCACAACTATGTCATTGTATGTTTATATGTGGATGACATGATTATCACCGGTAGCACGGTGGCTCTAATTAAGGAAGTAAAAATCATGTTAACACGGAAATTTGATATGATAGACTTAGGTATTGCAGATATTATTCTTGGTGTTAAAATCTCCAAGACATCTGATGGATATACCTTATCCCAGTCACATTATATCGAGAAGATACTCGAAAAATTTGACAAGGAAAATACTGATATAGCTAAAACACCTGTAGATATGAGTCTACATCTTACAAAGAATATAGGTGCTAGTATATCACAGTTAGAATATTCTTAGATCATTGGCAGTCTTATGTACTTAATGAACTGCACAAGACCTGATATTGCATACTCAGTAAGCAAACTGAGTAGGTTTACAAGTAATCCAGGGGAGAACCACTGGAAAGCAATAGTTAGAGTACTCAAATATTTGAGGTACACTACTAACTATGGATTGCACTATACTAGATATCCAGCAGTGATTGAAGGATACACTGATGCTAACTGGATTACCGATTCAAAAGATATCAAATCCACAAGTGGATATATCTTTACTATTGGAGGTGCAGCCATCTCTTGGAAATCTTCTAAACAAACATGTATAGCCAGATCCACTATGGAATCTGAGTTTATAGCTTTAGATAAAGCTGGAGAAGAAGCAGAATGGTTTCGAAACTTTTTAGAAGATATTCCAATGTGGCCTAAACCTGTGTCAGCAATATGCATCCATTGCGATAATCAATCAGCAATTGAAAGGGCACAAAATGTATTATATAATGGAAAGTCACGACATATACGTCGTAGGCATGAAACTGTAAGACAGCTGCTTACAAACGGAATAATATCTCTTGATTATATAAAATCAAAAGATAATATTGCAGATCCATTAACAAAAGGCTTGACTAGAGATCAAGTATATAAGTTGTCGAGGGGAATGGGATTACAGCCTACTAAAGAGTAACTCCATAATGGCAACCCAACCTAGCTGACTGGAGATCCCAAGATCTAGGTTCAAAGGGACAACCGAATTGTGGGGGAACTCGAAAGAATCACTGAGGAAAATATTTCCTATCTCATTTCTATGGTAAAATAGTGATTACCTGTAATGTGTTAGGATAAGCCAAGCTTTTAATGATCCTTATATCTTAGAAATCTAAGTGGAGTATGGCAGGATACTCTTGATAAGAGATCACCTATGTGAGTGAGAAGGGGCCGTTTCTATGAGAATGAGAAAGGCTAAGTTCTCTAAGAGCACTCACAGAATAACCAGGTTGTCCAAGGCCAAAATGGACACAACATAGAATCTGATAAAGTTGAAAGAAATCGTGTGAATATTATTGTCTTAGTTTACATCAAAAGCTGAACAGTTCAAAAACATCGTGTTCACTGGTTAGCCAGTAAACTCGATAATATTTCACTAGGGAAGGTTCAAAGCCAAAAGCCACCTCTCCCGATGCGGTAACTTTCTATTACACTCTCTGGTTATTTGCATTAGAATCTAAGCCATTTCATTCATGTGGGGGATTGTTGAATTCATTCACTAATTTGAACCTTAAATTGAGCCAATTCACTAGTTCAAATTAAATGAATTAAGTGAATTGAAATTGGCTTCAAAAGTTGAGTACATAGCAAAGGAACAAAAAGGGAAGATGAAAAGATAGTCCCACATGGGATAGAGGAATGTAAGGATGTGGGTTTAAATAAGATAGCTTGCTACTTTACTTTGCTTATATAAGAAGAGGAAAACCATGAGCACCACGGGTGGTGCTACGCACCGCCCGCACCCACGCGCGTGTGCGAGGGCGAATGGGCGTTTAGGGCGCATTGGGCGCTTTAGAGGCGCACTTTGCACTTCGCAACGTCGCGAGGAGCTTTGCGAGGAGCTGAGGAGCCTTTGATTTTTGCTGTTGCGACTGTTGAGATTGTCGCGACTGTTGAGATTGTCATAACAGTTGAAACGGCCAACTGTTGCGACTGTTGAAATGGCGCGAGGAGCTTTGCGAGGAGCTGAGGAGCCTTTGATTTTTGCTGTTGAGACTGTTGAGATTGTCGCGACTGTTGAGATTGTCATAACTGTTGAAACGGCCAACTGTTGCGACTGTTGAAACGGCCAACTGTTGCGACTGTTGAAATCTCAACCGTTGCGACTGTTGAAAACCTATAAATAGGATCTGGGTCAGTGTTTCAAATTACAAGTTTTTCTTTTCCCTTCTCTTTGTTCTTCTACAGACAGAAGTTCCAGAATTTCTGTCTACAGAAGAACTCTGTTCATCAATTCAATAAGTCCAGTCCTGCATAACATAAACCAGAGAGAACCTTTATCAGATTCGCCAGAGCAGAGGGATTTTGGCTTCCTTCTCTCTGCAGATCGATCGTTGTATCCTGGGAGATCGACGTCCAAGAAATCCAGAAGCGAACAGTGGAGGACGAATCGATTTTACGGAGATAGTGTCCAACACTAGCCTCGATCTTCATCCAATCTACTTCCTGTCAGTAAAGTTTTCTTCCAGTCTTCCTGCAATCAGGTTTTTCTTAATCCAGTTTCTTATTTTTCTGATTAGGATAGTATACTAGATAAAAAAGAACAGTTTGATGGTTTTTCTTTAAACAGTCTTCTTCTATTTCGAAACTGGAATTATATAGATATAAACCTAATTACAGAATTAATTTCCTATAAGATAACAGTAGCAATTCTGTGTAGTAAATCAGTTAACTACAAATATGTCATTTTATGTTAATCTAAAACAATTCTGTATGCTTCAATCTGCAACCACAGAATTAGTAACCTCCACTTTACATATACTGTCATAATATATTAAAAGACATACGGTAAATATAACCAACAAATATAAAATTATCTTGAGTTTAATTCCATTTACACAATAATTGCTTTCCAGACATCAAAAAGTACCAATTTTTGTGTATTATCACCGAAAATTTTGTTTTTTTTTTTCCCTAATGAAACAAATGTGATGAATTAAGGATGTCCCTTACAGTTTCGCACTTGTGCTCATTTTCAACTTATTATATTTGTTTGAGTTCTGAATCGTTTCGTTGTAAATAATCTGATATGCTTTATTAGATTGGAGTGGGTCATGAGGCTTCTTATTGAAATGGAGTTATCCTAGGATCAGTTCATGAAACATAATTAGTTACCTTTTCCATGCTTCCCACTGTACTAGATAGCATGGGTTTACTCTGCAGCAGGCAAAAAGCTTTGAATGAGGCTCATGGTGGAGAGGATGCACAGGTAAAGTTCCGTTCTCAAAGTATGATATCGAATTAACAGATACATATCTAAAGAGATGGGGCAGCTAGACGATCCGGGCTAACTTGTTTAAGCATTTTTTAGGCTGCAGAAATAGAGAGACGGACTGCTCAAGAAACAAATGCTGAGCAGCACATCCATAAACTTTTACTACTTGGTATCACTTATCAAAAGTTTTCCCATCTAATGTTGACAATGTTTGATAGAAAAGATGTATGGTGAATCTAATACGAAAGTTGAGAATGCATTGTTTCTATTGGCATATGATAAATCAAGCAGAGACAAATGCTTCAATTGTCAACTGACCTGTCATCGCCCCCTCATTGACTTCCATCTGTGTTTAGGCCTTGCTGGAATCTTCCTATTTCCCTTTATCTTTTCCTTAGTTATTTCTATTTTCTTTGTTTATTCTACCAGAAATCCCATTTATCATTTTTTGCCATTGTGCTTTCCTTTCATTTTCTTTCTTTGTTCGTAATTCCATTCTCTTCTTATTTGTTTGTTGACTGCTCAGACCTCTTAATCTGCCCAAATTTGTAAGATGGACATTATCACGGCCCCTTGACCTTGTCCCCATCTTAAACCCTAGCAAGTCTTGAAGATATAGCCTTTCTATATATAAATGGAGATCATTATAGATACCTGAACTAAAAAACTGTTCCAGCTAAGGTTTTAAATATCAACTGATATTAATATATATCACATATAACTTATTAGATTTTTGAGGTATTTGATACGCAAACATTATAATTTTGGTTCGATATTTGCTGATTTTGATATCGTAAATGATGGGCTGATTCGGATATTAAGCCCGATATTTTAAGGCTTTGGTCCTTTGTTCCAGCACTATGATTCATGGGCTTTGATAATGCTATGATAGGTGATCGAAGGTGATATGCTGAATGTAATCTTTCAAGCTAGGAAGCCAGTATATGCATTTAGGGATAGCATCAGTGAGGAAGATGTACCACACATTTGATAAAAAACTTACCTGAATATTAAATTCTCCTTTAGTGTAAAAGAGAATCTTACTTCATTTACTGTTATCCTGCTATTTTTTATTTTTTATTTTTTTTTCATTTTAGGTTTCTATGATGTGAATTTTAAGCTCCTTCTATTTTCCACCAAGAAAAGTGTCATGTTTGTGTATATGTATTGTATTACACAACTTTAAGAATGGTAGTTGTAAATCGTATAGCATGAATGTATATGTAGAAATGCTCTCCAGTCTGAAACCAACAACTTCTTTACTTTTACCGCACAATTCATTTTCTTAATTCTCTCATCTCATTCTTCCGTACCTTATACTTGTATGTTTATTTCTATCTCTCCCCCTTATGGTAACTGTGATGACCTTTTCTTGGTCTTAAGGTGCTGGAGAATCAGGAAAGTCTACAATTTTTAAGCAGGTCAGATGGTTGCATTCATTCTAGTTAATTGTGCATTACGTACAATCTAACTTCTTCTTTACTTTGTTAATTTGCAAATAAAGCTTCTCTTTCAAACTGGATTCGATGAAGCAGAACTTCAAAGTTGTATATCAGTCATTTATGCCAATGTGTATCAGACAATTAAAGTATGCACTACTGAAACGGGTGTGTCTGTTTCTCTTTTTTTTTTTCAGACAGTGAGAACTTTAGTCTAAGAATGTTTACTCACTAATAATTTAAATATGAATAATTAATATTAAGTTATTATTAATTTATTTTTTACATGTCCTCCCTTTAGACGCCATTGTGGTTGAATTGAACAGATATTTTATATTAAATAATTGTTATTTTTTTTCTCTTTTGAGATGTGATGATTTACATGTCCTCCCTTCTGATGTCACTGTGGGTGAATTGAACAGATATTACATGATGGAGCAAAGGAATTGGCACAAAATGAATCAGATTCGTCGAAGTATGTTATATCTCCTATTAGCAAAGTTTGGTTAGCCATTCTTTGTTATAAAGCATGTGTTCTTTTATACATGTGCATGGGAGTGAACTGTATGTTTCTGTGTACCTGGGGATACTGCTATAAAAGCTATGTGTGCACATTCAGAAGGGTTATCTCTTGAGAGGAGACAGAACCCTCTCTTGGAGTTTCTGCACAAGGATTGGGGTTGAAATAGCTAGCTTTGTTTCCTTTGGAATGTCTAAAGCATTCACTTTTTCTTTTGCGCCTTTTAGAATTCATGGCTGATGAACCTTCCTCCATGCTGGCGTCCTATATCGGCTGCCATGAAGACTTAGGCACAATTTCAGATTTTCCTGCTTGGAGCACACAAAAAATTAGATTGAATTACAGAGTTAGGGAGCACACTGTTGGTGCTAAATTTAAATTAAATTTTCAATCTCACTCTTCATGCATAAGAATTTTAACCTACACTCAGTTAACAATATAAACTTTAGAATGCATTTAAACAATCCCCTGGAATGCAGCATTCACATCTAGTTTTACATTCTCAGGATTTCCGCAGGTAGAGATTTCTGAAAGTTGTAGTACGGCAAATGTTCCTGGAAAGTGGGAATAATAATATTTCCAGATTTAGCGAGATTCCTCGGAATGCTGTACTGTTGAGCTTAATTTTCCAAAGCAACCCTAAAGAGTACTGCTGCAAGGAGGAAGAGACAGGTTGGTTGCTGGTATGGTGGTGGAAACAACAAGAACGATGGTGTTGGCAATGACAAAGGCGGTGGTGGTGTTGAACCACTGACAGTCACGAAGTGGTAGAGGGGTTTGATGGTGGATATAGAAAATGGCACATTGGTGGTAGCAACAACAAAAGTGAGGAGCTTTGGTGGAATAACAAGTAGTGATAGAGATGACACAATTACACCTATTGCGGTAAAGTAATGCTGATGGTGGCAATGACATGGTGGAAAGAGTAGGTTTGGCAGTGGTGCGCCAGCGGCGATGATAGCTATGATGGTGACTATGGTAGAAACAACAGTGGTAGTCGATAGTAGAATGGGAAACAAATTTCTTTCGGAATTTGTTTTCCCTTGTGTGGGGCAATGAAATATGCCCATTTATCATGGAAAGAATCACATCTCATAGAATGTGAGAAGAGAGTATTATCACTGAATTTGGAAGAGAATAAAGATTCCCAACCAGATTCCTATACTATCAAACACAACCTAAGAAGTCTTATGTATTTTGTCCAAGAAATATTGAAATGTCTAGTACATATTTGATATGGTTACATATCTAGGACTGAAGTACCAGTGCCTCGTACTGGTTACCTTGGGATGCCATCTATGGCATGTTGACTCTTTTGCATTCTAAGAGAATTTAGGATCCATGGGCTTTTTACGCAGCGGTATTCATTTTTTTAAAAATCCTTAATTAAATTCGCGCCCGGTAGGAATTAAATCTGGGTTGCTCTGATACTATATTGAAGTTTCTTTCACTGTACTAAAACTCCGAAGTTATGACGAGGGTTGAGGAAAATTATTTTGTATTTTAACAGGAAGGGAGAGGGGGAAGGGAGATGGAGAGAGAGAGAGAGAGCGGAAGTAAACAGGAGGAGCAGAAGAGGCGGGAGTGGGGGGAGAGAGAGGAGAGTTGGGGGGAGGAGAAGGAGAGAGAAGAGGAGGGAAGGAGAGTATCTTGCTAGACGGTCGAAGTCTAATCGACTTTGATGAATTTCTGACCATCTCCGACTACTTAGTATTTTAGATATATAATTCCAGTCGAACTTCTTTTTACGACCGAGTCGAGCGATCGGAGCGGATTTCTGTATTCCTCTCCAGCAAATCCATGAGATTTTTCAAAGTACGGCGCCCCCATCGTGCACATTGAACACGTGTCCGGACCATAATCTCGGGGAGGTCCCCATCGTTAAAAGGAGGATAAGCTATTTCAGAAACCGGTGGGCTCGCCACTTGAATACCTGGGCTCTCAATGTAACAGCAGGCCAATTGCTTCCCACAGAATCCAGCTAAGGCCCGAATCGTTCCTATGCGTGAATGAGGGGAACTTCTAAATGGGCACAAGTTTTTTCCTAGTGAGCCCAGTTAAAATTCAGTATAAATATCAAATTTGCCCTCAAAAAAAAATTCCCATATTGCCCTTCTTCCCTCTCGCGCAGAATTTTTTTTAGTCCGTTCGGACTTAGAGTCCGAACGGATCTGGTCCGTTCGGACTGTAAGTCCGAACGGATCTGATTTGTTCGGACTTAGAGTCTGAACGGATCTGATCCGTTCGGACTGTAAGTCCGAACGAACCAGATCTGTTCGGACTTACAGTCCGAACGGAAAGGATCCGTTCGGACTGTAAGTCCGAACGGAGTCCCCACGTTCGGACTGACAGTCCGAACAGGGGCTTGACCCAATCTGATATCTCCACCGCTGCCTCACTCACTCTATTAATGTAATAAAATGATATATTATTAGTTTACCCAATTTAACGTGACTTTTAGGACTTATATTAATAACTAATTATACATTATTATCGAAATATAGGAATAGAAGCAAAAAAATACAATGATACACCGACACACTGATATACCGACACAATGATACACTAATACAATAATTTACCGATACAATGATACACTGATACACAATAATACACCGATACAATGATACTCCAGACACACAAATATTACATCACTTTAAGGACTTATATTAATAACTAATTATACATTAATACAAAATATAATGAAGGAAGGAAAAAGATATAATGATTCATAGAATTTAACGTCAGTTTATGGACTTATATTAATAACAAATTATACATTATTATCGAAATATAGGGAAGGAAGAAAAAAACATACAATTATACACTGACGCACTGATACACCAACCCATTGATACTCTAATACATCGTTTATTGCGATACAATGATACACCGACACACAATGATACAATGATACACAAATACAATGATACTGCTGATACACAAATACAATGATACTCATGATACACCGATATACTGATATAATAATACTTGGATACACCCATACAATGAAACAACAATACAATTACTGATACAACGAAATAGTGAAGATTATAAATAGGGTTCCCTACGTATAAAACAAACAAGATTTTATACAAATTGAAGAAATACGATTAAATACAAACGTAGTGTTTATATTAAATAAACAAAAAGTGACCAATATGGTTCATTACAAACAAAAACCATAAATTCAACAAATTCATCAAAATGTTTGCAAAATAAGTATACATCGGCCACTTGAAGTTCCTTACATCATCCATATCATTATACATCTCACATATTAATCACTGTCTCCTTGTCTTCCTCGAGGGTTGACGTCTGCTTCTGGTTCGAGTCAAATTTACCGTATCGGGTGCATTAGGAGTGGATTGATCTTTACTTGGTTCCTCTACTTGCTCTTCAGGTGGTTTTTCTAGCTGAGTGCAACCAGTTAGCACGGTTTTGATCTTCGCAAGTGCAGTAAATAACAATCCAGATCGCTTCTTGAATGCCTTATTCCCTTGCGCAAGTAATGGATCGATTATTGCTTCTACACATGTATATCTCTGTAATATTAATGAAGCGAAAAAAATAAGCATCAGATAAACTGGGTACTATATGGGACAAAGAATAAAGAACATATATGGTTAGTACCTCATCAACGATATTTCTCGCTTTCGTATCGGGCGACGGATTTGTGGTTGAAATGCTACTTTCTTCCTCCTTAACAAGGTAGTTGGTCGTACGCGAGAAGATTCCGCCGTATCCATCTATGTAATACAAAGATATTTCATTTTTAGATGTTATTTTTCATAACACTAAGTTCTGTACATGTAATTATGAACATACAAAGTAAAATTTGCTACAAATATCATTTTTTTGTCTAATTTTTTTTCCCTGCAAGATAGTATAATATTAAATTTTAAAGACACTAAAACCGTATTTTGCAACTTAATCAACCATTAGGACAACACTATCAAACTTCAAAATTAACTAATAAATTTTAATACTAACGTTCATAATTATAAAAAATAACTAAATTTCGCATATTTTAAAATTGGAATTACAATATTAAATTTTCTTAATAATTACAATCTAAATATTAATAATTAAAATTAACAAAAAAATGCTACAACTAAACTTGCTACCTCATCCCATTCTTCCTCCTCCCAAACCCAACAAAATCACCAAACCCTAATATTCAAGAGTTGTTTAATCAAAAAATACTAAAAACTAAATTTTACAATAAATATTACTAAATTAGGAAAACTCACCTAGTAATGGCGGGAAGGCAGCGGCGGGAGAACAACGGCGGCGGCGGCGAGACCTCGGCGGCAGAAGCTCGACGGCGGAGGCGGCCAGGGGCAGCGGCGAGAGGGAGGTCTACGAATGGGAGAGAGAGAGAGAGAGAGAGAGAGAGAGAGAGAGAGAGATTTCGAAGGAGAAATGAGGAGAGAAAGTATGGAGAGGATGAGTGGAAGTGAAAGAGGAAATTGGGTTAGGTTTGGAGGAGAAATGAGGAGAGAAGAGGAAGAGGAAGAGGAAGAGGAAGAGGAGAGGAGATAAAGGGGGAAGGGTATTTTGGGAATATCATATGTGCTCACTAAGAAATTTCCCTTCTTATGAAAAATTTACTGGGCTCACTAGGAAATCTGGGCTCACTAGGAAAAAACTTGTGCCCCTTTAGAAGTTCCCGTGAATGAGGAGTCCCCTGACCGTGAGTGGGTGGGCCCACGTGTCCCAAGGTGGGTCTTGTTGATTGGCTCATGTATGATTTTGGAGCCCATTCGTTATCCGTACGGGGGCTCCCCCGGAAAAAGCGGTTTTCAAACAGTTAAAAGTAACGACAAAAGGAATATTCCCATATTCCCCAAAATTACCATGATATTTTATTTTAATTTTTCACTATTTTAGAATCTTCACATAAGTCCTTGGGCTTCTAAAATTTTCCCGCATAATACTGATTTATTTCAATTCTTTGTGTATTTGTTCGGAATGTAGAGAATATAGTGGGCTACCAAATTATCATTGAACTTCCCAAGTGATAAGCTGTAGCTTGATATTTTTCTTTACGATGCTGGTAGGTAACAATAATTTTTGGAGACTATTACAATGGATTATAACTTAAACATTTTAACTCAATTTATTATTGAAAGTTGTCAAAAATTTCAAACAGTTGATGATGACGTATTATTAGGAATGATTCAGATTGAATCAATAAAGAAAACAATAAAAATGCAATAGGTGCTGCCAAAATTTAGCATCATGTTCAAATCATATTAATCTCAGCATATCACATGGATCAATTCTGCTAAAGTTTATGATCCTATTAAAAGTACATTAAATTTCTTAATTTTGTATTAAAGTTTAGATATCCCATTTACTCATATAATTACCACTTACTGTGTTTGTAGAATCCATTCATTTATTTATATTCTGATCAAATGCACGTAAATAGAGCGAGCTGAACTTTAAGCTTATTCCATCTTTTTTCAGTAACAGAACCGCTCTAATAAATCCTTAATCCCAAACACCACCATGGTCGGTACAATAGTTTCAAGCTCTACCTCTCATATTTCACCACCATCGCTTCTGCAAACTCTGCTATACCTTTATATGTCATAAATGCCACCTTTCCCATTTCTGACTACCTAATCTCATCCAATTATCCCTAATGACGTGCTCAATTCAATGCTATCCTCATTAGCTATGTCCTTTAAGATTATATGGACAGCATGTTTCCATGTCCTCGGGCTTTTAGTTTCAACTTCACTTCTGCCATTAACGTCACAGCTCCTACCATCACTGTCCACTATTGGATCCTATATTGGATCCTATAGGATAACTATCAGCCATATTCTCTTCTGTTAGCACCAACATCAAGCCACGGGTTGCTGCATCGACGACATCCAGTGATGCAAATGACAAATTAAAAATATCTCTATGTTAGCAAATCGAGGACCAGGGTTCTCCAATTGAATGAAAAGCTCGTTATGGTTTAACGTGGCTCCCGCTTAGTGTCCAATTTTCTTCATACCGTTAAACTCCTTATTAATAAACTTACTCTTATTAATTGTCTCGTGTCAAAAAATGATCTTACTTTGTATGTCCATCAAGGTCTCAGTTCTGACTTTAAAGAGATTGTTGCTCCGATTCACGCTCGGAAAACCTCACTCACATTTGAAAAACTGCATGATTGGATATTAAACTGATATTTGACGTCTTGACTCTACTGCTTATTCTTTGATTATAACTGCAAGTTATACCAATAAAAGACCAACAATTTTCGCCCTAACGGCTCCAACACTTGCAACAATTTTGGTTCCCCTAAGTTTTGAATATCGAGCACTTGTAAATAATGACATCAGAGACAATGTGGCTGCATAACCTTCTTAATGAATTCAGGTCCCCTCTTAAAGCATCACCTACTCTACTATGTGATAATTTTTGTGCCATGCATCGTAGTTTCAACACAATTCATTATTCTAGAATGAAGTATTTTCATATAGATGCCTGTTCATGATCTAGTTTAGAAAAGAAAATTGTTGATTCGGAATTCACACAAATGACTAGCTTACGAACTTATTAATCAAACAATTGTCTCGATAGCACATTGAATTTTTATAGACGAAGATTGACGTCGATGGCGATAACCCAATCTTGCGGGACGTATTAGGAATGATTCTGAGCAAATCAAATAAGTAAGCAATAAATGCGCAATAATTCTTGTCAAAATTTAGGATCCTATTTAAACCATATTAATCACAGCATATCACATGGATCTAAACACTAAATGCAACAAGGAATCCTTTCTAGGCACATTAAATAGGAAATCAAATGAATTCTTCAAATCACAATACTTAATTTTATGCTAAATTTTAAATATCCCACTTACTCATATAATTACCCTTTGTTATTTTCTGTAGCATTCGTTTGTCTATTTGATCAAATATGAAGAAATAAAATGAGTTGAATTTTAAGTCTATTTTATCTCTTTTACTTATATATCATCATTTAAAAGAATAATGCACGGCTAGCATTCTTTTTCCGGTTATCTGTTTCGTTGATATATATATATATATATTTTTAAGTAAACAATCAAGATTTCAAGTGATTTAAATAACAATCGAATTCATAGGTATTAAAATGCAAAAAATATACAAATATTAAACAGTTAAAAATTATTAATTGGCCTCAAAATTACGCGCTCAAGAAGTAGTCCCGGTCCACAAATTTGCCGAGTCAATAATACTCTTACAAAATACCCACCAAACCAATAAAAATTTCCGTACAGTCATTGGATAAGCCTCGGTGCAATCTCCCGCTACAACCTACGCGCAACCACGTCACCGCCTAGGCTGTCCCCTCCACGTGGCCTTCTCTTAGCCGCTAGTTTCGTACAATTTGCCACGTTTCCAACAGAGGGTCCTTGATGGGACCTCAAGCCAGGGGCACCCGTCCGTGGAGCACCCGGGTAATTTACCCACCAAGCCATACCGGCACCCAAAAACGCACCCACACTGAAAAGACAGGACAGCGCACAGAGTTTTGATTATCCAAAGTTGGTAATAAATAATCGTTATCTTAATAAAAGATAGGTGTATTTACTGGTTTGTCTCTCACATATTTAAATATTATGATTTAGTCCCAAATCTTCATATTTAGGATTTATTCTCCAAATCTCCCAAGTTACTGCAATTTAGTCTTTTTTCCTAACTTTTTTTAATTTTTGATCTGATATTACCATTTTATCTTTACTTATTCATTCTTTCTCTTCTCCTCCTCTCTTCCTCTTCTCTTCTTTTTTTCTTCATTATTCCTCCTTTCTCTTTCTTCTCTCTTCCTCCTCTTTTCTTCATTGAGAGGAGGAAGAGAGAAGGAGAAGAGAGAAGGAATAATAAAGAAAAGGAGAAAAGAGAAGTACGAGAGGAGAAGAGAAGAGGAAGAGAAAGAATGAATAAGGAAAGGTAAAATGGTAATATCAGGTTAAAAATTAAAGAAAGTGACGGGACTAAATTGTAGTAACTTAGGAGATTTAGAGATTAAATTCTAAATATAAAGATTTGAAGAGTAAATCATAATATATATAAAGATTTGAAGGGACAAACCAGTAAATAGCCCTAAAAATATTATAGCTATCCTCTGACTTAGTAGGCTAGTATATTGATTAAATAAATAAATAAATCATGAATAAAAATATTTGATTTATTCCTCTATATAAGCAGCGCTCTATCCATTCAACTCGAGTCCTCTCTCTCTCTCTCTCTCACTCTATCTCTCTCCTGAATTCTTTTGATCGATCGATGCGGACGGCGGTGGAGAGAGGGGGCGGGCGCGGGGGCGGGGGCGAGGTCGAGGGGGCGGGGTTTGGCCACGGGATCGGGTCCTCGCGGATTTACGAGGAACCAGAGATCGCCGGAGAGGGGAGGCGGAAGAGGTCGCCGTCGCCGCCAGGGGCGGCGGAGGAGGTGGCAGAGGCATCGACGTGTACGTCGACGAGCTCGTCGTCGTCGATTGGGAAGAACAGCGAGAGCTTTGGATCGGATGGGGAGGATTTGGGGGGAGAGAAGGAGGTGGAGAGCAAGTATAAAGGGCCGCTGAGCGCGCTGGAGACTTTGGAAGAGGCGCTTCCAGTGAGGTGAGATTTATTTATGTTTTACCTTTTTTTTTTTCGGTCTTTTGAAGGAAAATTATTTGCTTGATCTTAGATACAGTTTATATTAGTTTTTAGTTTGTTTGGTTGCTTTTCATGGTTAATTGGTGATCCGTTGAAAGAAAATCGGTAGATGGTTGAGGACAGAAGAGAAAAGATGTCGTCTTGCTATGGCCGAAAGCTTGAATACCCTTTGTGATTAATGGGAATGGAATCTGAGAAGGTTGCATAGAGACTGTGTTTAGAGGGACTTGGAATTAAGTGGCAAAAGTTTGAAATAATTTGGTTATGTTGTTTAGTCTTATTTTTGAGGAAAAATTGGATTGGAATCTAGCTATAGTGAAAAAACGGGGGGAGGAATTATCGAATATGTCCAATAATCTTACGAGCTGTGGGTAGGGATGAGAATGGATGGCTCCAAGAGCCAATTGTCCTATTCAAATTTTTGGGCTGAAAAATGTAAAAATTTCATTTTTAATTTTAAATTTTAAATAGGGCAGATCAAGAATTGTTTCTTCAACCCGTGGTTTGTAATGGGAAGCTATTACATTCCATTTAGGGTGATCCTATGTTTATCTTATTAATGATATATTTATTCAATAGTCTAAATCTACTTCAATGTGGTTTTTTGTTAAAAAATTATCAGCGTAAGGACTTAACTTTTATTTGCATGTATCTTATCCTTTGGATTCCTATAAAAGACTCTAGAAAGAAATTTAGGTGATGATTGGATAATACTTGCCAAAGTTTCGAAACAAATACTTTTTAACTGGTGTGGAGATAGTGTCGTGTTTCCATGGATGGTTTATGAGTGAATGTCACTTTGCTTAATTTAATTAATTAAGCAATTAATCAGACTGGGGATTAGACTAGCTACTTTGGATTTATTATTTATTCTATTTGTTTGACTTGCCAGATTCTGTGCAATTGCAAGGAAAAAGCAATTTTCTTTAAATGGTGAAATATCCTGACAAAAAAGAAAATATATAAGAAACTTTCTAGATATAAAACTACATCTTGTCTACTGTTAGTGATGCTAGGTAACAAGTAATTACATATTCAGTAAACAGTGACAACAAATATCTTGAACCATAAAAAAATTGACTATAATCATGAAAAATTAAAAACAAGTGGCAGATAACCTAGCGCCAATTATAGTAACAGGTTAAAAAATAACAATTAACAACCAACCCATACAAGTAGAAAATAATAAGTTGACCATTGTGCAGCCTGTAAGAATTTATGGTTATACAAAACTACATCATGTCTAATATTGGTGATGCTAGGTAACAAGTAATTACATACTCAGTAAACAGTGACAATGAATATCTTGAACCATAAAAATTGACTATAATCATGAAAAATTAAAAACAGGTGGCAGATAACCTAGCGCCAATTTTCATTACAATTAAAAGGCAAAATTGGCTATGAGCCTATCGAGTTCATGATACAAATGCAGTTGGTGATAGATTTTTGTTATGCATGATTTGTTCATATGCTTTAGTTATAGTTGTTATCAGTCCCAACCTGCCTTTTTAATTTTCTAATAAAGACTATTAGTGTGCTATTAACTTATGCATGATTTATGTATATGCCCTAGTTATAGTAGTTATGTGGTCTCACTCTACCTCCGTAATTTCTAGTAAGAATTGTTAATGTGCTTGTAATGTCCCAAATTACACTCCAAAGATTTTAGCGATGTGGAAATGGGTGAGCCATTACTGGCAAGCATCCAAAAATGCATATACGGGGCATTTTATAGTAAAGAACTATGCAACCAGAATATATCACGGAAAGAATCTGACCTTGCTATAGGCTATTCATAACAACATCATCCATTATAGCTCTAAAAGGAAAATACAAACATAGAAAATAAACAACTGCGAGTAGCTCGATTGGATTTATATACAAGCACCCAATTAGACGAAAAGAGTTATTTGTGATATAACATATTAAGTTTTATGCCGAATATAATGGTTGAGCGATAAAATGGTTGAGCGATAAAAGATTATTTACAACCAAGAAGATTTCGAATTTTAGTAGTTGGTTTGGTCCTGTAAGGAGGGGTCATCTTCTGGTGGTTTAATTTCATCTTCCGCTACTAAGTTTTTGATGTCTAGACGTGTGGAGATAATTTAGGGGTCATATCCGACAAGAAATAATATGAGAATATATACAAAGAATTCAAGACACACGTACACACACATAATAATAATAATAATAATAATAATAATAATAATAATAATAATAATGGCAATTAAAAGAACGAAATTAAGGAAATAGTTCATCTTGAAACAAGCGTAATGGTTATCAAGCGTGATTGCAAGTTTAAACTTAAAACCTTTCTATTTTTGTTTATCATTAGCCGAAAAGAGTACCGATATTAGTCACGTAATTAGTTGGAGAGAGTATTAATACTAGTTAGAGAATAAACTGGAGAAATTATTGATACCAGTCATGACATCAGCCAGAGATCTTTAATACGAGTCACGACATTAGCCAGAGATACAACATTAGCCAGAGACTACTGATACTAGTCATGACATTATTCGGAGAATACCACAAGTCATGATCTAAGTACAAATCCATAAAAAGCAGGAGGCATACCTACGATACATGAGACAAGTTAGAAAGGTGATAATCATATAAGTATATAGTTATCTTGAGTTTAAGTGATTAAGTAAGAATTAAGTAATCAAATAATAACAAAACCATGCAAATGGAGTCAAGATGGGTTTCATAGGCAAGCCGCTGTTAAGAGAGGCTCGCAAAGGTAATGGCGAACCACTAGGAGTTTAAGTAACTCCACCATTGCTTAGTCGTCATGCAGTTTTAGAGACTAAATAGTTTATTGATTTTATACAATTAGAATTTGGAAAAGTAATGTAAAGGAGGTTGTAGAGTACTGATTTCCTTTAAAAAAAACTTAAAATGGACTTAATCGGAGTACAAGATCAAAAGATATCGCGAAATTACTAAGCATGGTGCATGAGTCTTGTTGTTGTGCAACAATTTCAATGTCAAACTCAGTTTTGATAAGAATAAAGTGGGAATTAGTCAAAAGGTACAAAAGAGAAGTTATATAATCATTTAGATCTTTTCAGCAAGCCCAAGATCAACTGAATCGGAGTTTAGGATAAAAAATCAGAAGGAAGATATTGACTTGGTACACAAGACTGGCAATAAATGCGGATCTCGACAAATGCGGGTCTTGTCAAGATGTGGATCATACCCAAACATGATTTTTGCGCGTGATCCACATTTTCTCAAAAAAAAAAAAAAAAAGAGGTATGTTTGCCGTTGATCCACGTTTTGCACAAAAAATGCAAATCAAGGATGTTCTTTCGCATTTTGCACAAAAATATGGATGTTGATTCGCATTTTGCACAAGTATTAACTTTGAACCCAATTTTGAAAGGGTTAAAGGCGGAATTAGAAAGTGGAAAATATAAAAATTATTGGAAATTTAATTCTCTTTCAAACAACACTAAAATCATCATTTGCAATTTTAGATCAAAAGTTATGGTCAAAATACCCAAAGGGTATCAAAACAACCACAACCTCCCATTTGCACATCTAGCTATTTTAAATCAATTCTTGATGGCTTTATTCCAATTGAGAAAGCAATATAAAGTAGAGTTTTAGGATTTTGCAATTATCTTTCAAACAAATGAAGAATCAATTTAATTGGACCTATGCTTCAAAAGTTATGGCTGTTCTAGTGAGCATTAGTGTGCTAGATTGGAAGATTAATTGCTAAAAAATCTGTGAGTGTTGTGAAGAGTGATTTCTGATGAAAGATGCGTGATTTCTTGTTTTGCTCTACACAAAAAATGTGTTCTAGGAGCTCGGGCAAGCTAGAAATTCGAAAACCCTTGCGGGTAGAAGATCAAGCTCTTAATTGAAGTCTTGATAGGTTAAAATGAGACGGTTAACCATCTAAAGACTCAAGGTTTTGAAGAAGAATAGACTCGAAGAAGACTTTATCTTGGAGGAGCTCTTTTGGAGCTAAAACATGAAGCTTGAATGAAGAAGAATGAGATAAAGATGGAGAATGAAGCTATGGGGAAGGGTTTAGCTTTATCCCCTTACTTGTGTAAGTAACTAGGATAAAAAGCATCGTGGACTTCTCCATTCACTTACCACCAAATTCATAAGCTTACCATTGGCATGATTTGGCCAAATCTAGATGGCTTTGCCATGAGTCAAATATTGAATTAGAGGAATATGAAGTTAGGAGGACAATGCAAGTGGTGGGTTTTAAAACGATAGGGTCGTTACAGTGCTGAGTGTTATTTGCTCTTTTTTAGAATTATATCTTTCGCTCAGTCAGTGACTTCTACAATTTTACTCAAGTTTATGGCTGGTTCAATCAAAGAAATTGAGATATAATGTGAAACACCATGAGTTTTGAAGAGGAAAAGCTTGTGAGAACCTACCTGTTGCAGAGTCTGCAGCTATAGGTTCTATTTGAGTGAGTGACTTGTTCAGTAAGTTGAAGACATAGGTGCCCATGAACCATTACAAAATTCCCCTATAACTATATATTTCCTTTTGAAGGGAAAGATGGATTATGGCAACCATACTTCATTAAAAAGGAGATGATGTAAGCATTTTAGAAATCTTGGTAGAACATGGAGGTAACGTTCTTATGCAATGCATGCCAAGAACATCTAAACAGAATATGGGGCAATCTAAACCGGCAACTTAATAGATGAGAAGAAAAGAAACCACAAATAAGAGAGCATGCTAATAGGTACTTCAACAGAAATAGGTACACCCGCGATATAAAATGCGAATAATATGGACCTCAACTTCCTTGGATCCAAGCACATGCATCTTGTTACAATCTTTGAGATTTTGCTATGAGACTGATTTTAAAGAACCTCCTAGAATGTGGATGCAAGTGTATTTCGTGGAGGGTTGTGCAGCTGCTAGAGCCTGTTCCTGGACTCTTATAGTTATATACTCTTTGTTTAGGGTCGAGTGTTTTTTGGAATTTTACTAAATTGATTGAATTAATACACGTTGCTTTTAGAGCAAGTATCGGGTTGTTGGCCGATCTGAATTGTGAATTAACTAAAGAAAGGATGAAATAGTTTGGGTAACAACTGGAAGTCTTTTAAGATTTGAGAAGCTGAGTTATTCTGCATGAGTACAGGACTGTCATGAAGCCAACGATGAACTCCAGTTCTGTGGAAGGTTCATGGTTTAGATTAGGTTTATTTCTATTGGAACAATCAAAACCAGTTTTTGTACAGTGAACAAGCTACTTTGTTTGTCACTCGTGGTTTACTGAAGTATGTTGTCTTAACTGAAAAGGTGGTATTAACACAACTCTTAGCTTCAATCAATCTTGTTCGAAAATGAAGTACTTGATACCACTGAAACATTGGATGCTCCATGCAATGCTATTGCACTAACTGGAGTTGTCTCTTCCACACTATTGATGGTTGTCCAGATGGTTTGCCACCATCCCGAGTGAATGCCATCAAATCCAACCGCAGTTGTGTACGATGACTTTGGTATATGCTAATTCCACTAACTCGAGAATGTTGTAGCTAATTGGCCAATAGTGAAAATCTAGAGTTTCAGCTTGCTATATAGCCTATAGTAGAATGGTGACACCTTGGAACTCTTAATATCGGTGGCAACCTTGGACCTGTAATCTTTCTATCACGAGGACATGTGCCAGCTCGCCCAAGTTTCATTCCATTTCAATGTTCATTTACGAGAATGATCTTTGATGGTTTAAAACTTCCCCCCATCATACGATTTGTTTCTTTGGCAGGCGTGGGATCTCATACTTCTATAATGGGAAATCAAAGTCTTTCGCAAGCCTATCGGATGTTACAGTTTCCTGTGCATCTATCAAGGACCTAGGCAAACAAGAGAACGCTTACACCCGAAAAAGAAGAAACCTTCTTGCATCCAAGAATCTCTCTCTCAAGTTATGTTCCAGTGTATCGAGAAGCAGTGGAGGTGGTATTTCCAAAAAATCTCAAAGTAATGGCCGGAACATGCTTGCGCTTGCTGTGGCCATGAGCAACAGCAGTAGCAGCCAGGAGTATCCAGAGCAGCAGTATCAACTTCTTCTACCTCTTCATCCATCAGTTAAAAATTTGGCTGCTGGTGCTTCCCAAGTTCGATCCCCGTTGCCCGAGTCTTGTTCATTCCCTTTGAGGTCATTCTCCACAACAGATCTTCAGGGAATGACTGGATCAGGATCATCTGTCCGGCTTAAGGACAGGCATACTAGATGCTACTAAATAGAGCCTTCTGCTTCCTTGATTACAAGTCGTTAACCTTTGCTCCTTTGCTCGGGGTCGTGATTTATAACCTTGTAAAGTTTAGCTTTATAAGTTAGGCTGTGGGTGGAGGGTGCTGTTCTACAGCTGGGTTAGTTTTGGATGTTGAGATTGGTGACATTAATTTGCTCAATGTGTCAGTTTTTACCAGCCCTTTTCTTTTAGGTGGCATTTTGGTTCCTGCCTTTATTGTCATCTCAGTTATCGATATATGCTTCGAGCTTCTTTTTGCCTGCTGTGATCTCAGTCTCCGCTCAAATGGCTGTTGTGCGTGCATTTCTAAGATGCATTGCAGGAGAAAGAGAGACTAAAAAACAGTAATATTCAAAAGAACATTAAGGAACAACACTGCCCATAGACACCATACAACATAAAACCTGAGCGAGTGCTCCATTATTTGCTCATGGCAGAAGGAAAACAAAGCACAAGTCCCAATTTTGCTAACTAATGTGGTAAACCAGAGTAATAATGTTCAGTTATTTGCAAATTGACAACTATAACAAGATGGGAAGTTCCGTTTCAACTTAAATCTTGAAGAACCAAATATAAGTTGCAAAAGCTCGGTTATTTACTTATTACAACTGAAGAGCCACCTCATTCCGTTTGATAGTTGTTTATATTTTTGAGGTTACACTGCAAGATAGATTGAAAGTACATCCAACATTTCTTTAATAAACCTTGCACTTGCACATGAGAACTGGAGCAGAAGCTCCATTATTTTCTCCCTGCCCCTTGCGAGTTGATCGTGATCAACCATGCATTTATGTGCAACTACTGTGAGACACTTTTACATGAGTTGGAGCACTTATGCGGCCACCTATGCAGCTTCCATACAGGGATGATAATGGATAGATCCAACGAACAATTCTTGGTTTATTCTATTCAAATTTTTTGAATTAAAAAATATTTTTTTTTAATTTAAAAGTTTGAAGATAATTAGCTCAGGATTGTTTCTTCGATCCGTCCATTTTCTTAGAAAGCCAGATATCTCAATATCCACTTTAACCCTTGCATGGTGCAAGTGGATTGGATCTTGAACGCTGACTTAAGAGATTGCAATATTGTGTTATAATAGCACTGACTATATTTATGAATTTAGATACACGAGAGGTGATTATACATTTTTTTATACTTGCAGAAATTATTTCATAGTATAATGAATTCAAAATGAAATATTAGTATTCAACTTTGATTAAATAGCTAGCAACTAACTTTCTATTAAATTTAAAAAATTAGTTAAACAATTTTTCTATCGGACGTTCACTAGTGGCCCACCAATACTTTATCATTTATTACTACTCACCTTTTAAAAATATCCTTTATTGCTACTCACCTTTTAAAATTTTTAACTCACAGATATATATCAAAACAAATGGATGATAAAATAAGTGTTAAATTTAACTCATTTAGATTTAATGTAAAGTCTGTAGTGTATGTATGTTGTAAGAGTACGTATGTATCTATGAGTATATGCAAGGTAGAGTATCCTTCTAGCCAAAGTTAGTTAGAGAGACAACAAAAAAACTCATCTTTCCACATTCTCTCCTCAATCAAACCCTATTATATTCATCTCCATCTTTTTAGTCATGCGTACTAAAAACCATGGGTTTTAGGATTGATTTACCTATCAACCAGTAAGTATGCATTTAAATTTTGAAGAACCATTAATTTTGTATACACTTGACCAAATGTCAAATCTTATCATATTCCCATAACTTTTGACATGCATATATCCAAATGAGTGGGAGATCAAATGATAGATCCTACTAGAAGAAAAAGATGTAGGAAAGTCCTAACCACAGGCCATGAAAAATCATAATTATCCATCTTGATTTATATATATTTATTAGCTTAGAAACATAAAAACTAGTCACTCGCACATTGTTGTCTATAATTTAAGAACTTTCAAAAAATATGTAAATTTCAGCCATAGATAAAAGAAATCATAACCAGACCTCAAGATCAGCTTCATCAGCTTCACAAGAACTCTATCACCTAACCATCTCATAAAAGATCTAAACCATGTATCTTGATCTACACGTATTTATTAACTTACACACAAAATTTTAGAGCATCCGATACTGTCTACTTATAATTTAAAGGGTTAATTACAGTCAGATCGTCAGTAGTATTGGGGGTATGTAACTTAACACTCCTGAAGTTTGAAACTCTCAAAAAAATTCCTGGATTTAATTATTTCCACACTCCTTTTTTATTAAAGTGCACTGTTTGTCCCTCAAATTCCTATTCTATCATCATTTCTCCCTTTAACAAGCACATTTCCTCTCTCTCTCCCTCCCTTTCCTCTCTCTCTCTCTCCCTCTCCCTCTCTATCCCTCTCTCTCAGTCACTCACGCTCCCTCTCTGAGTGAGATAGAGGAATAGAGAGAGAGGGATAGAGAGGGAGATGAGAGAAAGAGAGAGAGTGTGCTGGTTAAAAAGAGAGATGAGAGTAGAGTAGGAATTTGAGGGACAAAAGTGCACTTTAGTAAAAAAAAAAAAGAGTGAAAATAGTTAAGTAGAGGGGTTTTTTTGAAAGTTTCAAACTTCAGTCGTGTTAAGTTACACACCTCTAATACTATAAGGGGTCTAATTATAATTAATCCTAATTTAAAAGGTCTTAAAAATTGTATAGTTTCGCCTATTAGGAAAAAAATATGCCATCTTGTGCAAGGATAAATAACATCATAATAAACGAGGCCTTCTCTCTATATCTACAAATCAAAGGATCTCTCACAAATCAATCCATGCAATCTTCGTGAACAAAGTTGAATCACAAATTCTATTTACCCTGTAGCAAGAATTATTCCCTCAAGATATTACCACTGTGGCGGAGTTGTGTGAGATTCTTCTATTTGGTTGAGGTGCGCATTATTTAGATATTAGAAACAATTTGCGGGATGTAGAACAAAAAAAAAAAAAAAAAAAAAAAAAAAATTAATTTTTTAAAATAATATTTGGCTGATAAGTCTACATGTGTCGGAATAGTATTGAAAAATTAATTTATAAAAAGTTGGTAATGGGCTCCAGCCGAGCTACAAACAGTCATAGAGGATATCCTTTGGGCGAAAAATGGATATCCTAGTTTCCTTAGGGGAAAATTATATTCCCGTATAGATTTCAATTATCGTACCAAGAAATTGTTAATAATCATTAAATTTTTTGAATTCGAGCATCACATAATAAGCTAGCTATAAATAGTTACTAATTTCTATGATGAGTATATTGCAAAAAAAAAAAAATACTACCAACAGACTTAGGAACTCTGATTACGAGGGACAGAGTTAGTTGGAGGGTAGGAGCTTTACACCCAATCAAAAAATGTTCTATATTATAGCAACATAATTTTATGATTAAATTATTATTTTGTAAGTTAATACATGACTCTTAATTTGATGAAGTTTCAACTTTTGCCAGTTGCTTAAAGAAATGAGTGGTTGGAGAGTTGGAAAAATGCAATATCGGATGGTTAAAAATATGCGTTGGTCTTGACTCTTGGACTTGAAAGAGATATTAAAATTTAACAGACATATTCATAAAAATTATAAATATCAAGTTGAGGGAAGGGAGTGTGATTGCCCTCTCGGGATATGGATGGGTCCGTCCCTGACTAGTGCTATATTCCATTGATATATGATACAGTAAGTATGCTAATGCAGATGTTCTTATGAATTTGCTCAATACAAAGTATGCAATTACAGATTTTCCTGTTAATTTATTGGAAAATTGTTGATGTCTGTTTTTAATTCAAAAATTCAAAGCAGTTAAATTTAGCAAACTCCGACAGAACAAAATTAGTGCCGCTAAAGATGCATATATCCCTTCTGCAAGCAAGAAGAATAAACGCAGAATGGTAACCATAAAAGATCAAGATATCACACAAAAAAAAAGGTTAAAAAACGACCGAGATAGCATTAACGACTCCCTAAAATACATTCTCAAAGAAAGAACTAAAATACAAAAAGCACCTGCAGCCCATTCTACATTTTTTACAAAGATAACCTCCAATTGGCAAATGTCCTGCGCATTAATTTACAAACCGCCAATCCCCCATCATTAAAACAGTTACCGACCGTTAACTCGCCGTCTTCCAGATCGAACAGAACGAAACGGGCTGCCCTTTCCACCACAACCCGATCCCAGGCTCCGCCTCCGCCACCGTCGCCATTCTCATCTCCCAATTCCCGTCGTACTTCCTTAGCAGTGCTCTCCCGCCGTCAATGGCCTCCTCCCCAAACCCCTCCTCCCTAAACCCTAACCCTAGCATCCTCTCCCTCCACCTCTCCCTCCCCTCCCCAAATCCTAACCCCTCCTCCAAAGCCCTACACATCTCCCCCTCCACCACTCTCCTCTCCGCGCAGTCCCTCCCCTTGAATGCCGCGCTAGTGGAGTCCAAGAACCGCCACAGCATCTCCGCCCTCCTAGCGAACCCCGCCGCCCCCACCGCCGTCTCGTCACCGCCCTCGATCTCCGTCAGCACCACCAGATCCGGATCCAGCTCCCTCACCGACCTCAGAAGCAGCGTCCGCTGGTCCGAGTCGCAGTGCTGCGCCCTGAACTGAGCACAGACCACGAGGACCTCGTCGGGATCGACGGCGAGGGATCGGGCGGCGAGGTCGGAGGCGCGCTTGATCCTGAGGTTGAGATCGATTGATTTGGCGTAGCGGAGGAGGTGAGATGGGAAATCGTACCCCGGCGGCGGCGATGAGAACGGCCCCGGCGGGACCGCTTCGCTGGCAATCGTTAGGCGGACGAGGGAGGGGGCACCGTTGTATCGGCGGGTGAGGGCCTCGAGCAGCGTCGGCCACTGGATGCCGTGGGAGACTCCGAGGTCGACGACGTGGAGGTTTCTCGGCCGTTGGTTTTGGGAGCCTGGGGTTAGGGTTTGGAGGATGGAGGCATTGGCGAGGGAGTTCGGGAAGGCGAACCACGGGCTGACCTCGTGGAACTTGATCAGGGCCGATCGGAACAGCTTGGGCTCCGTCGTGGCGAAGGTCGGCGGCGGAGGGTTCCGCTGACCGACGGTGAAGGTAGGGGACAGGTGGCGGGTGAGGGCGTGGAGGCCGTGGGAAGCGAGGCGATGGTTAGCGTCACCGGTGGGAGACGCCAGCTCCTGTAGCACGTAGCGCAGGTGCTGAACACGTGACAGGTTGGAGGTTTCAATGGCGGCAGCTAACGGATTCAGTAACTGCTCAGCCCATCGCACCTCCTTGCTGCTGTTATTGGAATTTCCGCCTGTGAGCTTGCCGGAGGCTTTTCTACCGGTCGCGTTAACTGGTGGTCTCCTGTGGACCTCGCTGTCAGACGAGTTATTGGCCTCGGCTTCTTCAGCAGCAGCCGGTCTCCGCCTGCGCTTCTTCGACAGTTCCGGTTGAGGCCTGGCTATAGGCGAGGATGAGTCTGCAGGCGTATTCACAGGGCGAGCAGGCGATGCGGCTGTAGAGGCAACTGGCGGGAGGTGGTCGAGGTGGTTGGGGTTCAGCTCTGGTGATTGGTCGGCCCACCAATCGATGTTGGCAAGGTCGGCCGGAACCGAGTACGGCTCGTCGAGGAAAGATGGAAGAAATGGTATGGAGTCATCAAGCCAGTCTAAGAGGCTGTGGTTCTGGTGGTTGTGGGTGGGGATCTCCGATCCCCCTTCAGTAGTCATTACAAAATTTTAATGAGATAATACAATGAGAACTTAACTCAGAAAGAGATTAACATCTAACAACATGCTGATTAGGGACACAAAACAAGGAACCAGTGATGATAACTAAATCTAGTTAGGGAGAGAGACGGAGAGAACTTGGGTGGGGGTTGTAGGCACTGACTTGAGACTTACGAGGAAACGGAGAGGGGAGAGATGAATGAATGCTACGAATGCCTGCAGCTTTGTTGGATGTCTTTGGTTGAAGCGTTGGGATTGGATGATTCCTAATATAATTAAGAGGAAGGAGGTGTGGGGATTAAGATTATATTAAGGTTGCTGTTGTACGTTTTATTGGAGGCTATGAGGTTGTCCTTTATACTTGTGTGGGATTTGTTTAATGGAAGAATTTGAGAGAGATGGGTGTTGGCTTTTGGACATTAGAACCTGTTTGCTTCTTGTTTCCCCATTGGGTCATCAAATGAAAACCTACATGATTGGAGGATGCTAGTCATAATGGAAACAAAGAGGGTTTTTGGAGGTTTTAGGATCATGATCTAATTGGGGAGCCAAGATCTAGCTAGCCACTGTTGAATTTTGGGTGTGGCTCTTTTAGTCCCACAGCAGCTGAGCGCTAAAGATACACCACCAATGAGTCTTATAAATAGGGGCTTGTGTCTTTAGTTTGAATATCCAAAAAATAATTAGTTATTATATAAAACTGTTCTGAGAAAACATGTTTTATTTTAGGAAGTTTTCAAATCTGAAAAATTCAAAATTGTAATTTTGGATTTTTGGATTTTGGAAAAAATTCTCCTATTCTTGGAGAATTTTTCAATTTGTCAGAGATTTTTTTAATTTGAAAATTTGGTGAAAGTGGATTGATCGTTGGCGCCCGAAGACATAGATAATATTTACCGAATCTCGTTAAATTTTATGTTTTCTCTTATTTTGCATTAGTTCTTATGTGCTACTATTTTGGGTATCTATTTGTGTGAGTAAGATATCTGTTTTTGCAATAAGTGGTATCAGAGCTCAGGCTCGGACCAAATTGTCATCGGGTCAATGGGCCAAGTTATGGCCTAAGAGGGAGTGAAGCCGATGTTTGAAACTCGAATTGGTTGAGTTAACTTTGGGTTTGATTTCCCACGTTTCGGCTCTCAATGTGGATGGTTGCCAAAGTTAAATTGGTCGGATTAATTTTGGGTTTGGTTTCCCACGTGTCGGCTCTTCACGTGGATGGTTGTCAAAGTTAAGTTGGTTGGGTTAACTTTGGATTTGGTTTCCTACATGTCTGCCTCTATGTGAATGGTTGTCAAATTTAAGTTGATATACGCACAATGAATGAAGATATTTATAGTTGTTCAAATGTGAGTATAGTCCAATATCGGATAGGACAAAGAAAGTTTATGGGTTTAAATACAAAGTTGGGGTTTTGACCTAATGGCTTAAATTTTTTGGTCAAACTGGTTTTCAGTTTTATGTTTAGACCCATCATGCTCCCCGTTGGACCCGGTATTTCTCCCCAATAAGTGGTATCAGAGCCGAAGGTTCGACCTTGGCAAATTATTAAAAAATGACAGAAGGTTCTTTGTCTACACCGGCTAAAGTTATTGTGACTAATGCAAAGTTCAAAGTTGAGAAGTTTGATGGCCGCAACAATTTCGGTATGTGGCAGTGCGAAGTCTTGGATATTTTTTATCAGTAAGAGTTGGATGTTGCTCTGAAAGATAAGAAGTCAGAGAAGATGACCGATAAAGAATGGAAAAGAATCAATCGCCAAGTATGTGGTACCATTCGATTTTGTCTCACAAAGGAACATAAGTATCCTTTCATGAGAGAGACGTCTGCAAGTAAGATGTGGAATAAGCTGGAGAATAAGTTTATGAAAAAGAGCAGTGAGAATCGGCTCTATTTGAAGAAGAAATTATTCCGTTTCCAGTATCAACCAGGTACATATATCAACGATCATATTGCTGCGTTTAATAAATTAATAATAGATTTGTTAAATTTGGATGTGACTATTGAAGATGAAGATCAGGTTTTATTATTGTGGGCTTCTCTTCCTCATGAGTATGATCACCTTGTCACTATTCTCCTTCGTGGTTAGGATAAAGTGACTTTTGATGAGATATACAATGCATTGTACATTTCTGACATCAGAAAGAAAGATCAAAAAGAGTATGGGTATAATACAGCTGAGGCTATGCTGCCAGAGGCCGATCTCATAGTAGTAAATCCAATCAGAGAGGCAGATCCCAATCAAGAGGCAGAACTGATAAAGATGAATGTGTTTTTTGTAATAAGAAAGGACATTGGAAAAAAATTGTCCAAAGTTGAAGATAAAAGATAAGGACAAGGCTGATTCTGATGCATGTGTAGCCAAGTGTGAAGTTGACGACTCAGATTTTGCATTGGTTGGTCTACCTTTAGTTTTTCATTCTGATGAGTGGATTTTGAATTCTGGATGTGCCTATCATATGTGTTCTCACAAAGAGTGATTCTTCAATTTTGAAGAGTTTGATGGAGGAGTTATTTTTATGGGCAACGACAGCTCTTGCAAGACAATTGGGATATGTTCAATCTGTTTAAAGAATCATGATGATCAGCTAGAGTTTTGACAGATGTTCGGTATGTACCGGATTTGAAGAAGAATCTCATCTCCTTGAGAGAGTTAGAAGCAAAAAGTTTCGCTATATCTATCAGAGATAGAGTTCTCAGAGTTACTTCAGGCGCACTTGTGGTGATGAAAGGTACGAGAAAGAATAACTTATACTACTTTCAGGGTAGTACAGTTATTGGATCAGCAGTTATAGTCTCTGAAGAGGATACATATGCAGAAACAAGCATGTTGTGGCACATGCGATTTGGCCATGCAGTTATGGAAGTTTTGCAGAATTTAGTGAAGAAAGGTTTAAGATTTTGGGTCAAACTGGTTCTCAGTTTTATATTTAGACTCATTATGCTCCCCGTTGGATCCGACATCTCCAACAATTGGTATCAGAGCTCAGATTCGGACTAAGTTGTCATCGGGTCAATGGGCCAAGTTATGGCCTAAGGGGAAGTGAAGTCGATATTTGAAATCCGAATTGGTTGAGTTAAATTTGGGTTTGATTTTTCACATGTCGGCTCTCCACGTGGATGGTTACCAAAGTTAAGTTGGTCGGGTTAATTTTGGGTTTGATTTTCCACGTGTTTGACTCCACGTGGATGGTTGCCAAAATTAAGTTGGTATACTCACAATGAAAGGAGAGATTGTTAGTTGTTCAAATGTGAGTATAGTCCCACATCGGATAGGACAAAGAAAGTTTATGGGTTTAAATACAAAGTTGGAGTCTTGACCTAATGACTTAAGTTTTTGGGTCAAACTGGTTCTTAGTTTTGTATTTAGACCCATCATGCTCCCCGTTGGACCCGGTGTTTCTCCCTAACAGCCACATGTACTTGAATCAGACTGCTTAAATATGCAAAAATAGTTTTTTACTTGCTTTGTTCCGGCTGTGCTGCACCTTGCATTAGTTTAGCTGGGCTCTCCTGATCATGTTCCTTTGCATCTTTCTCTTATCGCAATATTTTAACTATAAATGCCTTGCTTCACTAATTCTATATCGTGGTTGACAGGTTTAGGCCACTGACACTGTGAGGTCTGCTGTGCAAAACAAACAAGTTGTCGGATACAAAACAGGATCCTGACCTGGTAAGCAAAACCTGATCTGGTAAATTTGTCTCGGTTTGATTCTACTTACACCAACAAAGCTTTTGAATTTGGCTATATGGATATTTTTCTTTTATTTAAATCTGGTGAAGACCATGTTTTTAACTAAAATGGACGGCTATTTTATTCATTTAACTTCTTGCCATATTTGTTTAGGCATAGTTATTGTTCCGGTTAGTTACTATCTCGACATACTTGCTGGTTTCCGTTGAGAAATATTTCTCTGCTAATTATGATCCTCAAGCTCCTCCCATCACCATACTTGTTGGTTCTTATTAAAAATATCTAAACCATAAGGGATGGTTCTTCTTCACTTTATTTGTCAGTGAAATCATGCATAATTAAAGTTCAATGCCCTTTTCCAAGATGACTTAAAGCACAAAAAAGTGTAAAATTTGATGCCTCCATGAAAAATATGCTATTTGATCGGATATTGAGTGATTGGTCTAACAAAAGGAAGATGGCGTATACCAAATATTCAACCAGTATTACGAGATTGTAGGCTATCGCACATATCTAGATATGTTGAACTCTAGATTCAATATATGCCAAAAGAAAGATTGTACTTTGAGTAACTGAAGGAAATAAGACAACCTAACAATTCGCAAACACAATAAAAATGAACTCTTTTTGTTGTCCGTTATTGTTAGGACCTTAGAATCCGATGCACTCATAACTTTTGTGACAAACAAAATGAAGCAACTAAACTTGTATTTATACTTAACAAAGAGCATGAGATGTTAACCCCATTTCTTCAGTGCCTATCATACACAGTGTAATGGTAGAGCTCATTTTTTACCTTCTTAGATATGTTATTACATATCTTCCAGTACTTGGTCTTCTAGGTATAGTTACCTAAGTATAAACATTTTGCATGTCTTTATCAATCAACCTTCAAGTTCCTCCACTCTTCAATTAGAAATGGAATCACAATAATTTTTTTAAAGTTTCCCATGTATTTGAACCTCTAATGACCTTTACTTGCTACGATGATTTCATCTCCTTGACTCGTTCTTCTTTGACATGAGTCGGCATCTTCTGAATATGACTTTATCCTTTTTATATTACCGTATCAAACTTTTTTTTTTTTTGCTAGGTGTTGGGGGAGTTTAATACATTACTACTATTAGAAGTTGAGAGTGGCTATCAAATGGTTTAATCTCTTAGTGCAATAGGTAGTTTCCTCAAATCACAGTGCATCATCTAACCGATAAAAGGATGTACTTCAGTGTCCTTTGGAAACAATGTAAAATATATCCAATTACTCGTGATAAATAAATTTATGTATTCGGTGTAAATAGTTAACTAATGTAAAGGTATCTAAATTTTCAGCATAAGCAATGCCTGATGAAATTAGATATTTTATATGCGAAGAAAAGGCAAGTAACACCAGGCTCATCAAGACTTTCCAGAAAGTTTGAAACTTTGGTCACGAATTCATTTTTTGTTGCTGCTGCTTTGTATGATATGTATAGTATTTTTATTTATTTATTTATTGATCCATTGTCCTCTTTATACCTGCAAATTGTTTGAGCACCTTGCTCAAAGATACCGAGACAACTGTTCATCCATTTCTGAGCTCACTCAGAAATATATAATAAGCCGAGATTCAGTTTGACGCGCACTCATTACTTCTTGCAATAATTTAAAATTTTATGATACTCTTGTTTATTATCTTTTTTAAGCCAGATGCTTCAGTCATCTTTCACTTTCAACCTCCCTAACATGATCATTTTATCTTGGACTCTTATAATAGGTACTTATTTTAGTAGCTGATACGGCATTACTCATAAAAATAGAAGTTTGAGGTTATCATATTCTTTTATCTCTTGGAATCAGCAATATATACCAATTAGATTCCTTTAAATATCTTTCTTTTTTCCGGAAGGTCAATAGTTTTATTTTATTGGGCTTAGTTAATAATTAATCCGTAGAATCTGATTCTTTATTTTCTTCTTTCAATTTCCATCAACTATTCTTGTGAAATGAAAATGAAAAATTGTCATTCTACTTGTGATTTAGGTCCTTGTTATTGTTTTCTTTTTCATTTTTTTGTGCAAAGGCCACAGTTAGGAGTAAACTTTGGAATTACTTTAATTCAATACTAGCCCGCCTCTCATTTTATCATGGACTCTTATAATAGGTACTTATTTTAGTAGCTGATGCGGCATTACTCATAAAAATAGAAGTTTGAGGTTATCATATTGTTTTATCTCTTGGAATCAGCAATATATACCAATTAGATTCCTTTAACCATCTTTCTTTTTTCCGGAAGGTCAATAGTTTTATTTTATTGGGCTTAGTTAATAATTAATCCGCAGAATCTGATTCTTTATTTTCTTTTCTATTTCCATCAACTATTCTTGTGAAATGAAAATGAAAATTTTTCACTCTACTTGTGATTTAGGTCCTTGTTATTGTTTTCTTGTTCATTTTCTTTTGTGCAAAGGCCACAGTTAGGAGTAAAACTTTGGAATTACTTTAATTCAATACTAGCCCGCCTCAGTGATTAGATTCTCGGCTTTTGTAGAAAATATTTTGATGGTATGTATCAAATTACAGGAGAACGGAGGAATTCTCCCCTCTGAAGGTATAGAAGTGATGAGTTACATGTGTAAACGATAAGTTTCTTGTTCAATAATAATGTCAAGTATCCTGGACGCACTCATCCTAGGGCATTAAGGTGACGAGCTAAGTTGCCTCCTCTGTGGTGCAAGAGGGACTTATTGTTACTATTATATTATTATTTTCATTAATTTAATCTTATAATTGTCAGCATTCATCTTGCTGGTTATGATAAGACAACATTAACAACTAATCAATAGGTGTTGCGTAAGTTGTTGGTTGTTGTTGGTTTCGTTTTTCTTTTTTTTAATTGATGATCCTATGACCTAGGAACAACAGACACTAATTTATGGTAAAGAGAACTTGCATTGCGAGGGTTAGAAGCGGTTGGGAACTTCTAAATAAGCCCATCACTTTGCTAACTGAGCCCCTTGTGCTAAATCAACCCACCCTCTCAAAAGAGAGGTTTTACGAAGTCAGCCCACCCTTTATTTCCATCTCCCATCTCCTTTCTGTGCATCTCTCACTTCTCGCTGTTTCTCTCTCTATGGTTGTTACCCCCTTTGTCTCCATGTTGTTGCTTCTCTCTCTCTCTATAAACAAAAAACCCTCTCTCTGGCTGCTGCCTTCTCTCTTTATTTTTTTTTCTTTTAAATTATCCATGCAGTGTTAGTCGAACTTTGTTCGTGTACTAATATCTGAACAAGTGTTACGCCATCCGAATAGTAATACCCAAATGAATACTGTATTGTCCGGGTATTAATAACTGAACGAATTAATTTAATTTTATAGTTTAATTTTGTATAATTAATTTTGCTGATCTGCCAAAGTGACAAGACTTACTATCCAGAGTTTAATATCTGGATGACATATAATTCATTCAGTTATTAAACCACAGACGACGCAAAGCTTATCCAAGGTTTCACCCGAAACAGCTAATGTTGTTGTTCGCCATAGAGAGAGTAGCAACAGAGAGAGAAAGAGAAGGCAACAGCCTTGAGAGAGAGCACAACAGTCACACACACACAGAGAGAGAGAGAGAGAGAAGCAATGATGGCAGTGGGTTTTTCTTTGAATGGGGTTGGGTGGTTGGCATTGAGGAGAACACAAAGACAACTTAGTCCAAAAAAATGACAAACTTGTAATTATTTTAAAGATTTTTTTGGCTCACTTAGCAAAGTGATGGGCTCATTTAGAATTTCCCAAAGAGATCGGTTTTATTTAAGTATATGGCATTGACTATGTTGACCGTCTTTAAATGGGCTGGGTCTTGATCTGGAGCCAAGCCTGCTCAAAGATATTTTATCCCTGGCAGCTTATTAATGGTAAATAAAACACTTTAGAGGGGCTGTTTAGATACCTGCAAGTGGGATCTTTATAACTTGAGTTGTTCAAAGTGGGGCATTTTCTGTTATTTGAATGTTGTAGTAGTTGCAACTCGTAGATGCTACTTTTTGCAATTTCAGTTGCGAAAAAAAAAAGTGCACTTACCTTCTTCCGTAAAATTTTGCAACTCTAATTACTATGTTAATAAATATAATACTTTTCATAACTCTCAAAAGTATGAATTGAAATTTGAAAATTGTTGCAATTCTAGTTACCGGTTACAAGAACTCCAATCCATAACAATCCAATTTACAGTAACTTGTATTTTGCTATTACTGCATTTTTTTTTTTTTTATATATATAATTTGCAGGAGTAAAAGCTGCACCTTGCATGCATCCCAACAACCCCCATTGTGGTTCGTTGACTGTGATCTGACGTTAGAAGCTTTGCGTAATTGGTATGGCTGGGTTAAGAGTCCAGACTAAAGTATGAATTTGAACAACAATTTTTGAATACAAAACTAAGGTAACAATTTGGACACAATTTTGCTTGGCTTGTATCTATGTAATCATTCCTTGCGTGTTATTGATATTTAGCTCATTATCAATGAATTGAATATCGACACATTCGGGCTTCCCTTTATAAGCTATAAGCTGTCTGCTATATAAATCACATTTTCTGCAGATTAGTGATGTTTAGTTTCACTTTGTTGATGGAGAATCATGCATCAGCTGAAATTTCAACTTACTTCACTCTATAGCCAATCTATTATTATTGCTTCAGTAATCAATCTTATCAATCATATTATATGATGGTTCTGAGTCTTCTGACCTTCCACGAGTTTGAATTCATCCCAAGCCCAGAAGCAAAGAAGACTGACCTAACAATATTTTGCAGATAAACTTCCTTTTGGGAGTCCACAGTTTAATTTGCATTTTCCACTTTCTGATAAATCTGAGAGCAGCCATTCAAAAGCACGGATGAACAGGCAACGATACCATGAGTTGTTGAATTCCCTTTACATAGAATTAGAACATTGCTATGCCAGATTGAACTTGAGAAAGAGCTGGGTATCTGAAGAAGAGGAGCTCAAGGGTGTAGAAGAACAGGTCAACGCCTCACCCCTCCTCGAGTTCTTGTACTCATCGGTATAGCTCATGGCTGACTGCTGAGGAGCCACTGGAGGAGGGGTGGGTTCCACGATAGTATCCATCGTACAACCTCATGCATCAAGGGCCTATCCGAGGGCTGTTTATTAGTGCAAAGGAGGGCAAGCTGGAACAACTTCTAGACCGCCCCACGGTCTCGACACGTCAAAGAGATGTCAGGATCAATGCTCTCCATCACTGATGTCAGTATCAAGACAAGTACACTATGAACAATTGGTACAACCAAAAGAGTATGGGGCGGCAATGTTTTCAGTAGTGTGGTGTGCTGCAGGAAGACAAACAGCTTTCAGTTCGCTGAAAATGACGAGCAGGGCAGAGTTACAGAGCCCTGTTTGCTGATGTATCCATTATCAATCAATTGTGCCCAAAACGACACACACAAGCCTTCTAGAACCACTTCTATCTTAGTGGTGAGTGGTGAGTGGTGATGGAACCGGCGGCAATATACACAGGTCTGATTCATGTCAAATTGCTATAAGTTCCACATCCAAACCCAGGAAGTTATTGTCATTTTAGGGTTGTATTACAGAAACTAGATACTACTGAAAAAAATTCTCGTCTCAAGCTTACAAACTTATAAAAAGGACGGGAAATGAAGAAGATAAAATGATGCAAAAGTAAAATTATCAATGTAACTTGATGGATTCATTTAGATTTAATGGATGATGAGAATTCTCCTTCAGTGGATATTTTAAAACATATTTGTGTCAACATGATTCAACATCAATTGTCATCTTATATAACTTATCATCAAACATATATATGGGGTTATTGGTTTGGCAATATTCAGATCCAAGGCAATAAGCTATCAGGGATTATTGAATAGGCCTTTGATCAGATGTGCCCACATAAAATTGTCTTTTTGCCAGGTTACCATTGCTAAATGTAATGAATTCAAGTTTATGCTGACAACTAAATAGATGACGTCTCAACATTTTTTTTTTATGATAATTGAGGGAATGAAAGGTAAAGGTGTGAGCAGCTCGAGCACGACAATGCTCTAGCTGTAAACATCAGATTTGTCACTAAGTCGAGAGGTACGAGCATACACAGGATCAAAGTAGCCAATGGTGCCCATAACATTTTAAGTTCGAGGCATGGGCTTTTGAGACACAAAGGATCTTTACTATACCAAAATTAGTTAAATATAGAGAAGTTTACGAACAATTATACAATTCTGCTCAAATCATATTTATGATCAAGTAAAAATAGGGAAGTACAGATTTGTGCCTTCCTTTTGTTTATATTTAATCTTTTCAATATAAACACGAGAAAGGGGAGCGAGCCTATTACATATATAACACTCTTCTTGTTTTAATCTTTCCCCCTAAATACCAGCAGAACAGAACTTTGCCTGTGTCCCCCAATCGTATGCTTCGTTTATAACTAAAGAGAAACTATGGCATGAGTTCAGTTTAAATCTTCAAAACACAATAATAACATAAAAGTAACGAAAATTTTGATGAAACTTTTAACTTAATATGTAGGTTGAACCATTCAGATAACTTCACCAAAAAGATTGACGCTTAAAGCTTAAATGTTCAGAAAAGCATACAGTTTAAATATTTAGAGAATATCAAATAATATTAAATCTACAAGATGTAAAAGGATATGCATACATAAAACTTTAGAAGAGAGATTCAAAATCAAAACGATCTTGGACAATATACAACACATGAAAAACTAACAAACTCTTTCCTCACAATTAGAAGCATTACTGAACTTCAAAACTCCTGAATCAAGATCATAAAGTTTATCTTTTGATAAAAATTATGTTTTCACAATTCCACTTGACATATTTAACTTTTACAAAGTAGATGTACTCGTGACATCACCAAAGAAGCTACTCCTTCATTTGATACCTGTCTCGTGAAAATCGTGAGAAGTTGTTGACGGTAGGAATGTCACCAGCTAAGTTGTTGTAGGAAACATTCCTGTAACACATGCAACAGAAGCTTGTTTGTGAAAGAACTTACTTACTAGCTCGCTGAGAAGGTTCGGATAGATTTTGGCAAAGAAGGACTTACAGGACAACAAGACTGCCAATGTTGGTTAGCCACATTATGTCCCCTGAGAAATTATTATTTAGTAAATTCCTATAGAAAGTTTCACAACCAAGTTTTCACATTTACAAAGTGAGAAATGTACTCCCAACTATTCTTCGACCATCCAATTCCATGCAGGAAATGTGCACACATTAATATAGACAAACAACTAAGCCTTTTATTCCAAGTATTTGGGATAGGCTACACGAACCAAAAAAAGAATCATGTCAGATCGATCATCCCAATAAAATTCATATTTTGGCTCATGTCATAATATGTGACAATGTTTTACGCTGGCTGTCACTGACGTACCACAATCCTTCTCCTTTATCCTGATTTGGGACAAGCAGTAAAATGATAATTTTTTAAGCACAGCACTGGCGGAGTTATGTGCACACATTAATATAAAATTGTCAATTAGCTCCGGTAGGCATTTTGTATCAGCTAATAATTCCTGTAAGCTTATTGCATATTTCAAGCATAACCGCAACAAAAAAATCTGATGGTGGGTGAGTGCGCTTGGAAAGTGGGTGTCCTTAGTGATTTGGTGGGTGCCCTTAAAAGGGGAAGGCCGTGGTGAGTGCCCTTGCAATTTTGGTGCCCCTGGTGGGTGCCCTTAATGGTTTGGCGGATGCAGTTAGAGAGTGGTTGCCTTTAGTAATTGATTGCTGACCTCAAAAGTGGGTGCCCTTAGTGATTTTGTAGGTGTCCTTGAAAATAGCACCATGAGTAGTATGGGGGTGCCCTTAGAAATTGGATGCTATTACTAATTTGGTGGGTGTCCGGTGTCATTGGTTGGGGTGCCCTTAGAGAATTTGCCCTCAGAATGTGGGTGCTCTTATAGGTTGTGATACTCTTTGGTAGTGGGTTCCCTTAGTAGTTTGGGGGGTGTCCTTAGGTAGTGGTTGCCCATAGTTTTTGGTAGGTGCCCTTAGTCATTTGGTGGGTGCCGTTAGCTACCTGGTGCCCTTAGTGAACTGGGGTGAGAAGTTGGTGCCCTTAGTAATTTGGTGAAGTGGGGGGAATCCATGGTAGTGGGTGCCCTTAGTGATTTGGGGGGAATCAGTGGGTACCTCAATGATTTGCGGGCATCCATAGTAGTGGGTGCCCCTAGTAGGTTGGTAGAGGCCTTAGATAGTGGGTGCTCTTCTAGATTTGTGGGTATCCATAGTATGGGTGCCCTTAGTAGTTTGGTAGTGCCCTTGGGTACCCTTTGTCATTTGGCGGGTGCCCCTTAGACCTTGGTACCCTTAATAATTGCGGGTGCATTTAGTAATTTGGTGGGTGCCCTTGGGATTACCTGATAGTGGGTGCCGTTAGTAGTTTGAAGGTGTCCTTAGTGGGTGCTATTAGAAATTTTTTTTTGTTGGTGCCCTTAGTACTTCGGTGGGTGCCCTTAGTAATTCGGTGATGCCCTTAGATTGTGGTGCGCTTAATCATCTAGTGGGTGCTCTTAGTCATTTGGTAGGTGCCCTTAGTGATTGATCTGGAGTCCTTAGGCAGTGAGTGCTCTTAGTGATTGCAGGTGCCCTTAGAGAAGTTGGTGCGTGCCCTTAGATAGTGGGTACCCTTAGCTATTTGGTGGGTATCATTAGTAGTTGGGTAGGTGTCGTTAGATAGTGGGTGCCCTGATTCATTTGTTGGGAGCCCTTAGATAGTAGGGGCCATTAGATAGTAGGCGCCCTTAGTGATTAAGTGGGTGCTCTTAGTAAAGTGCTCTTAGCGATTGCAGGTGCCCTTAGAAAAGTTGGTGGGTGCCCTTAGCGATCTGGTGGCTTTCATTAGTAGTTAGGTAGGTGTCGTTAGATAGTGGGTGCCCTAAATCATTTGGTGGGAGCCCTTAGTGAATTGGGGTGTCCTTAGGCAGTGGGTGCCCTTAGTAATAGTGTGGGTGCCCTTAGATAGTGGATGCCCTTGGTACTTTTGGGGGATCCATGGTAGTGGGTGTCCTTAGTAGTTAGGTAGGTGTCCTTAGATAGTGGGTGTCCTTAGTCAATTGATGGGTGCCCCTAATAGTTTGGTAGGTGCCCTCGGATAGTGGGTGCCCTTAGATAGTAGGCGGCCTTAGGGATTTGAGGGCCGTAGTAGTTTGGTGGTTGTTCTTAAAATAGCGGGTGCCCTTAGTAGTTTTGGGTGCCTTTAGAAAATGGGTGCTCTTAGTGATTGGGGTGCCTTGAGAAGTGGTTGTCTTCCTTAATTTGGTGGGTAGTGAATGCCCTAAGTGATTTGGGGGTGTCCTTACATAGTGGGTGCCCTTTGTACTTTGGTGGGTGCCCTTGAAGTAGAGCATTGTGCATGTTTGGTGGACCGTCTCGGGGGAGCCGGGAGGCTGAAGCAGCTTTTGAGTTTGTGAAGGGCATGGATCTGAAACCTGACACGGGTTTAGGAAGCTTTTCTCGGTGCTTGCAGGATCCACAAAGATTTTGAGATGGCAGAGTCGGTTGCAGAGGACCTGAGGGCCTTCTTGAAGCGGAGCCTCACAATGTCACGTTTTGCATTCTCACGTCTGAAATTTTATGCAGATGCCAGTGGGAGGAATTACGTCGCAAGGATGCAGAGATTGATGAGGAAGAAAGAGCTGAAGAAGATGCTAGGATGTAGCTCACTCGTGACATAGATGAGATCCAAGTCTCATCTGCATGCCCATACTATTCAAATATTTTATCGGTTGGTCACTGGGAATATAGCACTTGACGACTCGACTGTCACATTTCTAATATGTGAGGCTATTTCCTTGAGAATCAGCCAGTAATCATTTGAATTCTCGGCAAAAAAAAATAGATATAATACTGATGCCATCAAACAAGCAAAACAAAATCAATGAGGCCATTAACCATTGATTATCAAATAAAACGCAAGCAAAGCAAGGACCTTATGTTTTCATAGATTTTCTAACTGTTGTTTCCCCTAATATTCCAAGAGAAACTTTCTAAAACTTATCTTGCTCACCCTAAACACATATTAGCTTTTGATGCATTGGCACTCGGTTCGATTATCAATCAGTTTACAATTGTATCCGGAGCAATGAATATGATGAAAGGTCAGTGCAGAAAGACGCTACAGCAATGAGCTCACTGTACAATTTGAATCAAAATCAGTTCATTGTTCATTGATGCATCCTACTTCAGTACTCTGCTTTATCAAATCCAGCAGGCCGAATGAATCAGAAAAGTGTCTGAATGGAAAGTACTCTCTTTCTATACAAATTGGTGAGGAGGTGAGATGGAAAGTAGTATCTTAAAGCAGAGTAGACACTTCTTCTCTTGACTGAGATACTTTGCTAGATGGAACACAGGATGGAGATCTATCAAAAGACATCCTGTATGAAAAACAATCCTGTTCTATACAAAATTGAAAAGAGTTAGTGTTCGATAGAGTGGCGATCTAAGCAGTCTTCAAGCACAGTAGAAACTTCTGATCTTCTAGAGACTGGGACCTAGCCTTTTCAACCATCTGCAAGGGAGAAAAAAAATGGACACATGAGGTTTTAAAAGACACAGGAACAAGATCCAGGTGCCATCGTAGAATCTTAGTAGCTTGTACCTCAAACCCTAGCTTCTCATATAGTTTCTGGGCAGCCATGTTATCCTTGTGCACATGAACAAATACTTCATTAGCCCCTAAAAGAAGACAAAAGAAAGTAGGCATTACAATAAATACTGAACATTCAAAATATTAAAAATAAAAATGCATACCATCATATAAACCTTTCAACAAAGGAACCACCAGTCATAATACGAGATCATAACACTGAAATCACAACCAACTAGTCAGGCCACACATGATAGATAGATAAGGAGATAACTAACATCTGTTATATTTTAACAATCACCAACTGAAATGATACCTATCCCAGAGAACATGCATACACACGTTGATTCACATGTCTGAGGCACTATAGATACTTGCTACACATTCTGATCCACTAAATTCTGATGAAAAATGTTATTTACTAGAAACTAGAAAATAATCAATTCCAATTCTGGTTGGTAATCGATCGGACCAGTTAACATGCCCTGGTAGCCAACCTATCAAATTACACACACTGACACACATAATATTTGGATCAAGGTTGTGGAAAGAGGAGAGAAGTGGCAAGACACCACTTAGGCTTTAACGGCTTTAAGCTGCAAAAAGCACCAAGTCATTTCTTCCTTCTTATTTCTTAAATTAGATATGAAAAATAGGGGAAGAAATCTAAAAATTTGGGAGAAAATAAAAAACTCACTATACAATTACTGCAGTAAAATACTTTATTACAGAAAGATTTACTGAGGAGAAAATAAACTAAGTTACTGCCTAAAATTATTTATTGCAAAAAATAAAAAACTCAGTTGTTGCAAAATAAACATTTACACATAAAAAAATCAATTGCTAGAAAAAACACTGAAAAATTACTATTTTGTATTAGTCATCAGTAACAAAAAAAAAATCATCACCACCAGACAATGATTAATCAATTTTATTTGTTAACTGATTCTGAAAATAAAAAGGGACCCCATAACTTGAATAGATTGCAAAAATCTTCTACATAGAAATAACGAAAAATATTTGGTTAATTTTCAATCATGATAAGATGTAGTACTGACAGTAATCATTGTCAATCTTTGAAATTTGAAAGAGTGAGAAATTGAAGATTACTACGAGTGGAAGTACACTGACTGAGAAAAGCTTGGTTTAAGATGTGAGGTTAGAATCTAACCTCATAAAGGCTAATATAAAATAGATTTGAATAGACGTCTATGGGTTTGATTTAAAATTTGGTGAAAAGAGGGTTTAAGTGCTCTTGGACCACTTTTGCCGTCTTGGCCTATTTTTGGCCTGCTTTGTCATGCTCTTGCGAGCCCAAACCAGGCAACCTTTTTAAACAGCATCAAAGGACTCAAGCACAACAGCCTTGGGCCGCTTTTGTGGCATTTTTTCCAGTTTTATACAACAGCGATTTGTATACACACTTATAATTAAATAGATCATCCCATAAAACCTGATCCAGAAACCTGATCTCAAATGAACATAGCACATGCAGACTCAGACAGGTTATTTGCTAAAAGTGGTTTCACTTTTAATAAGGTATCATCAAATACAGCCTTCAAAGTGAATTCTGGTTGGGTTAATATTAAACTAGATAGCTTCAAGGAAAATAATTATCAATAAAGAAAGACAGAAATCGTTCGCTTGCAGTTGTTTTGTTTTTGTTTTTGTCTTTGTTATTATATTAATCTAAGGAGAGATTTGATTGTAGTTTAATTCAATACTAGTGACATCATGAAATTTCTATTTTTATACTTGGCTACTAAACGTAGTCTTTTTTACTCTATAAATTTTATGTAAGCTACTAAAGTCAGCTTATGTGCACAACCCGTGTCAGTGTAAAATTAACAAGATGTTTAATTTGAGAAGTGACACAATAAGTCCTGAATCAGAACACAAGCATTATTGGGAAATATTCCACTTCAGTCTTGGCTAAACAACCAAACTTTGTAGTGCAATAGAAGTGATGAAAAGGACAACATATGTTATTTAGAAATAGAAGTTACACAGTTGAATATTGCTTTCCTCTAATAACAAACAAAATGGTTGATCGTATTACTTGAAAGTTTGCAAAACTAAGGATGAACAACAAACCATATAAAATTTAATATTCTAGGAAGTCAAGGGCATGTTCTCAGCAACATTTATGATGCTTCTTTCTTTCCTTCTTATAAGCTTTATGCGTTGGGGGGGCCTCCAAAAATGCAATATCTCGTCCTTTAGCAGCTCAGATGTCATATATCAAGGTTATATACATGTCGATTTACGAGCAATCTACATACCACTATCTCAACAAACAATCATGCACCATAAAGCATCCCTCAAGGATGCACCCATAACTGCATCCTGACTACATGTTTGTATCAGAACAGATTTGGAGAAACATAAGGAAATTCAAGGTCTTACCATAGGATTTGGCAGCTTCCACAGCTAAGAGAAGCATGTTGCTGGCAATGCCTTGGCGACGCGCATACTTGGTAACAGATAAATTGGCAACATACCCATATATAGGTTGATCTTTTCTTCCAAAAATACTACAGGAGGACAGTCCCTTAATTCGCTCCTATCAGGAGTCAATCAATAGCGCAAGATAAGTTTCATAAGCTCTGATATGAGCGGAAAGATGTAAATATTAATCAGAAATTTGTTGTTGACAAATCAGTATGAAGTCAAATACCCCTGGGAATGTCTCTCCACATAGAAGATACCTAATGTTTATGTCGAGAGTCCCAACTACGCTGCTCAGAACTGTGCGCTTGACATTAGCCTCATCTTTCTTAACCTGATATATATTTGTCATAAAAGAGAGGAGTTAAAATATAGAAATGAAATATGACTAATGGTTTTTTTTTTTTCCTTTTGAAAAACAAGAATTGAAGAAAAGCTGGAAACACCGGAAAATATAACTATAATAAAATACATGTCAAAAGGAACACATCCATCACTTTCCAATCATCTTTTCTAAAAATCTCAAAAAAAAAAAAAGAAAGAAAGAAAAAAAATCGTTTCTAAGGGAGCATACTTTAAAAGCAGGAAAAATAAGCATTTGCTGTCTGTTAAGTTGTAATACTAGTAGTCAATATCTAGAGCTTAATAACCATTAATCACTGATAATTCCAATATAACATTTGAAAAAACAGATATAACCTCATTAATCTTGATTTTCTATGGTTTGTAGACTGTGAATGTTGTTTACATGGACCCTTGGGCTTCTTCGTTATGCCTCAAAGAGGCTGGAGATGGACAAGCATGTTGAGCCAGACATATATGAGATGGAACGAAGGTAGGAGAAGCATCCAACATACGATAGCCAATTATTATTGTAAAAAGTACTTTATTACTATCTCGAACAATTTCAAAATCGGTTTATCATTCTCTATTATATTTAGAATTGGCAAGAAAAATAGGTAAAAAGAGTTCATTTAACAAAGTAAAGTATACATTAAAGTATTAATTGCTAGAGGGAATTTATGTGAACTACGAGAACCAAGAAGCAATTGCACCTGTTTCCATACAGGCATTTAAGATTATATAGTTCAGATTATCCTATGCTCCATTTGTACTTAGGTACATAAGTCAAAACAGAGATAAAGGTTTCAAAGCTAACTGTAAATTTCTTAAGAGAAAATGTTAAGAACCATATGCCCATATCAAAATCATACCACAATGATGCACGTAGACTTTTGAGCAAGCTGTTGAGTGCATCGCCTCTTTATTGCATTAAACTCCTGCAAAATAATAAATTAAAAGCCACCAATCTAAGTCATACTTTGTAAGTTGCAACGAGACAAGAAGAGATTTCAATTTTATCATCAGAGGAAAAAAAATGTTAGTTTAAATATATTGGATGTAGAACTTATTATTCACAAGTCAGAACTTAAAAGAAAAGTATTATGATACTGTATGCTATATCATTCGCTACCTTCCCATTTGGTCATAACAGGCATTCTTTTTTTTTTTTTTTTTTTTTCTTTCTGTACATAGAAAAGAATAATTGGAAATAAATTGGATCAATGATTACATTTGTAAGAGTCGGTGCCATGGAATGCTAGATATTTTTTCCAGTGTCACACCAAACCGAGCTTGCATCGAGCACTACAATACCAAACTGATTATTGCTGCATAGTCATCGGGAAGAACACAGGGAGCAAAACTTTCAGAATACAAAATGACGGAAAGAATCTCTTCCAAGATTGTTAAAAAAGAAACCACAATCATATTCTAAACAAAGAAGCTTCTGCTCTTGAGCCTTTTAAACAGATAATTCACAAAGGATTTAGAGAAGGATATACTACTTGAGAGTTGCAAATTTTCTATTCAAATGTGAAAAGGGCATAAGTCTTCAGTTAAATTATGAGGTGACACATTATTTCTCTATTTCATTATTCTTGTTTGATGTGTGAAAATTTACACATATAAGATCCTCTACTTCTATTTTACATTATCAATGAGTTACAATTTTCATTTCAAACAATAACACAGCTAAATGTATGTAAACTCCTTTATAAAAGTGACCAAACAAATGCTTATTTCCATCAATTACCATAAGAGCAGCACAGTTATCTCACCTGCTCTGCGAACTGCCGCTTAAAAGTATCCACATGGCTGCAGCAAGAAATTCAAAATTTTAAAGCCAGTCAGTGAATAAAACAAACTAAATTTATAATACATAAACGAGAAATAATTCAAGATTTGAAGGGAAGAAAAGACATTTACACACCGAGTACCCGGTTTGTCCTCCCAATGGCTCTCCGCCCTCAGCCATGCCGCCGTCTATCAATGAATCAGAACGCCCCAAACCCATCAGCAAATTTGTTTTTTAATAACTAAGCACCCCCTAAACTCACAATTACCCAAATCATTCAAATATCCCAAAAAAAAAAAGGCCACACAAAACTGCTAATTATTTTTAGCACAAGGGGTTTTTTGTAAATACTAAAGGAAAGGGTTAATACTTAACCCAAAATTCTTCATCAAGCAATGCCTCTCTCGCAATATACCGACCGAAAGCCCTCTTGTGCTTGCAATCTAGCTCCTCATCAGGCGGCTGCAACCGATCAAATCGGAGATCGAAAGGTTTAGATTGGTACTCGATCCGCGGCGGTTCAGATTGGCGATTCGATCTTGTGGAGATCCCTTCCTTCTTGTTCCTCTGATCATTAGATGCTGCTATCTTCGAATCATCTTTCCTAATAAAAAAAAAACAACACAAAAATTTAAAATTTCTGAATCGATTCCATCCAAATTAACTGATTTAATCAAGAAATTAGACGGGGGAAGCGAACTCACATCACCGGAGAGAGGAAATACTTAGGACATTGCCGCTGCCGGCTAATCGAAGGGCGGGCGATGGGGATCCGCACGAGATTGGACGGCAGAGCTCCAACAATCGGCATCGTCTCAAGAAGAACGAAACCCTAACCCTAACCCTAATTTTTGGGGAAAAGATCGAAGCGAGTAGACTTGCTCATGGCGCCTTGCGAGAAATTCAATTGACCCGCCAAGAATGAGAATTTGGGGATTTTTTTTTTTTTTTTTTTTAATTTCGAGGAATGTCCTGATCCACCTTGTTAATAATGGAGCTTATCCGGATTCTCAGACGATAATACCCCTGAGTGGGTTCCTAATTACTGCTGCTGTCCTGCAGCATTTCTTGTAATTATGAGAAGAAACAAAGTTAGAAGTAAGATCTCCCATAACGGTATTAGTTAAGTAAACGGGTTCTAAACTATGCCACGTGGGACGGTAGCGGTTGTACAGACGAAGAAGTGGAGGTGAAGGGGAGGACAATTTGTGGCAAATATTTTGCCACTGTTTGTTTGATGGGGCCCGCTCTACAGCTGAGGCGTCTTAGTAGGTAGCATGGAATAAGCCAATAAGCAATGCCTACGTGGCATCACTACTCTACGATCCCCAATTTATTGAAGTTTCTCTCCAATCTCCAAGTTATTGTAGTTTTTCTTAACTAATGCTTATTTTTGGCCCTTTGATATTACAGTTTGAAGTTGAAGCAGTCTTCGAGACGGCAGTCGAAAAAAGTTATGATCAATTTATAATTAAGAATAAGTATACCAAAATTTATTTGATTATTATGTCTAATTAAAGAAGTTCAAAGATGGATCTTTTGTTTATTTAATTTTGTATATTGATAATATGTTGATAGCATCAAGGGCAGAGTAAGATGGAGACAGAAGAGTTGAAAGCATAGTTGAGAAGTGATAAAAGATTTTGATGAGGTAAAGAAGATTTTAGGTATGGAAATCGAGAGAGACAAAGTGATGGAAGCAATATACTTGTCTCCGAAGTAGTATTTGCAGAAGGTGTTTAGTAAGTTCGATGAGTAAATCTGTCAAATCAGTTACTGTATCGTTAACCCCTCACTTCAAGTTGAGTCGTCAATTGTCTATGCATACCAATGAGAAACAGAAATTTGTGGTTCGAATCCCATATGTTAGTGTCGTGGGGAGGTTGATGTACACAATGGTATATACAAGACCCATCATCTCTCAAGTTGTCAGTAAACAAATACATGCATAGTCCTGATAAAAGGTTGTGGCAGGTGATAAAGAAGATTTTATGGTATATTCTCAATAGTTAAAGTTTGAGTGAGATAAGGATTTTGGTCAATTGGTGGAATATATAAATTATGATCTTGTAGGAGATTTGGATAAATGCCTTTAGACTATAAGGTATTTATTTACTCTTGCTAAATGCCTCGTTAGTTAAAGATCAACTTTAGTCTGTCATGGCTTTATCTATATTGGAAGCAAAGTATGTGACAGTGACGGAGGCCTTCTAAGAGGCAATTTGGCTTCTAGGTTTACTAGATGACTTGGATGTCTTTTAGGAACATATAGATGTTCATTACAATAATTAGAGTGCTATTGAGCTGGCAAAGAACCAATTCTATCACTTGAGAACGAAATACATTGATGTTCAGTTTTACTTCGTTAGGGATACTAGATGAAAGTGATGTTCTTCTAAGAAAGATTTAAGATTAGTATGATCAACCAACATTTACATTCATATTTGTGATGATATTACTTATGTCTTAGATTATCTTATAGAAGCTCATTTGGTGAAACTCCGAATTGTTGAAAAATTAGGAATTAGAAATATCGCCAAAGTGGAGGTTTGTTAGATTTTGGCTCGATATTATCAGTGATCATTGATAGCCAAACTAGCACCATTGATGGCGTCACTACCATCGATGGACCAGCAATGGCCTGCACCAACGGCATGACATAATGAACCTCTTCATTGATGGAAGCGTCAGCCCCATTGGTAGCAAGGCATGCTACTCAAATCTTTGACGCAATTTTGGATTCATAATTGGGCTAATTAATCTTTATTTGAGTTATGGTTGGTTCCTACAATTCTAATCTACATAAGGAGGTTTTTGGCAAGGTTTGGGTGTGATGAGAGACAAAAATAGATCCCTTCTGCATTCTCTTGATATTTTAGAGAACTCTTATTTGTAAACCCTTTAAAAGCTCGAGATGTCTATTTGTAACTTTGAGAGATTTGAGAGACACAAGTTATATAATTGCAAACATCAATAATAGTGAAGTTTGATTCAGCCCTACGTTCGAATCACATAAATTTTTGATGTTCTCTGATTTGATTTATTTCTTCCCTAAAGTTTATATTTTTACTAATTTATCTATTTAACTTCAATAAACCATGGTTTATTTCTTCCCTAAAGTTTATATTTTTACTAATTTATCTATTTAAGTTCAATAAACCATAGTTCTCTATTTATATTACTACTTGACGCTTCCACACAATAAGTAGTATGTAGAGCCACTCTGATTTGCAACGAGTGGTATCAAAGCAAACCTCTGTTGTAAAGGTTCTTCCTCATTCATTTATATTTCTCAGTTGCATGATGTCGAATGTTACGCTTCAGCACTTAATTTCTCTATTGGTGCCAAATACAACACCTCGTTTTGTGGGTACTGTGCTTGTGCATGCTTCACACAATTCTTCCATGAATCTCTCAAAATTATTGCATACCATGATCAGATGTTCTGTCGTAAATGGTGATGGTAGTTCAGTTGATCCTGTATATTCACTTTGCGTGAAAACAAACACGATTAGGGTTCTCTCAAACAAGCAAATTCATGATAGTTTTCAGTACAGAATAAAAATATATGATAATAGATAAATCCTTCAATGTTATGTAGAGAATATTCAACTTTAATAAGTAACAATTTTATGGAGAAGCATATCCATATAAATAAATAAACATGTTAAAGGATCAATATTCAACTTCAATTCAAGGATTGATGCCATAATTGGAAAGAACCAATACAGAATCCAACCCCAATAGATAGGTTTCATTTTTAAAAAATGGTAATGATAAAGTGACCGGAGAAAATTGAAGGACATTGTTCTTCGGCTCATGGACGAAAACTAAAATTCATCCCAAATAAAAGGAAGAAAATTAAAATTCTAGTGTACTATTTGAAACAATTTATGTTTGTTACACACGATCATGAGCAGCCCAGAGGATAAATAAATATAATTTCAATTTTACAAATCGATTGTTCTCAGTAAGTCAGACCACTGAAGCTGATGGCCGTTCCAAATAAACAAGCAGAAGTTGAACTTGAGAAAGAAATAAAGGAGGAAAGCCCTGTTCTACAAAAAATATCCATTTGCTATTCATTAGTACATCAATTCTCCATTTGCTCTTCAATCAGTTATAGTTTAGTTTGTTAATAAGCAAGGATGATAGACTCTATAAGATCGTTCAGTGGTGCCAGCTCCCCCTTCTCAATCAGTTTGAATTCCTGCAGCACAGAGCTCAAAGCAATTGGCTACTGGCTACTGCCTTTGTTCAGAAAAAGAAAAAGAAAAACTAGAGAAAGCCTTTAAATATTTAAAAGAAAACTGAAACATTTCAAAACAGCATTTCTTCCAAGCAAAGCAACAATGCAACAATTTTCTCCAAATAACGTAAGTTATTAACTTGCAGATGAAAAACAATATGACTGAGTTAATATGCGTCTCTATAGCAACATAACATCTTTTGCTCAAAAAGGTTACGAGAGTATATGAACATGAACATTGAAACTACACTACATCATACAACTTGCTCGTAGAATTTTGCATCCAAATCCATGTGAGTATACAACGGAGTGACCATTTTTGTTGGCCTGGGTCTATAACAGAGTGAGGAGCAGGATATCTCTAATGGGGATTAAAATTGGACTCATCAGGTGAAAGTAGCTATTCTCAGGTGATACATGCACACCTCAACAACTTAAGAAAGAAAAAGAAAAATTATAGATCAGCAATCAGACTTCTTTGGTTCAACCGATCAATATGTTGGAGTTGGACAATACTAGTTATTGTCAAAATTAATTTTTAGTTTCTACTCTCCCCCAATTTTTGTTCATGTATTCTCTAATTCCCCAAACTTTAGCCTGTTACTGTTCTACAAGATTTTGAATTTATTATTTTAATTTCAGTAATTTGTATTTTGTAAGTCTTAGTTCATCTTTTTTGTAATTATTTATTTCAGTTTTGATGATAATTTAATAGAATCAACAACAAGAAATTCAAGCAACCAGAGAGGTATTACAGGCTCTAATAATATATAAAAAAATTTGTAATACTCAATTTATGTTATTTTTAATTGTTTATTTTAGATTAGCTGATAATTCAATTTAATCAGCAAGTAAGAAATTTCAATAATTGGAAAGGAATTATAACAAAAAAAAATTCAATAATTGGAAAGAAATTATAACAAGTAAATAAGGATGTACAAACTAACAATGTCACAAGTAATCAAATAAGTAAACAACAAGCTGTCAAGTGAAAAAAACTAGAACAATTTGCTAACAATCTAAATAAATAATCAAAATCAATATAAAAACTATTTAAAAATTATTGTAAATAACGTAATATAATGTAATTTAACGTAACGTAACGTAAAATAACGTAAAATAACATAAAAAAAATGCACTGTAACGGTGCATTGAGTTATTTTCGACTGTTACGTAACGTTAGCTTTCTATTAGGTTTCTTAACGCAACATAACGGGTTTCATAACGCGTTATTTTCAACATTGATAAAAATATATACTCACAATCTACAATCATAATTATAATTTCTTAATTCTCACATTCATACTTCATAAAACACAAGTTCACAAGAATCACAATCACACCAAGCATATTGATATTTGCATAATATTGTAATCTAATGCAAACCATTAGAAGAAGTAATAATGAATAAACCAAGTATTCTTACCAAGGGAGGTTGACAACTTAAAGGAAAAAACTACTTACCAGAGGAAGTTGACAACACAACCTGTGGTCCCAGCGACCAAGAGCGACGATGAAGATCCACGCATTGGGAAGCAGTAGGGATTTGGTCTAAATTATATTGTTATCTAGTCTACTATTTCTTTGTTGTAATATGAACTACTGGATGTCTTGAAAACTTTTGTAATGACTTTTATGTTCTGTTAAGATTTCGTTAATGGAACACAGGGGGAAATAGCCACCGTCTTGCTTCAAAATAAACCAAGTATTCTAATATATAAGCTCTATAAAAAAAAAAAACTAACCATGTGATCTATATCAAAACTCGATACGATATTTGTAGTATATATATCTATATTGACCGATATTTAAAACCTTAATATAAGTCAAGATGCAAAGAAGGTACGGTTCTAGATTTCCTACCAAAATGATAGCAAGGCCACTGCATCTTTTCAATTCTTGTAATATTACTTTCCATTTATTGTTTGGTGAGCTTTTCTTCTGCATAAAATTCTAAGCTCCACAAAGGGACTGCACAAAGTGCTAGAATAGGACCTCGGAGCATGGTGTAGAGTGCTTATTTTTGGTAGGATAGATCACAGATTTAGGATGGCCAACATCGTGAGAGCAATTTCCTCTCCCCTAGGAGAGAGGATAGAAGTAATCCAACGTGATCATGTGAAAAGGAAGGAAATAGGAGTTTCCAGAAAGCATCATATAGGATGTAATCAATAAAAAGGGATTATTCATCGAGTGAACGATAAGTGGTATTATTAATCCAAAAAATTGTTAATTATCCGATGCATGGTAAACTCTCTTATGCAAAAAGGAAAATTGCAAAGGAAAAGGAATATATATATATATATATATATATATATATATATATATATATATATATATATATATATATATATTTCTTGGGACTAGGTCATGCAAATGCCTAAATGACCTAACGATATATAGTGATTCATCTTCAATCGATATTCCATAACTGTTGAGAGATACTTGATGGAGGGAAAAGACCCAAGTGCGTCTCTTGTCTATCCAACAGTGCCAATTAAAGATAGAAGTCATACCACATTACTGATCTTGAAATGAGGCACACACTAAATAATACAAGAACCTTTACATAAATATGCTCGGAAACTATTTTAGTATCCAACAACTTGTGTAATGAGAAAATGTACTAGAAAGTTTATATAATGTATCCTGTAATAGCAACAAGACAAATACTCTTAGGGAAGCAAAATAAATAAAAGAAGAATGCAAGAACGGGACATAGCAAGCAAACACAATACTCTACGGGTTCATTCGGTCTGATGGAAAAAGATTTCATACTAGTTTTCAACTATGCAATGTGTGTTCACAATGAAACAGAATAACCAAAACAAATGAAAAAAAAAACTTGAGATTGAGGACAAGAACTTACCCATGTGAACAAAGTGAAATGCTTGAAGCAAGTATTTAGATGAGCTTCTTCCTTCAGACTAACAATCTTCTGAAAATGTGAATGGTAGATGTGAGCATACACCCGAAAAAGACGTTTGAAGATTGTTTTAACAACTTCACGGAAATTGTTGGGAAATGGTGCCCCTGTAATAATTCTAAATATCAATGTCATAGTAAAAGTTTGGGTTTTAGCATATTTATCTACATAATCTTAAAAAATAACATGTTTCTCCTAGCCTTTTTTGATAGTTCTTTACATAACCTTCCGCTTTATGAAATATTGTGCAAACACATCCTTCCTTTTAGCCAGTAAAACAATGATTTTTAAGCTATTAAAGTATCTTTCACTTGATTGTGGCAAAATAGATGACACAACTAGTCTCAATTGATCAACCCAAATACAATTCTAAAATTTATAATGTACCATTTCTTGATCATTTGTTAAAGAGATATGCCTGCTTAAATGATTGGAATTGATAATTTTAGCCTATTTTTATTCTAAACATCAGAACTTAATCATGCATTAATCATAAATCGAATAATCAATTTTGCCTATTTGTCATAGTATTGAAGAACATAGTTTTTTATTAAAATAAGAATTAAAGGATATAGTTGCAAATAACTCAAAATAATGAGGACACAAGAAAATATGGAAAGGGCAAGGGGAAACATCTCATAAACATAAGGACACACATGCAAAAACTCGAACTTTTTACAGAAGAAGCATCATCATCAAATATATCATCAAAAATCAGACTATACCAAGCCTTTGAGGAAATATTGTTTCATCATCTAGTTGGACTTCTATCCAATCCATCAAATACTCGACGTATTTTGGTGCAGACACCTCTATAGGTTTTTTGATCTGTACCCCATCAGCCCATCTATACTCAAACCTGCAAATTCATCCTCATTATGAGACCTATAGATAATAAAAATGAGATGGAGATTCTTGGCATCATACTTAGTTAAAAATCTAAGCTCATACACATTTTATAAAGTTACCAAAAGGCAATTGTCACTAGTCAAGATAACATACTTTGGCCCCGCAGACATCGTTGGGCATGTAGTTGGCGTGCAAAATTCCGCAAGAGTGCCATATAAAAGGTTCACTTGATTGAAAAAGTCCACAGCTGAGGTACAAATTCAATAAAATTAATGAATACATAAATGTTCATAAGCATTGGTTCATAGTAAAGATGGGAATATGATACATTGTAAGCAATACTAAGCATGTATATGTGTAGAAAATATTTCAAAGAGAAAATCATTGAGGGTTAAAGCTATACTATTGACAGCGAGCCACTCATTTAGATCCTCCCCAGGGGGTAAGCGAACAGCCTCCCTCAAATTGCCACTGCCCAGCGTAGCATCAATGTGTTTCTTTAACTGCGCTCCCTGCTTGGTCAGAAGTTTGAACTCAGAAGTTTTTCAAAGCATAAAACATTAAAACCTTCGTTATAACTATCAACTAACAGTGTTCACAACATACGCCAACGAAAAGAAACTGAATTCATTATTATTTCCATTAAAATGACCACTAAACTTAGTATTGTACCTTCTTTTGTTAAGAAAAAAAATGAAAATTAGATACTTCTTTCATAAAAATATTTAGATATATGCTAAAGTACAAGGTGAAGTATGGGAAGTATGGGTCATATTTTTTTCAAATGCGAATACACGAAAGGAGTATGGAGGTTGAATGGAGGAATAGGTGGAGAGGCGACACCCAAAGATATTTGATATGTTGGATTACTGCAAGAGAAAAAACAATGATAAAACTGACAAGAACAATAATGAATTATCACTAATAGGGGCTACAATTTGGGAATATGGTTGGAAAGTAATAACATAATTTTTAATAATAAATTTGCTTCTGCTTTATCTATATCATATAGTACTAAGCACACGGCTTCCTTATGGACAAGATTTGAACATTCACATTAGGAGCGCACGTCAGCCATAATAGCCATCTGCCGTGAGGAAGATGAGCCATAGTAAGAGCAAAGGGTGGCAATCGTCGAGGGCAAGAAGAGAGACAGGTATGGAGCTCATTGCTTTTATTCTTCTCACTTGAGTGAATGCATTTTCACTATTATGCTTATTTTATATGATGCATTAACTATTGTAGTGTGCACTACTGGAACACAACATACGTAATAGTTACCTTATGCTTGTTTTGTTAAACACTTATTAATGAAATGCGGGGATATACCAACCGTTCTTCTAAAAAAAAAAGTATGGGCTAGATATCAGATTCAGTGATAAACTCCATGGGTTTTAAACCAAGCTATGTGACGCTTGGATTCACAATTACAAATTGTTCCTAGCTGCGATTTATCTCCTTCTCAACGATCATTCACTCGATATCAGTGTCAAATTCCATAACATAAATCATAGAATATTCTTCTTATTAACATAATAAGCTATGAAATTGAAGCTAGATATCGGATTCAACGACATCAAATAGTAAAGGAGATAATCTGACCTTATTCCCTGATGGAGCATTCTTCTTGGGCCGAAAGGTCTTCTGATTTCTGTTTAGACAAGAAGAAGATAAATCGACAAAATATGAAATCTAATAGTTTCATTTTAAATGAAAACTTTTTTTCATGTTCTTTATTTTTATAAATCAAAATCACAAAACAATAACGTGAATAGATAAATCAAAATCAAACCAACAAAAGAAAATTTCAAACGTAGAAAATCCCAATTTTATTTTCATTCAATATGATTCTCAGGCTCTGAAGAAAATAGAGATCACCATTAAACATTCTAAATAAATTAAATCAACCCAGACCCCAAAAAAAAAAAAAAAAAAAAAAACTCTTTTTAAAAAAATAGAAGCAACGAAATTATATACCCTCTCTAACAAACATCACGACACAGTAACATGAAGAAACAAATCAAACCCAGATCACAAAATCAAATTTTTAAGCGAAAAAACAACAAAAGTTCACCTATTTCCAAGGCCGAAGAGGCTCATCTCTGTTATTAGAAGAATAAAGCGAAGACGAAGAAGAAGAAGAACAAAGGCTTTACTATATTTGTGGGTATTAATATTCTCTCTTCCTTTCGTCTCTCTCTCCTCAAAAACGTCAGAGGAGTCTAAAGAGAGATTTTATTCTTCTCTCTCTCTCCCCCCCCTCTGCCCAAACAAATGTTGTTATTTTTAGAGAGAGAAAGCGAGGGAGGGCCAGATAACATCCTGGCATTTCAATTCTAGAGAGAGAAAGAGAGATTTTAGAGAGAAAACGAGAGAGAGAGAGAGAGAGGTTGTTAAAGCCCCGCCAACTTCTCTGTGGCTTTTTTGCCTTTCCACTCATTAACAGCTCATAATCCGATAATAAGGACAGATAATAAATAAATCATCATAAATTATTGATTAAGGATAATTAATTTACTAAACCACTTCAAACTTTGTCAGATATTATTGAGATTTGAATGACACTCTGGGTTTCCGCCGAGCTGGCCACCTGTTGCATCCGGGTCGGATGGTGCAGGATCCAATTGTAGATCCCATCGGACTTTATGTAAAAGCTAAAATGGAGAAAAACCCTCTCATAAATTTTTTTATGCTATATAGAACTCTATAAAATTTCAAATTTTATAAAACCTCCAAAAAATATAATAGAAAGATTAATTGATCGATTCAAGAACACAAATATTCACTCTCTAATAATTTCATGTATATATTTTTTGAATAGAATATATTAAGGATGTGAATATTTAGAAATGTTGTAGAGTATTAGTTACGGTATTTTTAAATCGATCATTAATTTTTTTTTTTGCTAACACCATTTGGAGGTTTCTATAAAATTTGAAATATCGGGAGATTTACATAATATAAAATGATTCATTGGGGTTTTTGGAAAAACCATGATATGTTTTGAAGAGTTCTTGTACTTTAGTCTCATCTAAATTAAGTCTTATCTAAATTATATACTGACAATGAGCTTTATCTCCAATTTGAAGGTTCTGAGTTCGACTCTCGATAGGAACTCAATTGGATAATGTTGCCAAAAAAGTGTACGTGAGTTTAACTAGCAAAAAAAAATCTAAATTATATACTGCAAAAAGATTAATTTAAGCTTACCATATGCTTTGCATGTAGATAGGGATGCTAATGGGTTCGGGTCAGTCCAAAGTCCAATCGGGCTAGCCCGAAAAGGCTGGTTTTTAATCCATCCAATTAACCAATTAACCAATGGATCCAATTTACATAAGTTTTTTGAACTTTTCTCAAATCGGGCTGGATTATGGACATGTCCAAATCCGTCCAAAAATTAATCCAAACTACCAAATCCACAGTATTTACTAGCCATCCCAATTCTCAAATAATCTCCGCATTTGCTCACCCTATCGGGTCATCACTCTCCTCTCACTTGCTCTCGCTTGAGATCATTTGAGGATTTTTTTTTTGTATGAAAAGGACTCAAAATTTAGTATATATTTTGATTGATTTTATTTGTATAAACTTGTTCTTTAAAAAAAAAAAACTCAAACTTTAGTGTATCTTTTGATTGATTTTATTTGTATGAAACTTGTTCTAAAAAAAAAAAAAAACTCAAACTTTAGTGTATCTTTTGATTGATTTTATTTGTATCAAATTTGTTTTTATTTTTTTTTTGGGAAAAAGACTCAAATTTTAGTATATCTTTTAATATATTTTATTAGTATCAAATATGTTCCTTTTTTTTTTTGTTGAAAAAAGACTCAAACTTTAAGGTTCATTCATAATTTATTTTATTTGTATCAATTTTTTTTTTTTGGTAGGATGGATGCATCAATTACAATGAGTTTCTCGATGCATAAAGGAACTCCTGACTTTGGCGAGAAAGGTTTACAAAATACTATTAATGTTGGTTTTAGAGATGCACTGAAGATTAGTTGAATTGGTAGCCGGCAAATTTTTTGACCTTTTTCTGGTGTTGTCTGAAAATTTGTTGTAGGTTTGTAATTATAATATGAGTAAGAAAATTATAAGTTTTCTCAGTAAATTGTTTTCTCTGTGCAAGTATTATCACTTGGTTTCTCCCTCCTAACCAGTTAGAGAAACTTGAAATGATCACTATTATATCATATCCTATTTTCCAAGTTATATTTTATTTAATTCATAAGATTTGGTAGCAACTATGTTTTCTATTGTTGGTAAAAATAATAACATACGAAGGGATTATGCGTTTGTGGGTGGGTGGATATGTGTTGTTAAAGGCTTTATTAAAAATTTATTTATTTATATGGGTTGTTACTGCTGCTGATTTGGAGTCTCTGATTTAATTTCTTAGTGAATCTTTTTGGTAGAGAGTGGATAAAATAATGTTACTGTTGAAATTCTATCTATAGAAAACTCTCACTTGATTATAATAGTGATGGACTGTCCAAAACCAATTGGATTAGGCTGGGCTTTTTTCACAATGACCCATTTGGACTTTTGATAAGTCTAAAGTCTAAAATTTTAATTTGGATAATAAATGGATCTGACTCGGCCCCATCCGGCCCGATTAATTATCATCCCTACATTATCATCCCTACATGTAGATTTTGTCAAATCTAAATTCCCAATTTCTTTCATTAAATTTCCTGGGATTAAATCAAATTTAACTGTGAGGAGCTGCATTGTCTATCATTGGCAAATGAATTCTGAGGCAATCATGTTTTAAATGGTAATCTCATGATCAATTTGATATCGTCAAAGTTTGTGATATGATTTTTAAATAATAAGAAGATAGTTTCTATAATTAATTCTTTTTAAACTTAATTTAATAGATAAACTCTGTGGCCATAATCATACCCGTCATTGTAGCCTTGTGACACATGGTAAAGAAGTACTCCTCGTCACCTTCCATCTATAAATTAATATTTTTTTCATTAACATTTTATGTCAAAAGATAATTAAAGGTTTCTATCACCATTAAAATTTAAGTATTTCATTGCAGCCTCATGATACATGGCGAAGAAGTATTCCTCATCACATTCCATTTACAAATTGATATTTTTTTTTTTTCTTAACGTTTAATGTCAAAAAAAAAAGAAGAAAGGATCACAATTAAAATTTAAGTATTTCATCAAAATATGAATCAATTTCGTTGGATTTTAAGATCTCAAATCCCTATTTTTTGATACAATGATGAGAAATAAGTACATTGATACTGAGATATCATTTGTAATTCACTCAAAATTTAATTTGAAAAACCTATGAAAAACTTCAATATAAATAACAAGCACAAGACAATCAAATACTATGAAGAGGTTTTGATACATACAGTTAAAAAAGTTTATAACGTGATTTGATACGCACACCCAAAACATAAAACAATCATTTTGCGTGACTGATCAGCTAACTCGATAGTTTGTTGACCAATCTAGAACTTAAGATATTTAGAAACCCTTTAATTGGTCATCCAATTCTGTGATCAGTAGACCAATTCAAAGTTTTTTGACATTAGAAATGAGAATGGATGGGTCTAATGAATAATTCTTAGCTCTTCCATTTAAATTTTGAATTAGAAAAATAAAATTTTTATTTCTAATTCAAAATTTCGAATATGAATGGGGAAAAAAATGGATCGCGGACCCTCCAATTCTCATCACCATCCAACATATAATATTACGATTTACCAAATAATCTCTATAGAAAACCTTAAGATAATGGTAACGGATGATAGTGATGCCAGGCAATTAATTATAATGAAATCCCTAGATTCATTTTCACAACTAGCCTATGATAACGGGCTGATCCAAGTTCAGTTCTTAGCCCGTCCAATTCAAATTCAAAATTTTGAACAGAACGGCCTACGAAATCAATTAAATTGTGATAAGCCAACCAATAAATGCATCAAAGACACTAAACCTTCCTTAAAACTCACAGATAATTCAAGGACACAAACAAAATTTACACCTTAGCACATGAGAGGGAGGAAAAATACATGAAGAATATAAATCTGAATGTTACACTATAATGTTTATATAAGAGTAATGAAAACCATGAAGATGACAATAATTACTAAAATCAACAAAATATACCTGAAATATCTCTGGCCAACCATGAAAAAGAAGAGTAAAGACGAACTATAATGGGCCAGGTAGTGCAGCGATTACTATGTTGGGCCACGCCGGAAGATGGGGCATGCCCATGAGGCCCAGTGTTGAAAATGCCCACTAGGCCTGGGCTTGGAAACCGCCTTGATTTTTTCTTTTAAGTAGTTATTTTCTGAAAATGTAAGGTAAAATTTCTCAAGTAGTTTCTTAGTTAGTCACAAGTAGAAAACCTTGCGCAAATATTTTGAGGTGTTTATTTTTTAGAAAATAAATCAAATTTTACTCTTTGTTAAGATTTATACCAACTAAGATTATCATAGAAAAGAAATTGAGCAGTATTTTTTTTTTTTTTTACAAAACCATATTATTTCTAATCCAGTCTGTCTTAATTAATAAGTGGGATTTGATTTTCAGACATTTTAGATATTTGATATCTTAAACATTGTTCAGGGTAAGAATTGATTTCATTGGAATTTATCATTTAGATTAGATTTTTTTTTTTTTGTTCTTTATATTTATTAGCATATCATTTGAATTTGTAATTGACATCTCACATAAAAAATTAATTTTTAATTCTTAAATCAAACAAATTGTACATTAAAATTCCTAAATCAAACAAAATGTACATTAAAATTTGTTTTATTTTTCATCCTTAATATTTAAAATAGTAATAAACTATCATTCTAAATCTCTTTAATTTTATCGAGTACCATCACATTTATATCTTTCTTAACCACAACAACCAACACACTATTGTTCGATTGTACCATCTAGCAAACCACATTTTCATTGTTGTTCTGATTTTTTATTTATAATATAGTTTGAATAAAATTGGCTCTTTTTTAAAGTACTATTATGTAAGAGTTACTTTTTTCTCTTAATAATATAACTAAGATTAAATCAAGATTTACAACTAATTTCAGTTTGTTTTCCATGTTAGAAAATATTTTAAAAAATGAGAATAAAAAAAACATGAATGCTTCGCAAAAATGATTCGACAACTCATCTTTGTTCTCATTTATTACATGGTACTACCATGAAGAGCCTTTTATTTATTTATTTTTTTTTGCTAGTCTACTAGAGACTATTTAACAAAAAATTCAAATGAAATTTTTTTGTTTATGTAACCATCATATACAAATCAATCAGTATATTATAAGGCAGTTAGAAAGATATGAGGATAAAAGTACAATTTTTTTTATTTAATTACATATATGAGAGTTATTAAATTTTATTTTAAAATTCTTTTTTAACACTATATATTTTACAAAATAATTTAGTCTACTATCGTAAGTAGAATTCATCGAATTTTTTTATGCCTGAGACTTAGAATAAATTTGATAGAAGAGGAATAAAAAATTATTCTTAATATAGTTAGAGAGCATGAATTATTAATAGTTCTAAATGGAAAGCATGAATAATATTTCTCTTTTTTTCATTTGTTATCTCAATTCTTTATAATGTCTAATGTTTTTTAATATATGTAAAATTTCTTGCATACAATTTTATTTAATATCAAATTATTTTAACCTTTTGATATTATCATGATAATAAGCACATATATTTGTGTTTGCTCAAAAATTGCACATTTCCTTCCATTATAAAATTTTTGGATTACAATAAAAGGATATGGATTACAAATAAATATGAGAAATTACAAGAACGGGAATATTAATTTATTCCCTTTTTTATGTGGGTTCGGGTGGCGATGGAGCCTCGCTGGTGTACTCCGTTGACCGTCTGACCGGGAAGTGGATGGCTCTGCTCCGCTCCTTAATCTCACGAGCTCGCCCAAAAGTTCCCCAAAGTTCCAAAAAGTCCAAAAGTCCTTTCTCCGACTAAATTTCTGTATTTTATAGACCGAAGAACCTCGAAATCCGGCTCCAATCCTTCCTGAAAAATCGGATCACGAGATATCAGCGAAATAAATAGGAAATAAATAAACGAAAAATAATGGAAAACAACCCGCGGTTGGCACCTGCGGGAGCGCTCCCGCGGGTGCCGACCCGCGGATGCCCACCCGCGGGAGAAAATCCCGCGGGTGCTGGGCACCCGTTTTTAATTTATTTATTATTTTCATTTATTTATTTATTATTTATTATTATTATTTTATTTATTTATTATTATTATTATTATTATTATTATTATTATTTTCTTAATTATTATTTTATATATATATTTAGTATATTATTATTTTTTTAGTATCTACATAACCCCCTCCAAAGTTTTTGAAGTTCTGTATTGAGTCGTACTGAATTTCAAAATACTTTGGATTATTTGATTCTGGCTCTCAGATGTGTAAAGAATTTGGTAAACAGAAATAATTGTTAACGTATTCAATTATTCAATAATAAGCAGAAGTATGATTTTAACGTGCTTATTTTAGGTCAAGCAGAGGTATAATGTTAACGTGCTTATTTTAATCCTAACCGTTCAGTGACATCTAGTATAACGGATCAGGAAAAGACAGAGGTGACATTAAACGTGTCTTGGAGCTCAACCTATTCAGAGGATCTGGTCGTGATAGGGACAAGCTGACTAAACAGAGATGACAGTTAACGTATTTAGCCTTGGAATTTGGACTATCAGAGGTAACTGTTAACTTGATAGAGAGATGATTTTCGTTAGAGGTAATTTTTAACTTAACGATATCAAAAATAAATTTATCAGAAACTGTAATATTGGACTTGATGAAGTGTGAGTTTTCTTTTCTGTCAGAGATGAAATCTTAACGTGACAGGAGATTTAATCTGATTGGGGTTTTTAGCAAACCCCCAGCTATCAACTGATTTGATTAGCCTTTACCAACTACCGTTTGAGTTGGGCTATCCATGCTATTCCCCTCAGCATGGTGAGTTGTCGAGAATTTCGTTTGGGCTTAAATGCTAAACTTTTCCTCTTCCCTTTGCCTTAGTAGCTTAGAGCAGTGATGTATCCTTATATTCGGATAAGGATGCTATTATGACATATTTGTCATGGGATTTTTAGCAAACCCCCAGCTATCAACGGGTTTGATTAGTCTTTACCAACTACCATTTGAGTTGGGCTAGCCATACTCTTCCCCTCAGACTGGAGAGTTGTTGAGAATTTTGTTTGGGCTTAAATGCCAAACTTTTCCTCTTCCCTTTGCCTTAACGGCGTTGGGCAATTAATACTTTTACCCCAAGCATGATGGTGTTGGCGAGAAACTGGTTCTCTTCCCTCTGCCTTAACGGCATTGGGTGATTCATACTTTTTACCCCCAGTATGGTGGGGTTGGCGAGAAACTGGTTCTCTTCCCGTTACCTTGACGGTATTGGGCAGTTCACACTTTTTACCCCCAGTATGATGGGGTTGGCGAGAAACTGGTTCTCTTCCCGTAGCCTTGTCGGCGTTAGGTAATTCATATTTTTTACCCCTAGTATGATGGGGTTGGCGAGAAATTTATTCTCTCCCCGTAGCCTTGTCGGCGTTGGGTAATTCATACTTTTTACCCCCAGTATGATGGGGTTGGCGAGAAATTTATTCTCTCCCCGTTGCCTTGATAGCGTTGGGTAATTCATGCTTTTTACCCCCAGTATGTTGGGGTTGGCGAGAAATTTATTCTCTCCCCGTAGCCTTGTCGGCGTTGGATAATTCATGTTTTTTACCCCCAACATGTTGGGGTTGGAGAGAAATTTATTCTCTCCCCGTAGCCTTGTCGGCGTTGGGTAATTCATACTCTTCACCCCAACATGATGGGGTTGGCGAGAAATTTATTCTCTCCCCGTAGCCTTGTCGGCGTTGGGTAATTCATACTTTTACCCCAGCATGAAGGGGTTGGCGAGAAATTTATTCTCTCTCCGTAGTCTTGTCGGCGTTGGGTAATTCATACTTTTTACCCTCAGTATGATTGGGTTGACGAGAAATTTATTCTCTTCCCGTTGCCTTGACGGCATTGGGTAATTCATGCTTTTTACCCCCAGTATGATGGAGTTGGCGAGAAACTGGTTCTCTTCCCTGTGCCTTAATGGCGTTGGGTAATTCATACTTTTACCCCCAGCATGATGGGGTTGGCGAGAAATTTATTCTCTTCCCGTTGTCTTGACGATGTTGGGTAATTCATGCTTTTTACCCCCAGCATGTTGGGGTTGGTGAGAAATTTATTCTCTCCCCGTAGCCTTGTCGGCGTTAGGTAATTCATGCTTTTTACCCCCAGCATGTTGGGGTTGGCGAGAAATTTATTCTCTCCCCGTAGCCTTGTCGGCGTTGGGTAATTCATACTTTTTACCCACAGTATGATGGGGTTGGCGAGAAATTTATTCTCTTCCCGTTACCTTGACGGCATTGGGTAATTCATGCTTTTTACCCCCAGCATGGTGGGGTTGGCGAGAAATTTATTCTCTTCCCGTTGCCTTGTCGGCGTTGGATAATTCATAATTTTTTTTTATGGGGGTTTAAATTAACCGCCCTGAACTCGTCTTGGGAATTATTATGAGCCCAAGTGATACCTTTAGACCACACACATTAGATGTGTCGGAATTAGCTCTAACTCCTTTTTTGTTCAGTTTTGAGCTGAACTGCTCCAGCGTCAATCAACGCTTGAATTTTATCTTTTAAGATAAAATAATTCTTTATAGGGTGACCTACAATCCGATGGTACAAGCAGTAATTGAGATCGTTAATCTTCCCAGCTTCTTCAGGCCTCTTACTTTCCGGCAATTTAAGCATCTTACATTTGCTGAGCAGATTGAACATAGTAGCAGTATGTTCATCCTTAAACGAATACTGCTTTTGAAGCCTTGGCGACTTTGCTGTGTTGCTTATAGTTGGCCATGATTTCTGCTTCGGTGTGCTTTCTACCGCCATTGCCATTATATCTTTCCCTTTAGAACGGGAGAAATGGAATGGAGGTTCATTTGTACTGCCTCCGATTGCGGACTGCTGATTCTCGAGGCGTCGAAGTATTTCTTCGGCCTGTTCACCCTGCTTAAGCAGATCTTTCCATGATTTGGATTCGACCGAGCCCATCTTGTCTAGGATATCGGTCAACAAGTTGTGTCTGCAGGTTTCCACAAGCGTGTCCTGCATCATGCCATGTGGGCATCGAACAGAAAGTTCTCAGAACCGCTCGACATAAGTTTTGACCGTTTCGCCTTCTTCTTGCTTCGCTGCTAGCAAAGATAGTATAGAGACTTTTGTATCATCTTCAAAGAATCGGGCTAGGAACTCACGTTCTACATCAGCCCATGACTTAATTGTTCTCTGGGGTAGCTGCATGAACCAGGTAAATGCGGGCCCCCGTAAAGTGTTCGCAAATATCTTAGTCATAGTCGGATCATTCCCCATGAGGTGTCCTGTCTGCGACAGAAAGTAGAAGATGTGTTGCTGCGGCGAACCTTTACCGTCGAATGATTGAAGATTCAACGGTTTATATTTTGCAGGATATGGTACGGTCTCCCATTCTATGGGATATGGACGAACAACCCCCACCTCTTGCAGTTTCTTTCGATGAAGAAGAGTTTGTAGTTGATTCTCCATCTTCTCCATTTTTTCTACGTGAGGGTTGATGATAACCTTCACTTCCTCTTCCTCTCTTGAATGAGGAGGCACTTCTTCATCCTCGTCCTCGCTGTCTTCATTTATTTGGACGGGTCGTTTTCCTTTCTGCCGACCAGAAACGGATGACGAGGATTGGCTCTTTCTAGTTTGAGCTAACAACTCAATTAAAAGTTGTTTCATTTCTTTTATGGTCTCTTCTTGTTGTTCGAGACGTTTTTCTTGTCTCTCAAACCTTTCAGAGACTTCTTCTAGGCGCACGCCTTCTGATTCGATAGGAACACCTTTTGACCCTGGAGTGATTTCCTTATCCGAAGGGTTGTTTCCGACCACCTTTTTGCCTTTATTAACCATATATGATGAGGCAGTAGGTAGATCGGTTCCAGAGTACACCCTTTTCGCCGTCCGTATTCTTTTGGGCTCGGTGATCCACTCAAAAACGGACCGTTTTGAATTGCATTGGCAGTTTGATAGAACAGTTGAAATCAGCTGTTCGCATTGGCAGTGAGGAACATTTTGTGAGGAGTTCTTCTTCCAATTGAGATACTCTCTCAAATCTTGAGGTGTCTTCTCCTCTCTATTTGCATCTTGACGCCTTTTTGGTTCATAATACTGGAGAGTTTGCAATATTTCAGGGTTGAGCTCTTTTCCAGCATTAGATTGTTCTCCAACTCTTCTACGGATTCTTCTGGAGTGCACGCTGGCCTGATTAGTTGTGTGGGCCCCGCACGCCTCTGATAGAGAGATTAAAATTCTTGGTGTATGTAGTGTGCTCACCATAGGCGTGCTCGAAGAGACATGAGGGTTGTGTTCATTGAACGTAACCCGTCGTTGGCACCTGCGGGATGCAACCCGCGACTGAAATTGCAAATTTGTACCCGTGGTTTAACCCGGGGGTTGGCACCCGCGGTTGCAAGCTGCGGGATGGCACCTGCGGTTGGCAACCGCGGGATGCCACCCGCGGTTGGCAACCGTGGGTTGGCACCCGCAGTTGCAATCCGCGGGTTGCCACCCGCGGTTGCAAGCCGCGGGTTTGCTTGTGGGGTTGCTTCCGAGGTTTTTTACTATCCCGGAGTTTTCTGTCCTGGAGTTTTCTGTAATTTTTCCTGTATGATCGAGGCGTGCTCGTTGAGTTTTACGCCTTAAATTTCTCTTTTGGGAGCGGGTCAGGGACTGATTTGACTTTTGGCTTGACTTTGGAATGGGCGATGACGCCTTGTAAGTTTCAACGAGCGATGATGCCTCGTAAATTTTCATAGGCGATGGCGCCTTTTGATTTCCGGTGGGCGATGACGCCTCACCTTTTTTCATCGTAGCCCGGCGATGACGCCTAGGCTCCGAATCAGAGGAAGAAAGAAATTCCTCATATTTTTGCTGGTCGACTTCTACGACCAGCGTTTCAACGATAGATCCGATCACTACCAAATCAGACTGCGCCACCATATTCTCTGTTGTGAACAGAGAGGCTCCCACTGTGGTCGTCAGTTCTTATTTGCTCAAAAATTGCACCTTTCCTTCCATTATAAAATTTCTGGATTACAATAAAAGGATATGGATTACAAATAAATCTGAGGAATTACAAGAACGAGAATATTAATTTATTCCCCTTTTTATGTGGGTTCGGGTGACGATGGAGCCTCGCTGGTGCACGCCGTTGACCGTCTGACCGGAAAGTGGATGGCTCTGCTCCGCTCCTTAATCTCACGAGTTCGCCCAAAAGTTCCCCAAAGTTTCAAAAAGTCCAAAAGTCCTTTCTCCGACTAAATTTCTGTATTTTATAGACCGAAGAACCTCGAAATCTGGCTCCAATCATTCCTGAAAAATCGGATCACGAGATATCAGCGAAATAAATAGGAAATAAATAAACGAAAAATAACGGAAAACAACCCGCGGGTGCCGACCCGCGGGATCGCTCCCGCGGGAGGCACCCGCGGGAGCCCTCCCGCGGGTGCTGGGCACCCACGGGAGAAAATCTCGCGGGTGCTGGGCACCCGTTTTTTATTTTTTTTTTAATTTATTATTTTAATTAATTAATTAATATTATTATTATTATTATTATTTTCTTAATTATTATTTTATATATATATATATATATATATATATATATATATATATATATATATATATATATATATAGTATATTATTTTTTTTTTAGTATCTACAATTTGAAATAAAAATATTATAGAAATTGATTACTTACCTTACAAAAACAATATATTGTACATAATACTTCTAAAGAAAAGATATTTTATCCAATTGAATAAAAAAAATATCACTATAAGAATAGTTTTAAATTGTATATGGTAATTAAAAAGTAATTACTTAAAAATCTAAGTTAAAATAAGACAGAAAATAAAGTGATATTAAAAAAGAATAAAATAAAAAAATAGAAAAATATAGAGTAATAAGAACATATACTTAAAATGTAAAGTTTATGAATTTTTTTATTACTTACCTTGTAGTAGAAGTATAGTTTGCAAAATATTTATGAGAAAAGAATATTTTGACCATTGCAGTGAAAATAGATATTTAAAAATATATCATTGTGGTATAACAAAAATAAAGAGATAAAAACAATAAGACGTTCGCTTAAAAGGAAAAAAAGATTTAGATTGAGGGATTGAGGAATATGATTAGAGGTAAAGAAAAAAATAAAAATATCGGAGGAAACAGGAGGAGGCGGAAGACGAAGATCATTAATAATTTTTCTGTTGATGCAGAAAGTAGCTACCCACTCTTTATGTAACTAAAAAAAAAATCTATTTTTTCTATATTACCAAGTGAAGAAAGAGAAAAAAACTTCTAATTTAGAAAATAGATAACTAGAAAATAAATCTCTTTGATTCGAGCATTTATATTAAAGAATCTTTTTGGGTCTCTTTAACTCTCTTTCTTTGTTTAATGTTATAAAAAACTATTTTATATATATATATATATATATATATATATATATATATATATATATATATATATATATATATATATATATATATATATATATATATATATATATATATATATATGAGGAAACGAAAAATACACCGGCGGTGAAGGGAGTTCCTTCACCGCCGCTTAGGTGGCCCAATAAAATTATAACACGGGGCGTTATTCAATGTAAGAAATAAATGAATTCTCTTAAATGACACAACGCGTAATAATTTTATTGTGTCACCTAAGCGGTGGTCCTTCACCGTCGGTGTATTTCCCGTTTTCTCTCTCTCTATATATATATATATACACGAGTTTTTTTTTAGCAAAAAATACAAGTGGGGGTTGGGGGGGGGGGGGGGGGGGGGGGGGGGGGCGTTATACAAGTGGGTATTGATAACTATAAATATCTCAATTCTAAACTCCAAAAATTGGAGATATCAAAAGTCTAATTCTACATCTATTATCTCTCATAACTCTTATATCCAAACGCATCACAATTTGGAGTATAGAAAACTAGAATGTGAGCCTTACACGGTGGAGTTTCAGTAACCTATATTTCTACTTAAAATCTACCTCCAGTTTTCTAAAGTCCGTTTCTAAACGTAAGCATTATTAGTTACTCTCATCATGATTAACCACAGACTTTTTAATGTCTACTTCAATTACTTATTTGTTATGTGAGAAAACTTGTGGGGAAACAATTGGGAAATTCTACATGCGCACCATATTTTACATAGTGAGCACCATTTCCCCCCATGTTGTAAATCACTTTACAATAGGATGTGGTGCTTACTAAGTAAAATGTGGTGCCCGTTTAGAATTTCAAGAAACAATTTTGGCATGGAGGAGGCTCTTCCTTTGGGAACACACTGTGTTATGCCTATTTATTGGCATCGGCTGGCAGGCCCAGTCGCTCGAACTCATGTAGGATCTTCTGGCCCATGAAAGCCCTTTGTCCACCTATATATATGCAACTCGTACTACAGCTGTACCGCAATGCACTCTTCAAAAGATTCCTTCATGGCTAGGACAACATTTGATCCCTTGATGCATGAGATGCTCTGGGTACCCCCACTCCTATTTCCCTTACAAATACACACAATCTCCAACATATTTGAAGTATACAAATTGACCTTGATCGATAGTGTTGGGTATGGTTTATGTGGTGAATTTTCAAAAGGAAAGTTTGGTAAATGCCATGGAGTGGGTGCTGAAAACGCCCAACACTTCGCCCAACACTGTGGAGCAATGTGAGCCAAACTTTCCTCTAAGTGCAGCATAAGGGTGTAGGCAGTGTAGCTCCCCTAGTATGGTATGATTCTAAAAGAGATATTTATATAATTACACATGAAATGTCTGTGCAAAAGCATTTATAACCCTATTGATTAATATAGTGGAAAGGAGGTTCCATTTATGTGGACGTACACATACCACTGAACCACATAAATTCTCCTGCATTTTTCTTCTCTTTAATTTTTTTCAATTGCGGTTTAATTCTTTTGTTAGTTGATATAACGATCGTATTGTTGGGCACCATTATTTACAATAAATAGTTGGCCCATATTGTAAAGCAACTGATTACGATAAACAAACTGTTTAGGTTGGGAGTCATTCCAATCCATCCTGACCAACATCTCTTGTAGATACTGAAGCTGCAGGTGGCTACAATATAACATAACTTAATTGCCATCTAAACACATTTAAGATCATCCAAATATTGCCCCACACACACACATATATATAGAGAGTAATAGAAATGAACTGACAGTTTACATTAATTATCTGAACTGCAGTTCTTTTTTATTATCTTCAATAAAAAAATTTCTTTTCAGATTATGATCTCGACCCCATAGGGTTCACATATATCAAATTTCTTGGGTTTTAGTTTTGATTTGGTTTTCTATCAAGTTAACAAAAAATTAATTATTTTTTGTGAATAGAACATTTTGTATCCATGTGGTGAAATGGTAATTGAACTTCAAAATTCATGAAATTTGATCTTAAAGATATTAAGACAGAAAAGAATTTAACTCCAAAAATAATTTAAAAAAACTCCTGGATCTTTCCTGAGCTGGCAATTCACTTACACAGTAATCCCATATATATATATATATATATATATATATATATATATATATATATATATATATATATATATATATATATATATATATATATATATATATATATATATATATATATATATATATATATATATATGGTTTTTGCATATTGATTCCTTAAATCATTAATATTTTAATATTAGTCCCTGAAAAATTAGTATTTTATATTAGTCCTTCCAAATATTTAAGTTATTTTGGTTTAATCCCTTCGTTAGTTATTACATCTAATTAAACTGCAGATTTCAAATTAGACCATGATTAGCCATGAAAATGATTGAATCGCCTTCAATGTGCCTCATTCCCTTCATCAATATCCTCTCTCATCATCTCCCACCTAAATTCCGCCTCCGTCTCCAACCTCCCCACCACCCCACCCCCCCCCCCCCCCCCCCCCCCCCAACCCCATCTTCTCCTCCCTTTCCAAATCCAACCGCTTCCACTCCACAATTTCTCTCTACCACTCCCAAAAATAAGTTCACTTTTAGATCCATCATTTTTGAAGTTTTACACTCCCAAAAATTCCAATTTCAATCATTATTCTCGGTTGTATAATCCCAATTTTAGCTTAAATTTGGATTGGTAATGCTGAATTTTGAATGCTCTTCTAGTAAAACTTTCTTTCAAATAGAATAGAAGAGGGCAAAAGATCAGAGTTATGGGAGTTAGCTAGAGGGAATTAGGGTTTGGGGAGAGGTTTTGGAGAAGGGAAAATGAAGAGAGGGAAGAGAGGTCAAGGTTTTAGGATTCTAGGGAAGAGATTAGGAATCGGGATGCTAGGGTTTGTCCACCATTGTTTGGAGGAGAATATAGATGGAGAAAGAAAAGAAGAAAGAGGGTTGAACTCATCTAAAAGAGAGAAAGAAATATGAAGGAGGGAAAAAGAGAAAATGAGGAAAAAAAACTGTCATTCCCCTTCTCTTTGTGCTGGCCAAGGAGTATAGCAGAAAGAGAGATGACAAATTTTAACTTCCTTAACGAAACTGTCTAAGGAGACTAAATCATAGTGATTTAAATATTTTGAAGGACTAATACGTATACAAACATACGTACATATATGGCTTCCATAGGAAAGTAATGCATTGGCTGGGAAGTCCTCACATAAAAAGAAGAGCCATTAGGGAATCCTCATGGAAAAGGGAACAACATGACAATGTCGAATATTGCCAACGAAAAAACAGAACAAAAACGAAATCATACTTCTAGTCCTTTCAGTCTTAACTTGCATCGTTCACAATAAGCGCTCCCCGTCGCTACAAGTGCTTACCCAGCCATCTATGAAAAAGGATCAACAATCCTTTCTTACTTGACCATCCTCATACGAACGAACGCCTTATGAACCAAGTGAAAAGAACTATCCCGTACGAACGAAAGGAAGATGCCCTATTTGATCCATGAAAGCACTTTCTTTTCGACAAAAGGTTGGAAAATCATGATCAAGTTCGCCGTGTGATTCCGACGAAGGGAAAGAGCACAACAAGGTGGAGATTCCGACAAAGGGAAAGAGCACAATAAGGTGGAGTCTGGTCACTAAATAAAAGAGAGTCTTCAAAGGAAGTTGTCTATGAAGCACTTCTCAATTGTATTATGTTGCGTTTGTGTGAATAATCCTAACCATTTATTGTGATGCTCTAAAATTTTATTGTTAAAAAAATCATGTATTTTTGATAAATTTCGATCGCATAGGATATATACAAAATTAATTGTTTTCAACAATAAAAGAAATAAGACCTCTTAATCGATAATGAAAAAGTATCTAAATCATATAATTTTTTATATAATACAGATAATCTACATATTATTTATATATGCATTCTATATTAAGATTTAGTGATGTCTTCTGAAATATATATATACCATTATATATATGAAGTTTAGGAAAAAAAATAAATAAATAAGAAAATGAATATTTGCAAGTCCTTCTAAGTTGAATGAGCCACCTTTCAAATCTCGCAGACATATAGCTGCGCATATTAAAAAAGCGTAAGTGTCAAGAGAAACCAGACATGAGCAACAAATTAAACCCAAGAGACGAAGAAGAAGGAACCAAAAGGCCTAGCAGCTCTACTACTAGCTAATATAGGAGTAGCACTGCAACCTGTGAAGTGAACCGGAGAGAGTGCCAACTAAACCCTAACATTAACACAGCATCCACCCACACCCCCAGACGAAACGTCCCTTGCCAACTTTACCCCCATACTATTTACATATTCTCATACCATATGGAATAGTAGCTCCCAAATATTCTTAACTACCCCCCTCTTAAATAGCAAAATTCACCCACCTACCCATAACTCCACCCCAACCCATTTGGATTTGATCCATGGATCGACATGAATCCGTGAGAAGATTCCACACCCAGACTCGGACTCAGACTAGCTTGCTTGCCTCGGGAACCAAAATATCATGATCACATCCCCTCTCTCTCTCTCTCTCTCTCAACAGCCTACGCTACCTAGGTCTCTAGTAGCTACGAGCCTTTAACACAAAAGAGGAGACCTGTTGGCTGTTGCTGCGAGAGAGTGATAAAATAGCGAGCTGGCACAGACTCCTAGGCCACAAACTCTCTTTCTTTCTTTCTTTCTTTCGCCTCCGTCCTCGGTCTCTGCTGGCAAAATCTATCTCTTTATCTCTGTCAGCTGCTGCAGATAGAGAGTGTGTCAAATGCAATCTTCACATGTGGGTGCGGGTACGGTGCAGTTGGCCCTGTTGTGTTGTGGGCCTTGTGGGTAGGGTTTTGGGTACGTTTGCATTGCTTTGGATTGCATGTAGGAGAGCGATCGATTTAATTGGACTTTTTGTCGGGACGTCCCTTCGGAATGCAGCAGCAGCAGGGACCCGTCAACTCGGCCAGCCAGGTGCGCCAGAAGAAGCCTGCGAATGAGGTTTGATCTTTGGGCATTTTGAGAGGGTAGAGTCTTGAAATGCCTGTGAGCAAGTACATTAGGGTTTCATCTTATATGGCGTACTCGTGAGTTTGCTGCTTTTTCCCAAACTGGATACTGTATGTGTGCGTGTTTTCTCCGTTGGGACACACTTGAGGGGAAATTCTAAATGCGCACCACATTTTACTTAGAGAGCATCACATCCTATACTGAAGTGTTTTACAACATAGGGGAAAATGGTGCTCACTAAGTCAAATGTGGTGCGCATGTAGAACTTCCCATACTTGAGACTTGTGAGGAATTGGCACTGGCTTAGGCATATAGGATCTGTCTTCACTTTGGTTTTAACAGTCGAGAGATACATTGCTTTTCTCGTCTTAGTTGTAACACATTGCTATGATTGGAGAGGCGGGGAGGAATTGAAGCTGTTTGTAATACCCAGTTTGAATAGTCCTATATCGAATGTGACAACAAAATTAGTATAATTTATAATAATTATCTTAAATTCATAGAATAATTGTAATTAGCCTTTTAAAAGAAGAATATTTAATTCTTGTTATTCTACCGGTAATTGTATTGCCAGAGTTTTACTACCTAGATTTGGTCCTGAGTTGGGACTAGTAAGTCAAAATTGGATATCAATTTTGGTCATGTATATTTGCATTCTTAATTTGATTTTGAGCCTTGTCTACGCGCTAATGAGATTTATATATAGTTAAAAAGGCAAGACATGGCTATACGTATATGAAGGATTGTTGGTTATGCGAGCTAAACCATGAACTAAGGAGGCTTAGTTCGATTTATGTTGCTAAACGGTTTTTGATTTGAAGTGATTTAGTTAATTCGGGTCAATACATAAAAAAAAGTTAACAAAATTAAACAGAGAGTTTATGTATTAGCCTACATATATAGATGGGCTAATATATATGTTGGGTAATTCTCATGAAGAGCTGGTAGAGAGACTGTAAACTAAAGGCTCCTTTGTTTTACCAACATTAGTAGCTTTCTAGATCAACATATCTAAATGTCTAAAATTATTTGTGATTAACTTATTCCAAGTTCTATAGTATTCGAAGTTCAATAGTTGCATTTTTTATAACCCCTCTCTTGTGTCTTTAACCCATTCTCAAACATGGCCATAGAGATTATGCCGATGAGTTGTGAATGGAACTGTTTGTACATGTTCAATGCAACCCGACTAATTTTTCAAATCACCCACAACTAGAGTTCCATCATAATGTAAAAATAAATTCAGTTTCAAAGATCACACATAGGAGATGATTTGTTTGTAGTTTTAATATACAGTCTCCAATTAACACTAAAATAAAACTCTACTCGATGCTAGTCAAACCTAACAGCTTTCATAGGTAAACTCATTGGACCGCTGAACATACTTCTTTCAATTTGTTTTTTGTGAAAAAACAGGCTAGCTACTTCTTCCCAACTTTGATTATTCATGGCTTTCGTTTTCAAACTCCATTTTAGCTGATTTTGGTATTGTTAAAATACAAAATAATTTCTCTCAATACTCACCACAACTTCGAAGTTTTGGTACAGTGAAAGGGATTTTCATCATGGTATCAGAGTAATCCAGATTCAATTCCTGCCGGGCGCGCATTTAATTGTGGGTTTTAAAAGAAAATTATACCGCTGCGTAAATCTCAGGTTTCTGTTAAAAAATGGGCTTTCAACCTGCGGGAGTGTGTTAAAATACAAAATAATTTCCCTTAACCCTCATCACAATTTCGGAGGTGTTAAAATACAAAATAATTTTCCTTAATCCTCATCACAATTTCAAAGTCTTGGTGCAATAGAAGGGACTTTCAATAAGTATCATTACGAAGGTCGTCCAAAACTCTCTATTATTGTAGATAACATCTTACTAAGATTCTTACTGTAGTTTTATCAAATCAACATAGTCATCGTATCCGTCTTATTAGTCTTTATTAATATCGAGCTTTGATTATATTCAATTACTTGGATTGGATCGTACTTTATAAATTTTGGTACAATTTGCCATGTACATAGGATAAAAAGTTCCTAGCTGTTTGTTGGGTGTATAAAAGTAGTACTCAACTCGCGTCTTCCAAGTGGTACCCAAGAGAAGCGAGGTACTTGGCTAATATTGTAGCCACGCAAGCTATCGATCGCAGTTGCGGCCTAATAAACTATAGACCCGTTAGCTTGCGGGTTGGTGCCCTTCCTCAGTTCATTTGCAGAGATGGTAGGTTTTTAGGTTGAAATCCTATTCTCTCATGGCATCTGCTTGCATGTCAAGTATGAACAAATCATGGAGGTTGCCATGCATGTAGAATTTTGCTATAAAAAGAAAGTAGGTTAACTACCAATTTGACCAGCTGACGCAATCTAAACATATTGTCGATAATAATTACATGCCATGCATGCAAATATCTGTTGACTCCAATTATCCCACGTATGAATAGCCCCATGCAAGCATACACGTATCTCTTGCAAAATTCTGCTGCAAAATTAGGTGAGAAAAAAAAAAAAAAAGAGGAGGATGCAAGAGCTGCGCGTTCTCAAGAGGACGACCTTTTTTTTTTTTTCCGTCGAGGAAAAGACTTAGGGGGAGTTCTTGAGGGAGGGGGCCAAAACGCAATTATATAAAAATAATAAATAAAAGAAAAGGATGGAATTTGCGTGCAATATTTGATTAAATTAGTGAAGTTCGAACATGGGGAAATTACAGGAGCAACCCAAATGCAGTAAGTGTGTAATATTTTACTAAATGAAGTTGGAAATTAAACCAGCAACCCCAGATATCTTTGTTTATTTTCTTTATTTTTTCCAGTTTAAAGGAACAGATGCCATAGCGGATACTGAACTTAAGATCCCCATTTTACCCATAAGTTTGACGTTAAATATTCGCTTTACGATGAAGGTGTTGATGCACTAGTTAATAATTGGTATGTGCATACAATGAGCTTAGAAATGTCCAAGACCTACAACCGAGATCTGGCAGATAAAACGAGAGCTGGTTTAAATTATCGAAATTGGTTATAAACGAATGTAAATACTTGTCTATCATATACAAGATTGTAAATACTCATCTGTCATATATAAAATATCATTCATATATAAAATCATACCCATACATATATATTTATATGAATGGTCTACCAACTACTTCAGCCCTTTACATTGCTGTTGCCGGTTGCCTTGTGCCCCCTCCATGGAGCTCAATGGCCATCCCAACGTCCTGTCTATTGCTCCGTCTACTATCAAACGGATCATGGGTGCAAAACTCCTATCCTCTAAAAGCTCCATAGGGAGAAGGTAACATAACCATGTCTTGCTTTAACCATGTGGTGGGTGACAAAGTGAGAAAGATCTTAATGCCAATTAAACTACTCATTGCTATCGAGGAAACACCCTGGTTTCCCGGTGAAATCGCCCATTGCAGTGTCCCTGACGACCTGCCATCTCCTCCCTCCTTGGAGCACAACTGTCGCTTCGTTGTCTCCCTGCCACACAGCCCTAGGTTGACCATGACATGACCTTAATTTGCTTATGCGCCAAGTTCCCTACTCTCTGAGTGCCCGCCTGTTCACTGAGCTGAGGGGAGCAGTAACCACAAACTCTCCTCTATGCTGTATTCTGATGAGCCCACCAACTCCTCTGATTAGAGTATACGTATCTCTCTTGCCAAGGAATTTGGATTGGGGAGCTCCGTAATGCCAACACCCCTTTGGTTGCTTGAGAGAGAGAGCCGAGCCCTTGGAGGGGATGCTATCTTTGGCGGTTAGGAAGGTTTTACGTACTGTCTAAATTTATGATTGCTAATGATTGGGTTTTTAACTGTATTCTTAATACTCTTGAGAAAAAAAATTTCTGCCATTTCTTGTGGGATAAGAATAATTGGTCTCCAAGTATTGTCATTGATCATATGCATGGAACCAAATTTATAGATCTCACAAAGAGAGAGGATTTAATATCCAAAGGTTAAATGTCGTTCATAGAGCTTCGTGACTTACCAAGCTTTTAGTGAAATATTTTAATGGGGTCTAGTCTAGTTCATTGTGGTTGAAAACAGCTAAATTCAAGTATTACAAGGTCCTTTCATTTATTTGGGACTTACAAAAGAGACAGGCTCCTTCGTAAGCTTGGCATGCTATTTTGAACAGCATGAAGACATTTAGAGAGGTTGGCATTTGTTTTTGTGAAGAGGATCGTCAATCTGTGTCTTCTAGGATCCGTAGTTTTTTTTTTATTGCCAATATCGAAGGATGCTACAATTCTTAATGTTACTAGGATTACTCTGGTAATACTGTTGAGCCATTATATCTTGTCAGGTGATACGTAGGACAAAATTAAATTGGAACAACTTTTCCACATGGTTGTTATGGCTACTATTACTTGTATTCCGATTCTCATTTTGTTTTAGAGGGCTTGATTGTGTGGTATAGGATGCTTTTGTTGGATCTTAACATTTTTCACATTTACAAGTACATTAATAGTCAGATTTACATATTAATTTGCAATGGTTGTGGTGGTCGGTTGTGCTGCCTCAAGTCCATATTTGGATTTGGAAAGGTTAAGCATGGGTGTGTGACTACAAGATCGTTCATGTGTCATCGTGGTATGATTGTTGCCCCAGGCGTCCTAGGTGTGGAGGCCATGGAAAAGTCTCTGGACCATTTACTCCTCTGTCCTCTCTCTAAGTAGTTCTGACTATATATTGGTTGAAATTGTATTTTACTTAGATAGTTTGGAAGATTGTTTATCTACCGTATGAAGGAAGTGCACGTACATTTGTGTTGCGAAAGATCCAGTTGGTCCTCATATACACTAGTTGGGAAATATGAAAAGATAAGAACATACTGCTGTTTGATTTAGAACCCTTTTGAATGCAGAGCATTTTTCTTATGGCGATTGCTGCGGATAAGGAGATTTGATTGTCCACGGGCGAACATATTATTCCGCTTTCCTGCTTTTTGAACTTTGTGGAGGCCACAGGGCTTCTTCATGTTCCTTTGGTGGTTAGGTGGTTGTCGAGGGATCCTTCGTCTAGTTTTGAGTTCAAACTTAACTTTGATAAGTCTATGTAAGATAATAAGCAAGGGATGGAATTTGTGATGAAAAATTGGGATATTGATTGGTACATGTAGTATTTTGGTTGGTTGCACTTTAGTGCCTAAAAACTAAAAATCATGGATTGAGGAAGGCTTTTGTATGGATAGTATAGAAAATCGTTGTATACGGGATTCTATTGAAATCTGGATATTTGGCTCTGTTCTAGCAACCCGTTAGCCTTGGATGCCATCTTCTATTTCAAGACACTCGCATATTAATGAATAGTTACTTGTTTGAAATCCTTGTTCATCACACATAGAGGGAAAGACGATATGCATGCTGATTTACAACATGTAAAAAGAGCCGATGGTTGTGCATATTGTTTGACAGGAAATTTCATCAACGACTTGTGAATTTCGAATTGAAGAATGTTTTTAGTTTTGTTATGATAAATTATAATTATTGAGATCATGCCTTATTATAAGAAAAAAAGAGAAAACACTTTATAATCTGAATACCGCTGTTTCAACAAGAATAGTACTTATTTCTTGTGCTGTGAATGTCTTGGCATCTAGACCTCGCGACCCCTATGCAAACTTATGCATGCGCAAGCAAATAGACGTGAAAAATAATAAGATATGTATATACACTTTAACACGATAAGAGAATTAGTAGCTAATTGCGTCATAACTCCATCTAAATGAACAAAAATTAACCAAAAGAGTTATGACTCCTAGAGTTGCCTCCAGCCTTGGAAAACCCAAAACAGGTATCTAGGGACGCCCCAAAATCCCCTGGCATTAGGGACTCATAACTCTTAATCTCAGAGAGAGAGAGAGAGAGAGAGAGGGGCCCGTACATATAGCTCTCTGCTGCTGCCACTCAGCTTGCTGCTGCCAGCGTATCTATGATGGGCGTCGAGATCAGGGAACGGAGCCCGAGGCTGCCACAGCAAAACCCAGGCCCAAACGTATCTGTTGGGGAGTTTCCAAAGGAGCACATCATTTTTCCTGGTGAGCCCATTTTTTAAAAAATATATTAAACAGTGGGCTCGCTAGGAAAAGTGGTATGCTCAGATGGAAACTCCCATCCGTTGCAAGGCGATATCACAGCGCGGGGGGGGGGGGGGGGGGGGGGAGAGAGAGAGAGAGAGAGACTAAACTTGTTGGTCTCATTATTTTATTCCATCGGCTCATTCTCTATAAATAAAACCAACACCACCCCCACAAGCCCAAGCGCAAGTTCTTACTTTTCTTGCAAGGTTTCAAAAAAAGGAGCAGCTTTCTCCAAAACAATGAGCTTTGGAGTTTGAAAATATCCTACTCTCTCCTTGCTCCTCATTATTTTAGCCACCTTTCTTGGTTTCTGGTTTTGTTAATTCTGTTGACTATGGATCGTAATCATCATCATCATCAGATGGGCAGTTGGCTTGGATTCTCTCTATCCCCAGTTACTGTCCCAAACCAAGATGAGAGCGCAAGCTTTGGAAATGGAAATCATCATCACAACAGTACTGCTAGCTCTGCTCCTCTTGCTGTTATGCCCATTCGCTCTGATGGCTCCATTTGCTTCCTGGATCCAAACTTCTCCTCTGGTTCTGTTGATCATCACCAAACTGCCACCAGCTCAGGTACATTTATTTTGAGATTAATTACAGAAACTACTTGAGAGTGTATCATTGCTCATTTGGTTACATATTTATAGAGAATTCTAGGGCTGACAAGGTGTTTGATTTGATTTGTAGGAATTTTATTGATTTGTTATAGTTACTTTTCTAGTCCAAAATTTTAATTTAATTTAATTTTTTTTTTTTTTGTATTTTCTGCATGTAATGCAGTCTCTAAGTCTAGTGATTTGGGTGCATCTTGTAGATGTTTCAAGGTGCTTGACTTCATTCTTCTTGCTTGGAAACTAATCATAGGATTGTTTTCTTGTTCATCTCCAATGTCCCTTGGAAAAATTCTATTAATTAAGCAGTGCAATTTCTATTTGTATCGCTTTATATATGTAGTGTAATGCCCTTGTTAGACAATTTATTCCATTTTATATAGAGATCCATTTTATATAGAGATTAGATAGAGATGAGAATGAGTCGGTCTAAAGTACTCGATCAATTCAAAATTTTAAATTTAAAAAATAAATAAATTTGTATTTTTTAATTTATAATTTTAAATAGTACATGCCAAGGGCTTCATCCCTACCGGCTTTATATTGACTAGCTTGGGTCTTTCTTATATATTTGGAATTTTCTATTGAGATTTGGTCTGTTTTTTCATTTAACATATTATTGTGCTTTGTTAACTTCAGTTTTCTTGTGGTGCAAAGAAATTACATTAACTTTCAAAAACATTAGAAGTGTAGTTTTCTTGCAATCTTCTCTCTTTGTTTTGTTGTTTGGAGCTTTAGTCTATTAGAGGTATAAAGAATTATTTCATATGCTTGATCTACATCTAGGTGAGGTTTACTTGATCAAGTCTTGCAATATAAGATATTTCAAGCTCATTTTGCCTTCTCCAGGTAATGACTCTAGCCTAGCTAGTACAACAAATTGGTCTGGGTACTTAAAAAGTCTCAAGACCTCTTCCATATGTGCACAAAGATTTTAGTACTTTGTGTCAGCTAGTTTAATGCTGGTTTTGTAGTCATCCTTAATGTCCTTAAATAGTTTCAGTCAGATTGTACCTAATCTACTGGCTAGAGAATCTTTCTCTTCCTGCTCTTTAATAAAAGATTGTGTTTATTGCCAATTTAAAGCTACCTTTAGCTACCAAGTTCAACTCCTAGATAAACCTAGGGATGTTCAATCTGTCAATCGGTTGGAAATCAGAATTTTTTGATCGGATCTGAGAGTATAAGGTTTTGACCATCAACGGAAAAAGTTTTCAACAGAATTTTGACCGATTTCGATCAGAGTCGAGCAAAATCGCTGGAGTAGGCAGCAGAGTTCGTCTTTAGCCATTCAGTTAGTCGATCGGTCGGCAATCGGAGTTAGTCGATCGGATCCGAGAATAGAAGACTCTGACCACCGCCGAAATTTTTTTCTGAACGAACTCCGACCAATTTCAGTAGTAGTAGTATAATTTATTATACTTAAATTTGAAGTTTTCAGTTTAGTACTTGAACTTCTAATATTGTTAGTCGACAGTTTGTTATTCTCATGCCTGTTTAATTTAAACTATATATTTTTATGAAATTCCCAAATTACCCTCCTCTGAACATGCTTACATGATTTGGGTGAGTTATTAACGAGGGATAGGAGGGTAATTTGTGGATTTCACAAAAAAAAGTGCAGTTTAAGCTAAATAGAGATGAGCATAGCATTGATTGATAGAAATTCAGAAACTAAATAAGAGTTTTAAAATTAAGCTTAATAAGTTGTACTATTTTTATAGTGCAATGGGTTTCACTGCAATTAACTCATTAATTTATGTTGCAAATTAGAAGTGCTCTGATATCACTTATTATGTGAAAGTGTGAAGTAATTATCCAAATAGAAATTTCCATTTTTATCAATTTATCTGTTGAATCTCAATAAACAAATCAGAACAATGCTGAGCTACTCTGATTTGCAACAATTTATAGATTGGAGGTACGGAGATAGCGATGAAGGGACCAGGGGGCCAAAGCTTGAAGATTTCTTAGGTTGCTACTCTGAGAACACAAATGAGGAGAGCCAAATCCAAAGCCCAAGCCCTCTCTCCCCAATCCATGAATACTACTACCAGAGCCCTATTGGGATAAATGTCAATGCCCCTCCATGTTTCAGTCCATCGGCTGCAGCACAGCAACAGCACCATGGCATGGACAGCAACACGTACCACTTGCTCGACTCATACACCCGCACTCCTATCTATAGCATTGGGCTAGATGGTGGCACAACCCCTTTATCGGGTCTCAAATCGTGGCTCCGTCAGAACACGTACCCAGTGACTGAGACTGACAAGGTGCAATTGCAATTGGCGGAGCCTAGCCATGAGTCCAATGTGCAGGCACTGACCCTCTCAATGAGCCCTGGGTTGCAGGCTGAGTCTGGCCAAGTTGTGGCAGCTGAGCCATTACCGGTGGCGCCTACAGACAGTCGCAAGCGGCCTGCGGCTAGGACTGGTAACCGGGACCCTGCCCCGCGCAAGTCCATTGAGTCATTTGGACAGAGGACTTCTCAGTACCGCGGAGTAACTAGGTAAAAAATTGTTAATGTTTATGATATGAGTTCGTCAGTTGTTCTATTTGAACATTTCTAGTTATGTTGATGATCTGAGTTTGTAAAGGCATAGATGGACTGGGAGATACGAAGCTCATTTGTGGGATAACAGTTGTAGAAAGGAAGGCCAGACTAGAAAGGGGAGGCAAGGTAAATAATATTGGGCTCAGTGAAATCTCAGTTAACTTCAAAATGTTAAAACTTCACTAACTTTTTTGTGTACTCACATGGATCCGTTTGCTGCACAAATATTTCCGCAGTGTACTTAGGTAAGAGAACAATATTATGACAATGCATTTTTAACCATCAGTAAAATTGATAGATTCTTATATCGATTTGGGGTTTCTACTGTGTGTTCTGTATTTGTTTAGGTGGGTACGACAAAGAAGATAGGGCAGCGAGGGCATACGATTTAGCTGCACTAAAGTACTGGGGCCCCACAACTCATATCAATTTCGCTGTATGTTGTTAAATTTTCTTTTCTCGTCTTACTATATTTGTTTAACTCTCGTTGCATTTGGATTTTGAGTTAAGGTGTCATCACCAATTTCCTTTCAGCTGAGTACGTATGAGAAAGAGCTGGAGGAGATGAAGCACATGACAAGACAAGAATTTGTTGCTCATTTAAGGAGGTTTGTTGCGTAATTCACTAGTAACGCTAGTTTAAAACATCAGATTCTCGTGGAAAATGCATAAACTTGAAAAAAAAAAAAAAAAAAAAACAAATAAATTTAATTTCAGGAAGAGCAGTGGATTTTCTAGAGGGGCATCTGTCTACAGAGGAGTGACCAGGTCCTGTCATCCACAACTTTAGAAATTGAATCCCTTTCTGTTTACTTCTCTGCAGCTTTGCATCGGATCAATTTAAACTCAATCCATATATAGATCTCATCTCACGTGTGCCATCGGCTTACCATTTGTGTTGCATGTGTCTTCAGGCACCACCAGCATGGGAGATGGCAAGCTAGAATTGGGAGGGTTGCAGGCAATAAGGATTTGTACCTCGGAACATTCAGTGAGTACTTACAAATACTCATCCCTGCTATTAGCCTACATAACTAGCGATGACTAAGATCTCCTTGACTCGTCAAATTATAATCTATGGTTCTGGAAAATAATGCAATAAGCGAAACAAACCAACTACTGCTTTGTTCAGCATGTATGTTATCAACAACTGTCGGTAATTGCCACGTTGCGCAAGCTATGTTGCATTTCAACTTTCCACAATTTTATTAGGTTACTAAACACAGTAACCGTGGTAAGTGGTAGACAGGGTCGGCTTGTGCTCTACTATGTCACTAAAACATTTGCCTTATGCCTCATTTGTTAGAAAGACCCTAAATTATTTTTTTTTTCTTTAATTTTTTCAAATCCAGCCCTTTATAAAGGTCTGATTGGTTAACAGGCCTTATAATTTTCTAAGTTTTTATTTTAATTCAATAGTTGAGTTTCCTAATTTTGCTCTGTTTCCGCTCCAAATCCCAATCCTTATTGTTGTCAATTTTATTTCTTCTCTTTCCTTATCTGCTTTGAATTTCCTATTATTTCTCCATCTCTTTCTTTGTTTGTTCTCAAAAACTCAATCTTTCTCTATTCAATAATTCTCAACAATCGAAATTTGTGATATGTACAGTAGCCAACAATCGAAAAAATATAGACATCTTAAATTGTCACGATATATATATATTTCGATCATAATTTATTGATTCTCTGTCCCAGGCACTCAAGAGGAGGCTGCAGAGGCATATGACATTGCTGCAATCAAGTTTCGTGGTGTCAATGCAGTAACCAACTTTGACATTAGCAGGTACGACGTCAAGAGAATCTGCTCGAGTACCAACCTCATTGCTGGGGACCTCGCCAAGCGCTCTCCCAAGCCCACAGACTCTTCAGCAGAGCCCAATGGACATGACCACCTCCCAAGCTCGAGCTCAGGTGGTGTGGCTGAGGACTTGTCTGAGATGCTGTGGGCGCCTCGGCCTGAACCAGCTCCGAACGTGCCAGACCAAGTAACTAAGCCTGAATGCAATGAGTTCACTCCAGGCCTTTTCTTCCCCAAGTTTGAGAACGGTGGGGATGGCGGTGGGAGTTGGGTGGTGGCATCGGTGCCAAGGCCAGGCGGGGTGCCGGCGATGCATCAGCTTCCGATGTTTGCTTTATGGAGTGAATGAGAGAGGGCTAATGGAGGTTAAGTTCCTGTGCTCGAGCCTTTGAACCATTTCAAATGGCATGTACATGTTCGAAACAGTTGTCTTGGAAAAAAGATGACATTTTTGTAGTAACATGTACTTGGTTGGCTCGGATCAAGTTTCTTAACTACAAAACTTAGTTTGAAAGCTTTTTGTTTCCTTTTCTAAGTTATTTTTTGGCTCGCTATTGAAAAGTAGGAGAATGGTACATAATGGCTGCAAATGTTTCTGGAACTACGCATTAGTTTGTTTAATGCTATCTACTATCATTTGAACTTGGATATGAGCAGAAATTGTCCTGTTCGTTGTGCACTCTGAATCTTTCTCCCCTTGAATTTCAAAATGTAAGAAGCAAGTTTTTTAGAGCGCTTTTCTAAGGGCACCCAGCTTCGTGGGGCTATCCTTATATGAGATATTACTTTTAAGAGTACTACCAGCTTTTCTATTAAAACTATCCTCAATCCTAACTTCCCCTTTTTCTATCTTCTTTTTCCTCTTCTCCCACTCACATCGCTACTTAGGAATGGTAATAAACGCATCCACGGATTAAACTTTGGCACGTTTTATACAGAAAAATAAAATTTTTATTTTTAATTCAAAATTTTGTATAAAACGGATTAAAAATTGATCTATGGCGGCTCACCTACAGTAATTCCATATATATATATATATATATATATATATATATATATATGAGAAAAATAGAAATAAGCTGACAGCTCAGGCAAGTTATCTGAGCTACAATTCATTTCCAGCTCATGCAAGTTATCTGAGCTGCAATTCATTTCCACTATCTCCAATAATATTTTTTTTAAAAAAAATTTGGATTATGATTTCGACCCATATGGTTCATTCATACCCAATTTATTGGGTTTTAGTTTTGATTTGGTTCTCTATCAAGTTAATACAAAATTACTGGTTTTCAATGAATAAAATATTTTATATGTACTTGATGAAAAGTTAAATGAACTCCAAAATTTATAAAATTTAATTCGAAAGAAGTTAAGGAGGTAGAGATAATAATTATAAAAAAAATTTGAAGAAAAATCATTGAATCATTATAGTTTTGCCGCTAACTCAAGTAACTTTTTCTGAGCTGGCAGCTCACTTATAGTAATTCCTTTTATATATATATATATATATAGCAAACGGGAAATACACCGGCGGTGAAGGGAGTTTCTTCACCGCCGCTTAGGTGGTCCAATAAAATTACAACACGTGGCATCACTTAAGATAATAAATAAATGAACTCACTTAACCACTCTTTGAGTGGCGCCACGCGTAGTAATTTTATTGGAACACCTAAGCGATGGTGAAGGAACTCCCTTCACCGCCGGTGTATTTCCCGTTTGCTCATATATATATATATATATATATATATATATATATATATATATAATAGGGTAGATGTACCTCTAATGAGAGACTATACAATATTTCCAATTTTTCGGTCTCAAATTTGCAATTGAACTTAATCAACAACGCACAAAAATGAAGTACAAAGGTTTTGTAATTTCTTAATCACAGCTCTCGATAGATTCAACAAATACCGTTCATTTAATTACTAAAAGTAGAGATTGTCTTATAACGAGTCTCAAATTCGAGACCAGAACGCAATGTTTTGTTCCAAATAATGATGATAACTATAGTATGGTCTTCGACTCTCTAGGCTTAATTCACCATAGTATACATTCAAGTGAAACTCAAACATAGAATCACCAATCGAGGTTGCATCCAAGAACCTAACTTTAGAGAGCCAACAATATTGTTGGATGTAGCTAGTTTTCGCTTCTGACCCTCTAACAAAAGAAAACAATCAATATCTATATTTAGAGATGGTAATGGATGCATCCACAGATCAATTTTTAGCCCGCTCTGTATAAAATTTTGAATTAGAAAAATAAAAAATTTATTTTTAATTTAAAAGATTATATAGAATAGACTAGAAATTGACACATAGACGCGTTCATTACCATCCCTATCTATATTCGAAGAACAGAGACTTCCCAATTAATGCAATCTCAAAACAAAGAAGAACCTTCCCAAGTTATTGCTTTTCTTGTCCCCATGTGTGTTTACATACAACCAACTTGCTGCAGTTTCCAACTTCTATTACTATCAAAACAAAAAGGTTGGGAATTTTATAGGGGAAAGAGTGTGCAAAATTACTACACTTGAATCTAACATAGAGTTGTTATTTGCTTACCAAATACTAATGATGTTATAAGGTTCTATTTTTGCTTTAGATAGCGCTATCCTTTTTACTAGTCCTAGTATGTGTTGTTGTACTCGATATATGAATGAGAGCTTCACATGTGGGAATTTCAATATTCTTCTCCTTCCTTCGAAAAATGTCACGCCCAGCCCCGCCCCAATATACAGTAAATGAATATGCACAGGTATCGACAATATATTTGGTTTGGATATGCTAAATCCTCCGGTAGGATAATAAGAGTTAAAAAAGTTTATAATTAATTACGGATTTCTACTCCAAAAAGGCTAACTACAATTACTTTATGACTTTATAAAAATCATTATAAATTACTCTAACTCTTGTTTCACATTCATCTCACATCCGATATGGGACTATGATGTCCTCATCACCGAGTGGTGTGGTATTATAGAGGTCGCCCCCCACTTCTGGGTGACACTTTGCTCTGTATAGCATACTTTGCTCCGTATAGCACTTAGTTTCATGTGACATTTAGTTCTGTATATAAATACTGGTAACATATTCGATAAGCATATGCTAAAATCTCCAACATGATGTAAGAGTTAAAATAGTTTATAATTAGTTACAGATTCCTTTTCAAAAAATGCTAGCTACAATTCCTTTATGGCTTCATAGGAATCATTATTAACTACTCTAGGTTTTGTCTCATAACCATTATGGAACTATTGAGTTAGGATATTACAAATGATTCCAGATTCAATTCTCCATTAAGGTATTGAGATAGTACCTAGTTGAGTAGCAAAACAAGAGTGCATTAATGCATTGGAGGCATAATAGACGAGTAGATGGGATACAGGTTAATTTTCTAGACAATTTTCGATCATCAAAATTAAAGCAATTAGCTAAGTATTAACAATTTACATTGAGAGAACATAATTTATACTCCGTTGAGAATTACATAACATGAAACTTATCAAAATCAAGCTCATCTCAAAAAAGACCACACTATGATGTTGGAAGTTTATTTAGACGTGTCTTGGTGTAGAAATTTTTCGTAGGATATATAATGTTAAGTTTCCAATTAGCTTTCTTTTCTGCTTTGATTTTATATTGGTTTAAATTTTTACCAACCTACATAAATGCCTTATACATTTTAGTATTTGTTTTTCAATATTGAGAAATTTTAGCCAAAAATTGTTCTACCTAAAGTTCCAGAGTGCTTAGAGAGAGAGAGAGAGACTCTACCCAGCGCTATCGTTTATGTTCTTTTCTTTTAGATAAAAGATGAGGCGTAAGGTCTCCGCATTTCATTAATAGAATAATAGGATACACTACCGCTTATGTATTGCATCAAATTCGAAAGAAATAACAGTCCTCGGAACATACAATACAACCATAAACACAAGGTTACACACAATGTTTAAAATAATGATAACGGTAATGTAACGTTATGTAATTTTTTATTTATTTAATAAATATAAATATAAAACTATATAAACTAAATAACGTTCTGTCTCTTTTAGGTTATATCATATATAGCGTAATACATAATGTAGATTATGCAATTTTTTATTTATTTAATAAATATAAATATAAAACTATATAAACTAAATTTTATAAATTAAAAATTGACTTAAAAATTCTAAAAGAAAAATCTAAAAATATTTTATATCTCAGTATTAACTCTAAATTTCTAACAAATTTCACAATAATTCTCATATTTATCTTCATAATTAAATTACATTCGCATCCATAATTTCAGTCATCATCTAAACAAGAAAATAAGATTTCAAGCTTATTTTTATTTATTATCAATATTGTAATTTATATTTTGTAATGCTCAATTTATGTTACTTCTAATTGTTTATTTTATATTAGCTGAGAATTCAATTTAATCAGTAAGTTAGAAATTTCAGTAATTGAAAATAAATTATAACAAGTAAATAAAGATGTAATCACAAACTAGCAAGTTAACAATGTTACAAGCAATCAAATAAGCAAATAACAAGTCGTCAAGTAAAAAAACTGCAGCAATTCGTTAACAATCAAAATAAATAATCGACATCAATATAAAATTTATTAAAAAAAAATTATTATAAATACGTAACATAACGTAACGTAAAATAACGTAAAAAACACACTGTTACAGTGCATTGAGTTATTTTCGACTCTTAAGCAATATTGGCTTTCTATTAGGTTTCATAATGCAATATAACGGGTTTCAATATTAGTTACACATAATATTAATTATAGCGTATACATGTACACTTACATATATTAGGCATGCACGGGGAATATGAATTTTGCTATTTATTTGCATGCTTGTGCTCATAGCTCAACCTTTTATATCTGTATCTTTCACATCAGCTCCTTTATGAACTTCCCTACTCCAATGACCTAGCATTAGCTGGATGTTTACATAAATAGCCATTAGCACTCACCTTCACAACTGTAGTAGTGTTGAGTGTACTGAGAAAGAGAGGGAGAGAAATTTATATAGAGAGATCTAGAGAGAGAGAGAGAGAGAGAGAGATGGGAAGAAAGCCATGTTGCTCAAAGGTGGGACTAAACAGAGGGGCATGGACTGCAATGGAGGACAAGGTGTTAGCCTCCTATATCAAAACCCACGGAGAAGGCAAATGGAGAAGCCTCCCCAAAAAAGCTGGTATATTATTATTTTTTATTTATTTCTATAATTAATAATATTATTAATAATAGGGCTGAAGGAACGACTTTTTTCTTCTTCTTTTTTCACTAGTTGTTTCCTTGTTCTTCCCTTTTCTATGAGGATTCCTAGAGTCACTATCTGAATGACTAAACAAATACTAACTAACAAACCGAACCCAGCAATAACTAAGATTGCTCGGGTTAGATAATCTATGAGTGGGAGCAGTTGGTGCTTCTCATCAATCCGATCGACCGCTCTTGTTCGGTCCTAGGAAATTGGTACCAGTTCAACTAAATGCTCTAACCTCTATATATTGTAGTAATATACTAATACCATACCATTTATGTGCATGTAGAATAACTGACAAAAATGTGATTAATGTAGGTTTACAGAGGTGTGGAAAGAGCTGCCGGTTGCGGTGGCTGAACTATCTCCGGCCGGGCATTAAAAGGGGAAATATTTCTGAGGATGAAGAGGATCTTATTATAAGACTCCATAAACTACTTGGAAACAGGTTCTTTAAGTACATATACATAGGAACTCCATAAACTCTCTCTATGTATAATTTCATCATCTTTTGAAGAGAAGAATTTTTATGCAAATGAACAGAATTTTTTTTTTTTTTTCTTTTACAAGTTCACTCCTAATCAGGATGCTAATAGATGCGTTTTTGGCCCACTCTATACAAATTTTGGAATTATAAATAATTTTTTTATTTTTCTAATTTAAAATTTTGTACAGGAAGAGCCAAAAATTGACTTATGGATGCTTCCGTTACCAACCCTACTCTTAGGTAGTGTTTTTCTGATCATTTGAACTTAAAAGAAGGCTTGTGTGTTTATATACCGGAAACGATGCAATAATTCTTCTAATGAGATGTTGTATTCAAGCTTGAAAAATGAAAGAAGATTGATGAAGAGCCTATATATACTTCTCAACTAAAATAAAAAAGTTACCCAAAAAAAAAAAAAAAAAAAATAATTAGTCCATAACTGTGTGTGTGTAAAATATCGAGTACTCCGCATATTTTAAAAAATATGATTGTATTAAATATATGTTCAATGGTAATTAGAGCTTTTGTAACTTCACTATTACTAAGAACTAAATTTTCATGTTGTTCGATCTAATAAAAATAAAATTGAAGAAAATTTTTATATCCCTCCCCCCCTCCTCTCCTCTCGGCCGTGGCCGTGTACAGATGGTCTTTGATAGCTGGAAGGCTTCCAGGGCGAACAGACAATGAAATCAAGAACTATTGGAACACAACCTTAGGGAAGAAAGTGATGAGTGCACACCAAGACAGACTCCCCAACAAGTACAAAGCCACGGCCGCCGAACCCCAAAAGGTGGTCCGAACGAAGGCGGTGAGGTGCACCCGGCCAATCTTCCCCTTAGACAATGCTAACGTGCAGACAAGTCCAGTCCCAGCGCCAGAACAAACGCTGGGAGAAATTTGTGACTTGTCCAGTGAGCTGACAAGGAACCTGCAGGATGCATTTGGGACGACTACAACGTGGAGCTCGGGGACTATGACCATGCAAGGGGAGAATGAGAATCAAGTCGATGATGACATTGGCAGGTTGATTTCTTCGGGAGATTTGTTCACATTTGAAGGCTTGCAGTTTGATTTGCAGGACATGGGTGCTTTTCTAGACACTGAAGATTGGTTTCAGTTATGAAAAATAAATTAAACTACTAGACAGAAAAAAAATATATATATATATATTGTTTTTATAATGTAGGGGTACTTTCTATCTCATGAGGATATAAAATGTTAAAGAATATAGGAAAGGAGCTTTAATTTAAACATAAGTTTCCAAAAAAAAATTAATCTACTCTTTTCTTATTGTTTGCTAAATACAAATATGTGCTAAATGTATTAATCATTATCACCGCTTTAACATGCCAACGGTTTTCTACTAAAACTGGATTTCGAAAAGATTTATGATATGGTGGACTTGGAAATGTCTCTTAGAAGTATTTCATTTCATAGGATTTGGTGAAAGATGGATTGGATAGATCAAAAGTTGGTTGTCGTTAGCAACAGTGCAGATCTTGATAAACAGCGTACCGGGACAAGAAATAGAGTGCAAGAGGGGCTAACGATAAGGTGATCGGTTATCCCGCTCATGTTTGTTATCTCCGCTCTTATTTGTTCTGATGGCCGATGGACTTAATAAAATACTCGGGAAAACTGAGAAAGCCGAATTGATAGAGGGTCTAAAGGGAGGCCCCATGCATCATACATCAACCTACAATATGTAGATGACACCTTGATATTCAGGACAGACAATATCAGGAATGCTATTGTAATGAAATGACTATTATGTTGCTTTGAAGCCTGGTCGTGATTGAAGATCAACTTCTACAAGAGTTCTTTCATACCAATGGGGCAGAAAACAACCTCCCTGGTGCTTATATCGCAGATAATTGGCTGTACAGTTACCTTATTCCCAATAAAGTACCTGTAATCCCATTGCAAACTGGGAGGCTAACAAGACAAAGACTGGACACCATTTTGGAGTTTGTAAAAAGGAAATTAGAAGAGTGGAAAGGGAAATTGCTATCTGCGGGAGGAGGAATCACCCTCCAGTACTCACAACTAGTCTACTCGACCAAATGTCCTTCTTTGTGCTTTCCAGATGGATCAGGGAAAGAATAGATAGAATAAGGAGCCAATTCTTATGGTCGGGCAAGGCAGCTGAGTGAAAATACTATCTAGTACCCTGGGACATGTTGCCAAAATTTGGCAAAATTTTTAAGAAACGAAAAGAAAAATAAGGATTCATAATTCAAGTCAAAATAGCTAACACACGGATTATCTATCATAAAGAGATCCGCGTTTGGGGCCAAGAAAAACTAAAATGCGACTCTCATAGAGTCGCGTTTTGTCTCAGAATGCGGATCCTCATCTAAAAAGACCAGCGTATCGCTGAATTAAGATTGACAAATGTGGGTCACGCAGAGCCGCGTTATGCCTCTATAATATTGAGAGATGAAAGATATCCCAAAAGTAAAGAACGCGTCATTAAGCCTTAAAAATGGCTAAAAAGCTCAAAACGTGGATCCTCATCTAGAGAGATCCGCATCTTAAACTAAGTAAAAGCTGACATATGCAGGCCCCTAAGGATCGCATGCTGTCTTCAAAACCTTGAAAATATAAGATTTACTTATGTTTAACCTCAAACGTGGATTCTCGTTCAGAGAGATTCGCACGGACCCTTAGGGTCGCGTTTTAATACAAAGGCATATCTAATCCGCGACTCAAATGCAAGTCGCATTATGGCCCACAAAAGCTTGTAAAAAATTAAAGATAATTCCGTTTTAGTACAAACGCGACCCAACTTAGAAGGTAACACGTGAATCATTAATTAAATAGAAATCCGCATTTTTAGCTAACTTTTAAGCTCATGATTAGAGCTAAATATAATTAAAACACGAACCCCCCTCAAAGAATAAAGACTATCCTTATTTGTACTCAAATGCAGGTCTAATCAAGTAAGACATGTTGTTAGAAGTTAAAACGCATATCATCTACTATAGAGAAATCCACGTTTGACCTTTTCTCTAAACTCATATTTGGAGCTAAGTATAGCCAAAACGCGGGCCTCAGAGAATCGCATTTTCATTCTAGAGCATCAAGAGGTGAAAATCATTTTCAGTGACACTCAAACACGGGTCTGAGCATGCCACACGAGCTATCAAGAGTTAAAATGCAAATCTAAAGGCTGAGATCCGCGTTTCAATTACAAATCCAGAGGATTAAAAACGTCAGTTACAAATTCTGCGAATTTAATACAAATCCAACATATTAAAAGACAAAGAATTAATTCTCAAATCAATGAGGTCATTAATTAGACCGTTACACTAATTCAAATATCTCCAGACATAGCCAAAGATTGGGTTAGAGAAGGTGTTACACACATTGAATCACTTAGTTACTCAGTTAATTATCTCCACTTGAGCACTTGTGCTAAAATTCAGAGTTCTTTTCCAAGAGTTTTTTAACAATTGCCAACTGCAGAATTTGCATTCAGAGTGCAACAAAGAGAAGGATCATCCTCCACAGTTACAACAGAACCCAGTATTAAACAAAGAGAAAAATAGATATTTCTCATTTTATGTAAACGGAAAACTATTCATATTATAACTTTTTCTTCAAGTTAAAAATTCTAATTTTATGGTGAACAGGGCCATGTGTGCAAGTAAAAAAAAGTGGGTGGCATGGGGGTTTAGACATTAAAGCGTTCAATATTGCGCCCATAACCAAATGGTGGTGGCGCATCATGTCAAAACCCGATGGCTATCTACAGAACCTCCTAAAAGTGAAATATGGCCCAAGACGGGGTGTGTGGCATGCGAAATCCCGAAATTCAAGCCATACATCGGGTTTATGGAAGGGTAGTCAGCTTACAAAATCCATACTCTAGGCAAGAATGGGATACAAGCTAGGGGAAAGCTCCAGAATATCCTTCTACATGATCGA